>OX369273.1:17351090-17816421 GCA_947284805.1 Coleophora flavipennella | reverse complement strand
GGGTGCGCAGGGTGCGCAGGGTGCGCAGGGTGCGCGCCAGCTCCAACAGCGTCCTAATGATGATTGCGGACAGGGTAAGACTGTCCGTATATATTGAAATGCTGTGACCGACACCGACAGGTGACACGCAATCAGAAATAATATTATTTGTATCTCCATTTTATTTTATTTTACGAACATAGTCTATAAGTCTACTAACACGCTATGAGTTTATGTTACTCGGAACAAATTTGAAAATAAATAAAAAAATAAATTAAATTTTTTATAATTTATTTGTATTTTGTTTTAACTTTTATATCTTTCTAGAAGGCTGGCTTAAATGTAATCTTGTTTTTTTTTTACAAACTGACGTTATGATTCAAGATATTTATTCAAAATAGGTGCAAATAACACTCTTTCTGATAGTCATAAAATAGTGATTACATAATTTCATTTGTAAAAATTTAAGAAATGAACAATTAGTTAATAACGTCAAAATCCAATCCTTGATATAAAAAAACAAATTATTTGATTAGAACATGAAAACAATATTACACGAGATACATTAAAATCATTGAATGTCTTTGACAAGGGAGTTCACACGGACAGCACCAGTTCACGAGTATAACGCGAGAGTCAGCCCATCGCTCCTCACTACCATATTAGAGGGAAAGGAACAACCCGGCTCCCGATGCGCCACCATCCGCATAGTCATAGTCCAGCGCAGACATTTTTTTATATAAAATCTAAATATCGAAATGCGAATAACTCGAAAACCGTGGCCTTTTGCGGAACATGCACCGGGGTGATTGCGGATACTCCTCTAAAGGAGCTCTACTTGTGGACTTCGGCTCGACAATATTCTTGGAACACTTACATTACAAACACTTCTTACTATACCTACTTATATAATGGATTATTTTTACATTTAAAATACACAAGTGTAGTATCTCGGGCTCGTGGTGGTGGGGGCGATGGCGCAGGGTGCTTACCCCGCGGGACCCCGCCCAGCAACTTCATGTTGATGTAGGTGCTGCTGCCGCCGTGGCCGCCGTGGCTGCCGGCTCCCCCTGGGAAGAAAGGGAAAGAATACATTGTGAAGCAAAACTCATCATCTGCAAAAAAAAATCGAATCGATTTTGGCTGTAACTACGGGTACTTCGTTAAAGTGTGAGGCATCGCTCTCGTGCTCTCACCTGGCTGCTGTCTGTTACCAATATTATTAGGACTTTAGGCCTCCAACAAGTGCAGGCAAGGCAAGCGTAACTAAAATATTATGAGTACATGCATCATATGTACTTAGTTTAATACAAATTACAAATGTCGTACTACATTCGTTTTTGGAACATGTTGACGGTGAATAATAGCCGGAAAAATATGGAAAAACAATCAGACTCGTTGGTTTTTCGTAGCCAATAGTCGGAAAATACATATTTCATCAAAATATTGCGAACGCTATAAGTAAAATGTCACATAACTATCGAAATAGCTTTGCAAGACCTAAAAACAGAAAATGAGGATATTATCTGCCTCACTGAAACTGAAACTCATATTAAAAGAGGAGAAGAACATAATTTGTGCTTACCAGGTTTTTATTTACAAAACTACAATACAATACAATATTCTTTATTGCATCACAACATAAAAAAAAGAAATCAATAATAAAGAGGAAAGCCTATACAATAGGCGGCCTCGTCGCTAGGTAGCACCGGACCTGTACCCGACTGATACTCAAGAAAATCTATGAAACGAGGACGCTTTTGTACATTGTGTCGTAATTATCTAGAGTAAAAAGCGTTATCTATATATATATAAAAACGAATTGCTGTTCGTTAGTCTCGCTAAAATTCGAGAACGGCTGGACCGATTTGGCTAATTTTGGTATTGAATTATTTGTGGAAGTCCATTTAAACGTAGTGTAGGGTAGTGTAGAGTAGGGTAGGGTAGGGTAGGGTTGGGTAGTGTAGTGTAGTGTATGTAGGGTAGGGTAGGGTAGTGTAGGGTAGTGAAGGGTAGGGTAGTGAAGGGTAGGGTAGGGTAGTGTAGTGTAGGGTAGTGAAGGGTAGGGTAGTGTAGTGTAGGGTAGTGAAGGGTAGGGTAGTGAAGGGTAGGGTAGGGCAGTGTAATGTAATGTAAGGCGATACGTAGTTCGCCGGGACAGCTAGTTACTAATAAAAGATGCAGCACAGGAGTTCACAGTTGAATGCTGCGGCACTGAACTTGCTAGTCTGAGTACCTGTAATTTGTGTAGATCGAATCCCATTTAACTCTAAAAAGAATAAGAAAAAAATATGCTATATATAACACATCTCTGCATTCAAAGCTATTCCTAAGTCGAGGAACTCATGTACAAATTAAATAGAGATTTCAACATAAACGTTCTGAAAGAGACAAATGAGACGAGAGATTACCACATAATAGTTCAAACTACACGCATTTTGGTATATATTTACGCTTATTCCACATAAAATAAATAGAACTACACGTTATCGGGTTCGAACACTATCTTCAGGCAGACTATTTATTTATAAGATGTGTGGGTACATACGTAATAAATTTTAGAATTACCAGTTAATTAAAATATCTTTAGATTTGGTAAAAAATAACGTAACCATAAAAAATAAAAATAAAATAGAAAAATGAATTGTAAATTGTCAACAGCATGGAATTAAATGTCAATTATTTAAAATAATCTAAGAGGAGATGTCGTTACGCAGATTTGGTCAATTGATAATTCTTTAGTGTATTGTATCCTATGTCTTAATTTCTAGAGCTTCCCATGCATTCAGTTTGCGGCATTTTTCACATATTTGTAGGATTGTCACATTAGTCTCTGTCAAACCAGTGGTTGGTTTCGTTTAGGTGGTTTGCGAAAGTAGACGTCGAGGTTTTATTCTTCCAACCACTGGTGTGATCCGTAATTCTCTTTTTGAATGTCCTTCCTGTTTGTACTGCCCTATGTAAGCTCCTTTGCATGTATCGCAAGTAAGCTTGTACACTCCGCTTTTTTTCCCATATTGGCCTAGGACCCTTATTGTTACATATAATATCTTTAAAGGTCTTTCTAGTGTAAAAAGCAGTACGGGCAGTTCCATCTTCCATTATGTTTTGTAACCTTAGTTGTAACGTACCATGGTAAGGATTTTTTATCCAGCGTCTTTGGATATCACCAAAATGTGTGATGTTCCACCAAGAACCTACAATCAAAAGTATCAACTATTTCAAAACTACAAATCTAAAATTTACAGAAACGAACCAAAAAGGCTCAGCACTTGTTTAGATCAGTTCATAAGCAACTTCACTAATGCTGTAAGAAAGACTTTTGCTCGTACCATGACACTGGTCAAATTTTGACAGCTCCAATGAAAAATAAGGCAAAAGCTGATAAGGTCATGTTCAATATGAAAAAAGATTTCCACCCCGAAAACCTACAGAAATTTTACAACTGTTTGACTTCTCTATCATGACCAGATGTCTATAAAGAAAATCATCTTGACACGGCTTTTAATCTGTTCCATGAATTGTTAAATTTGTTCTTTAATCCTATGTTTCCCAATAATTAATATTAAAATAAAAACTGGAAATGATAAATGTGGAAAGTGGATTACGAAGGGTATAAAAAATCTACTGTGACAAAGAGAAAGCTACGTTTTAGTTACTATCAGGATAAAAGTAGCCTTAAAAAAATTAAATATTTTAAATATTTGAAAAACTTAGAAAGTGTATAGACATGGCACAGAAAACTACACATGAGAGGTATATGCTGAAATCTAAAAATAAATGTAAAGCAAAAATGTAAAATTATAAAAAAATACAGGACCAGACAACAACAAGAATTGCTATATAAATCAAATAAATCATAATAATGTTATTATTTCTAACACTAATGACATTGCAAATTTTTTTAACAAGTATTTCATTGATTTGACGAATAAGTTCATGCAATTGATGCCAACGTCATGAAGATACTCATTAACGATTCGATTAACACATTAACACTTTGTAAACAGTTACAGTAATAACGATCTTAGCCATGTCAAACTGGAAACCAGAAGCATATTGTGTATATTTCTAGTAGACAATGAAGAAAACTTTAAAATAAATAAATCTCTGAAAAACACCTCAGCACCGCAGTTAGTTATGATGATATCTCAAATAAACAAACAAACAAACAAACAATCAAACAAATGCATGAACCACTCGTACCAATATTGACTCATCTGATAAACAAATATATTGTTAAAGGGGCATTTCCTGACATTCTCCTCAGTAAATGTGAGATGTATGGTTTTTGAGATTGTTTGCTTACAAGTTATTTTATTTACATTTATTTATTATCCGCTTTTTTTTAAATAAATAATTGTATGGAAAAAGTATAAACTTTTTATTAAATCCAACTGCACATCTTAAGTTGGGTGACTGTAACTCCTTAACTAAGAAACCCTACTGAGCCGTTATTACTTTCCTTTTAATTCATTACACGTCATGCGCTACTTTTCCCAATACTTTTCAGATTTTACGAAATAGCAAATTTGGGAGTATGGGTGGGTCCTGCAACTCCAACAAAAATCCCCACTTTAAAACTCAATATTAAGTAAACTAATCAAAAATCGGTCAAATGAGACATTTTTAAAGACCTACACAACGCCGCCACCCCACACTATGCGGTACATGACCGAATATATTCATCCCTAACTTAATGAGGCTAAATTACACCCTTGAAATTCTTACAGATTTTATTCCCTTTATAGGGATCACAAATTTGTATAAACGTACCAAATTTGTATAAACGTACCAAATTTGTATAAACGTACCAAATTTCAGTTTGGAGCTGCAATATTCTTTGAGAAATTAAATTCAAAAATAAATATGTTTTTAAAAGGCCACGCCGGATGTTAAAACGTAATCGACGAAGGATTAAATAACCAATTTTCAAAGTCCCTTGATTAGAGCGAAATAAGAAACGAATGATAAATTAAAAAAATCAAAGAAAACCCGTCGGGGGCTGCCATTCTCTAATCTAAATAAATTGAATACACGCAATTTAATAAGTTTGACTAATTCATTACCTATGTAAATTTTAATATAGTGTTTTATTCATATAAATTGATATGATCATCATCATCATCAGGTCAGCTCATATACGTCCCCACCGAGGGAAAAAAATGATTAATCTAAATATATATAACTCAAAGGTGACTGACTGACATAGTGATCTATCAACGCACAGCCCAAACCACTGGACGGATCGGGCTGAAATTTGGCATGCAGGTAGATGTTATGACGTAGGCATCCCCTAATAAAGGATTTTGGGGAATTCCCACGGGAACCGCAAAAATCGGGATCTGCGCGGGCGAAGCTGCGGGCATCCACTAGTTAAATTTCTATACTCTAACTTAAATTTGGAATAGAGAGGGCGGCTCGGTGCCCGGTGGCAGCTCTCGACGAATTTTCCTGGATTTTTAAAAATGTATCTTTTGTTCTAGTCGAACGACTTTCAAAACAATTATTTAATCCTTTTTCGATCAGATTTAAGGCTCCGGCGCGGGTTTATACACAAGTATCGTGGGGATACACAAGTATCGTGGGGATACACAAGTATCGTGGGGATACACAAGTATCGTGGTGATACATAAGTATCGTGGGGATACACAAGAATCGTGGGGATACACAAGTATCGTGGGGATACACAAGTATCGTGGGGATACATAAGTAACGTGGGGATACATAAGTATCGTGGGGATACACAAGTATCGTGGGGATACACAAGTATCGTGGGGATACACAATTATCGTGGGGATACACAATTATCGTGGGGATACACAAGTATCGTGGGGATACACAAGTATCGTGGGGATACACAAGTATCGTGGGGATACACAATTATCGTGGGGATACACAAGTATCGTGGGGATACACAATTATCGTGGGGATACACAAGTATCGTGGGGATACACAAGTATCGTGGGGATACACAATTATCGTGGGGATACACAAGTATCGTGGGGATACACAAGTATCGTGGGGATACACAATTATCGTGGGGATACACAAGTATCGTGGGGATACACAAGTATCGTGGGGATACACAAGTATCGTGGGGATACATAAGTATCGTGGGATACATTAAAAATAACTAGTCTGCTAACTTTGGAAGTCCGCTATATTAGATTTCGAATGATGTAACTTAAGAGTAGGTAATCATCATTGTCATACAAACTAAACATTCAAAATGCAAAGTTTTAGCTAAATCGGAAACCGGGAAGTGGGTGAAATTTAGCTTGCAAATTTTGAAGCGAACCACTCAACCCTAAAAACGGCTTGAGAACGGCTGGACCGATTTCACTGTAATTGTCCAAATAAGGTTTTTAGGAAGAATAAAAATGTGCACCCTCTATATCCACTTAGGCGAAGCCGCGGGCAACAACTATATTCTAATAAAAACCAAACTTCATGGGTATGGAGCGAGCTCGGGATTAGTGCAATCCTTATAAAGAGATATATTTCCATAGCGTGTAGCGTGGCACTCACGATCACTAGAGGAGATCAATTTAATGGTTGGTATGAAAGTAGAACTTAAAGACTCGATCGACGTACCATTGTGAGTAGAGTTTGTAGCGCGGGCGCCACTCAACGGGGGCGCGGTGGGCGTGCCGGAGCGCGCGGCCAGCAGCGCCAGCGCCGCCGCCGCGAGCTGCAGCAGCGCCAGCGACGCGCCCGCGCCGCACGCGCACTGCACGTTGTACGGCGCGTCTGCCTCCGCCTCCTGCTCGCACAAAACGTCTCCACTGATTCTAATATGCTTAACCTTGCGAAACTTGCAAAGAGTTTAACCGCCTTCGTAGCGTAATGGTAAGTCCAGGAGATCGCGGGTTCGATTCCCGGCGGGGTCAACATTGTGAGACTCGATAAGGTTGTTGGAAGGGCATTTTTAAAACCCACCTGGCTACCACCACCATCTTATCTAAGTCTTGCCGCCAAACATTAATGTTAACATCATTGATGGGTTCCGGCTTGAAGATATGTACACAATGCTTTGGGGAATCTTGGTAAGCCCGCTTCCATCTTCGGCATCATCGTCACTTACCATCAGGTGAAATGACGCCATCATCATCATATGAGCTGAAGGACGTCTACTTACGACGTAATTTGTATCCTAAAGACACTTGCACTCCAGCTTAAGCTACACGCTGTGCTAAACAGACATGCATACCTACAAATAACACTTATACCTAATAGATTGTTCCGAAAATTGTTAGCTACAGAATAAATACAATATCTTTTTTCCTGAAACTATTTTGAATTGACGGCTAATTTCAATACAATTGTCCTTGGTGAAAATTATTGGCTACCTATGTCTAGTTTTTTTTATATTTTTAAAGATATTTGTCACTCTTTTTTGTTGGCAACACTGGATGTCTCGCGGAAAGCTTTTCGTGCTATGATTTTCTATGATACCTTCCAGAAATCTCACGAAAATTTACAAGGTGCTTTTGGGGAGTCTGCTCCTGCGTCTCGACGACCTACATGGTGACCCCAGACCCGGCCTACCATCAACTGCAGTACCTCATGAAAATGTCATCAGGGTAGAGTGGCCATTGCGGGAGAATAGACACATGGCACATGGGGTGTTTAAGGCTTAACTGAAAATTTTATCACAGGCCGTTTCCGTCACCCTGCATAAACAACATAAAGTTAGGAAGCTTGCTTCGCGATGTATACCTCAATCTCTCACCTGAGAGCAAAAATTCCGTCGTGTTGATTGGTGCAAATTTATGCTGGAAAAGTTCAAAGGAGGGACTTCGCGTATCCTACATTCTTACAACTAACGAATCTTGAACCTACGTCCACGATCTTCTCATGAAGCAGCAATCCACGCAATGGATGTTTGAAGAGGACCAGTTGCCCACAAAAGTTGTTTGTGGTCAGAGCGTTACTAAAAAATAATGCGGTTTTTTTTGACGCAGTGGACCATTCACAATAATTATTCCGCTAGAAGACACTAGAACCGTTACTAGTGAATAGTACTGCGAAATTTGCCTGCCTCAAGCTTTCGGGGAGTTGAATAGCGAGCGCCCAAAAAGCGGCGTCTGTGGCATTCTTTTTCCCTAAGATAACGCGCCCGCTCACACAGGGACTATTTGACAACTTCGGGTGTATAAATGTTTCTCCATCCTCCGCATAGCCCAGATTTAGCTCTATTTGTTTATTTTTTTATTTCCCTCGGTAAAAAATGCGTCGTGAGCGAAAATTCAACACTGCAGACGAGGCCGTCGAAAAATTTCGGCTGTTATTTTTCGACCTCCCGCAAGATACGTTTTTTAATGTTTTGCAAGCTGGTTCACCCGAATGCATAAGTGCATAGGGGTTGGAGGAGAATATTTTCAAAAGCTCTAAATAAAGTCTTTTCATATTCTAACTATTTTTCATTTCACTTACTATTTTTGGAACAGCCCACGTAAGTATACAGCCGAAAACTTTACCCTCCTGTGGCAATCAAAATTTATAAATGAGTGACTTGGCAATGAATCTTACATCGATAAGCTCCTTGATCTCTCTTGAGAAAGAGACGTAGCGTCCAAAGAAACCGAGAAAAGGCTTCAAAATATTGTCATTGAAGTTTAACCCGGCGAGCAGAGCCAGCGCCGCGGGCGAGCGCAGCCAACGCACCAGTCGCGCCACCAGCCAGCAGGCCAGCGCGCCCTCGCCCACCAGCAGCACCAGGGTCAGCGCCGCGTACTGCGCAATCAAAGTCGTCAATGTCATGATGGTCTAGAGGTGTACCCCTCAGTGGCCACCTGGCGGTAGGTACGCGGTGCGAGAGGGGTGCGCGATACGTCAGTCATGAGCTGAGTAATTACCTAAACCTCGTCCCGCGACCGCGGACCTCCCGAAGGTGACGTTTCAATTGAGGTATTTATCTATTGGATTGGATCCGCACACAGGCATGCCGGTCACGAGATGACGAGACTAGCGACTAGCCAGAGCTTTATGGCGCATTTGTACTCAGCCCTGTTGGGCAGGGAAGTGAGCTGGGAAGTGGGCAGCGCGAGAATGTAAATAGGTCACTCGCGCTGCCGCTGCCCCTGCCGCTGCCACGTTAGGGAGTCAAAGGAATCGGCTGAGTGTGAACACTGCATGATGCATGATGATTAGTGTCATTTTTAACCCCCGACACATTAAGAGGAGTATTATAAGTTTATCGTGTGTCTGTCTGTGGGTTCATAGTTTCTAAACTTATGGACCGATATTGATGCGGTTTTTTTCGTTTAAAAGCTTTTGTGATCGAGGTTGTTCTTACGAGTAGCTATTGTGTAAATCACCAATAGATGTCACTAGTAGATTAATAAAACGCGCTATAGTTTTGTTTCGGCCGACCGCCTTGTCCTAGAGGAATTGGATACTTCTTTAAGTTCAGTACAGTTAGTAAACATCAGTCCTGTATATATGTGTGAGTTAAATAAATATAACAGTGTATTGTGTGCGTTTCTATAGTGATCCTTCCTTACGTGAGTAAACATTATGGTGCCGAAACCCGGGAACAATTGGTAAGCGACTTTGAACTCTAAATTCAGTGAAAATAACTTGAAAAATTCAGTACTAAAAAGACTTTGAAAATTCCAAGAACTTTATTCAGTGGACTTAGACTAATCGCGAGTGATCTAGAACTTAGAAAAAAAAAAGACTTAGCCGATTTATGGATCGCAAAACACTTAGAAAAATTTCAAACAAGAAAAAGACTTGGCTGACTTGTGAATCGTAAAACACTTAGAAAAATTTGGTGTCAAAAAGACTTAGAAAATTTTCAAGCTAAAAACAGTTTTCGTATTTTACGTTATAATTACAAACTGTTGGTTGTGTTTTTTTTAAACGCTTCTTGTATGAATTCAACATGGAGAAAGTAGAAGAACAGATAGATATTTTTGAGAATTTAAAGAAAGCTGAAATAAATTACAAAAAGTCACCTAAAGATAGAATCACTAAATGTTATTTAGAAACAAGAATAGAATCAATTGATGAACTGTGGAAAGATTTTAAAACGAATCATAAAGAAATAATTTCAAAGACTACGAAAGCAGAGAAAAAAGAACTGGAATATTTTGCAGATGATATCTATAATTCATTTGAAGAGTTTTATATTTCTCACAAATGTGCACTCAAGGAAGCTCTTCAAAAGTTTTTTAAACCTATCGAAATCATACCAGATCCTTCGCTTGCTGCTGCAGGCCCATCCACATCAACATCGAATGCTTGTGAGGTGAAGTTGCCAAGAATTCAGCTGCCCACATTTACGGGAAAATACAATGAATGGCAAACTTTTTATGATATGTTTGTTTCACTGATTCATGAAAACAGGAGTTTGACATCAGTTCAAAAACTTCATTATCTCAAAAGTAGCTTGTCAGGCGAGCCAGCGAATCTCGTCCGTAACTTTCCAACCACAGAATTAAACTATTTAGAAGCATGGCAACAACTAACAAGGAGGTACAACAATAAGAAATATAATTGCAACGCTATCATGAAAACACTATTTGCCTTAAAACCAATCAATACAGAATCAGCCAACGACATCAAACGATTGTTTGACATTACTTCGTCTTCTCTGAAAGCGCTGGATAATATCGGAGTTTCAACGGAATCTTGGGATGCTATCATCGTCTACCATGTGATCTCTAAACTCGATTCAGAGTCACATAAACAATGGGAATCTCAGCAAAGTAAACTCAGCAAAGTAAAACAAATTATCTGCCAACATGGCATCAGCTTGGTGAATTCTTAGAATCGAGGTTTAGAAGCTTAGAGATGATTGATGCAAACAAACAAAATGCAAGATCAAGCAATTTAAACCAATCTGCTCAGAAACACGTGGCTAAGCCCAAGTCATTCCATTCATCAATCCAAGAAGAGAAGAAGGCTTTTGATGTCCTTTGTACAATGTGTAATGGTCAACACTGGTTATACCAATGTAAACAATTTGGGCAAGAATCTGTTCAAAACAGACAAGATTTTGTACAATCAAAGGGCTTGTGTTTTAATTGCCTTGCTCCTACACATTCGGTGAGAAAATGTCGTCAATCAACATGCTGTCGTATATTTGGCAGAAGACACCATTCACTGCTACATTTCGAGAAATCAGATAATCAAGGATCCACAAATAATACTGAACCCGCACACACTGAACAACAAAGAGAAGACAAAAATCAATGCAGGACAAATAGAACTTCAGCTGAAACGAGAATCGTATCAAACTTTTCAAAGGGAGAAATGCAATCCTACAAGGTTTTGTTGGCGACAGCCACGGTCGCAGCAAAATCAAAAAATGGTAGCAACTACATTATAAGAGCGTTAGTTGATCAGGGATCGCAAGCTTCTTTTGTGACGGAAGCAACAGTTCAATTACTAGGTCTTAAACGCCTACCAGTTAATGGTATGGTGTCAGGTCTGGGAGATGGTCAAACTAGAGTCAAATACATGGTTTCACTCAAAGTGGAATCCCGCCATCGTCCAGAAAAGTCAATCTTAGTAACCGCATATGTGTTGAGTTCGCTGACGTCAATGCTACCTACGAGTCAACTATCACCTGAATGGCTAGAGTTGGAAGAAATTCCACTAGCTGATCCAGAATTCACATCACCATGTAAAATTGATGTTTTACTAGGAGCCGAAGTTTATGGAGAAATATTACTAAGCGGCATAATCAAAAATCCAGCAGGGAATTTAGTAGCGCAAAATACAATCCTTGGGTGGATTATATCTGGTAAAGTTTCGCGAGAGGCTCATTCAATAAATGAGAAAGTTATAGGCATGCACGTTCAATTAAGAGAGTTTAGGAACGGTGCGTTCCTACTCGACGAGAGCAAAGGGAGATATCTCCGCCAGGCGAGGTGGTATGCC
The DNA here is from genome assembly GCA_947284805.1 of Coleophora flavipennella. Classification (NCBI taxonomy): domain Eukaryota; kingdom Metazoa; phylum Arthropoda; class Insecta; order Lepidoptera; family Coleophoridae; genus Coleophora; species Coleophora flavipennella. The sequence goes on along the minus strand of OX369273.1, from coordinate 17,804,547 downwards.
TGGGGTCCGGCCGTGGACCAATCGTTGATGATCGGTATCTGTATATATACTCAGCGCTGAAGAAATTCTAATAGCGCGTTCTAGGTGTCGTATTTCTTTTGTTCTCTCGTCGCTTGTGTTAATGTTCAGTGGCGGGTTACTGAAGTTGCCGCCACATCACTCCCCCTCCGAGACCGGAGGTCGATCCAATGAGAGCTGGCAGTCTAAGATCGCGGATGCTGTCGACCTCGATGAGTCGGGTCGATGTGCGGTGTGCCAGGTCGATGTCCACGGTGAGTCGGGATGAAGGCTGGCGTCAGGCGTCATGGCAAGGGAAGCAGGTGATGCGCGCAGAGTTAGCGTGTGGCTGCCGACAACTTGCTGGTGCCCGAAGGTTGAAGTAGCAGGCCAGGAAACTCGACGTCTCGGGTTGCGGTGGTCCTGATTTTAACTTCAGTGCGATGTGACTGCTGGTGCTGCTGAGGCTTGCTTTACCGGCTGGAGGTTTGATGATGGAGTATCACGTCGGGGTCACCAATTTAGGAACGGTGCGTTCCTACTCGACGAGAGCAAAGGGAGATATCTCCGCCAGGCGAGGTGGTATGCCTGGGGTCCGGCCGTGGACCAATCGTTGATGATCGGTATCTGTATATATACTCAGCGCTGAAGAAATTCTAATAGCGCGTTCTAGGTGTCGTATTTCTTTTGTTCTCTCGTCGCTTGTGTTAATGTTCAGTGGCGGGTTACTGCAGTTGCCGCCACAAGAGGATGAAATTTTAAAGCAATTTTGGGAGATGGAAAATGAACCAGACAGCATCGAAAGGAAACTAACAAAGAATGAACAAAAATGTGAGGAGCTATATGCTAAAACAACAGTCAGGAATGAGGAAGGAAGGTTTATTGTACGACTTCCTTTTGATAGTGACGATCCAGAATGTCAGTATGGTCAAACGCGAACTATATCTGAAAAAAGATTGCGCTTTTTAGAGAAAAGATTGTCCAAAGATCTACTGTATGGTGAATATAGAAAAGTAATGGAAGAGTACAAGACGTTGAATGATATGAAGTTAGTGGACAAAGAGGAAATTGACAATCCGAAAGCAGTCTATTTGCCTCATCACGCAGTCGTGCGAGAGGACAGAGATACGACGAAAGTTCGTGTCTTATTTAATGCTTCATGCAAAGGTGTGAATAATGTAGCCCTTAACGACAATCTTCTTGTAGGTCCAAAGTTGCAGCAAGACTTACGACATCTCTTGATGAGATGGCGTCATCATAGAATATGTATAATTTCTGACCTTGTCAAAATGTACAGACAGGTTCTGGTTGATGAAAAGGATACAAATTTTCAAAGAATCGTATGGAGAGAAAGTTCGAAGGAAGCTATACAACACTACAAAATGTTGACACTTACCTTTGGTACAGCATGCGCGCCGTACCTTGCTGTAAAAACGCTGCAGAGATTAGCTGAAGAAGAACACACTAGATTTCCTGTAGCGGCTGAAATCACTAAGAGAGACTATTACGTTGATGATTTAATGTCAGGATGTGAAACCGAGGATGAAGCTATTCAGATATTTGAAGAAATGAGTCAACTCATGGCATCCGGTGGTTTTCAAATGCAAAAATGGAGTAGTAACAATGATGTTCTGCTGGAACATATCGGTAAAGACAAAAGTAACTCTAATAAGTCTGTGCCTATAAAGGTGGACAATACAGTAAAGGTTTTGGGAATATCCTGGAATCGAAAGACAGATAATTTTGAGTATACAGTCAGTCTACCTGAAACAAGAAGTCCGATCACAAAACGTCAAGTTTTGTCCGATATCGCCCGTCTATATGATCCGATGGGATGGATAGCGCCAGTTGTGATAACAGCAAAAAGATTTATGCAAAAACTATGGAAGGAACACCTAGAGTGGGATGATGAACTGAATCAGGAGTTGCTTGGTCTATGGATGAAGTATAGAGAAGATTTGAGTCAAATCAAGAACATTCTGATCCCAAGGTGGTATCATTCTTCGTCAGATTCCCGACTTGAGTTGCACGCCTTTTCAGATGCCTCGAGAGCAGCATATGCTGCCGCTATATATCTGCGAGTCATTGACACCGAGAATAATATTTACGTCAATCTGGTAACAGCGAAGACCAAGGTAACCCCTATTGAGAAGGAAATATCAATTCCACGATTGGAACTTTGTGGAGCAGCTTTAACTGCTAAGATATTGTCTGAAGTGGCGCAAGTGATGCGCATATCTAAAGAGAATCAATATGCTTGGACAGACTCAACCGTGGTACTCGCGTGGCTTAAGGGAACGCCGAGCCGTTGGACAACTTTTGTGAGCAACAGAGTGTCAAACATTCTTAATGTTCTAGACTATGATCATTGGGGACATGTTGATACCCATTCGAATCCAGCGGATTGCGCCTCAAGAGGATGCAAACCAGCTGAACTAATTAATAACTTGCTCTGGTGGTCTGGTCCAGAGTGGTTGTCAGCTTCAGTCGAAATTAATACTGAGAAGACTAACATCGATGATACACATGAGGAGGAAAAAATCAAGACTTTTGCTGTACAAGAGAAAGAACCCAAAGAATATGTTTGGGAAAAGTTTTCAAATCTTCAGAAAATGTTAAGAGTAATATCATTTTGCAAAAGAATTCTGAATTACAAACAGCCAAAAGACAAACGTAAAAGTTTTCCGAATTATGTGACTAAAGAAGAAACGAATCAAACATTACAGATGTGTATCAAACAGGTTCAAGCTAATGAATTTGTAGAAGAGATAAAGCAGTTGAAGACTAAAGGTTCTATACCAAAGAAGAGTATATTACACACCCTTTATCCTATATTGGATGAGAACGGGATATTACGAGTCGGTGGTCGCATAGATCAAGCAGTCGCAAGTTTTGATAAGAGACATCCTGTTATTCTTCCAGCTAAAAACCATCTAAGCAAATTAATTATTTCGGATGCTCATAGCAGAACTTTACACGGCGGCCCACAAATCATGCTGAACTATTTGAGATCAAAATACTGGATTGTAAGAGCAAGAGATCAAGTAAAAAAGTACTACAGAGAATGTGTGGTCTGTCGGAGATATTCAAAAACAGTTAACACACAACTTATGGGCCAAATCCCTGAGGTGAGACTCAACCCAAGTAAGCCATTCAAATCAACGGGTGTTGATTATGCGGGTCCCATAAATATCAGATTTTCGCCCGGTAGAGGTGCAAAATCATACAAAGGGTATATATGCTTATTTATCTGTATGGTTACCCGCGCAATACATTTAGAAGCAGTAACCGATTTAACATCTAAAGGCTTTATTGCTGCTTTTCTTCGATTCACATCAAGAAGAGGTCACTGCAAAGTTTTGTTCAGTGACAATGGCACTAATTTCGTTGGGGCAGATAGACAGTTGCGAGAGATGTTTGATAGTGCTAAATCAGAACTGCCCAATGAAATTGCCGAAATGCTAACACTGGAGAAAACTACATGGCACTTTATACCTCCTCAGGCTCCAAACTTCGGCGGCCTGTGGGAAGCAGGTATTCGATGTACTAAAAATAATTTGCAGAAAATTATTGGCAACAGCACTCTCACGTATGAGGAATTATCAACCGCGCTGACTCATGTAGAAGCGTGCCTTAATTCTCGTCCTTTGACAGTATTAAGTGATGATCCTGATGACCCGCTCCCATTGACGCCTGGCCATTTTCTAGTTGGTGAACCGTTGATAAACGTAGTTGAACAGGATTATAGTACTAAGAATGTAATTGGGTTAGACAGATGGAAGTTAGTTCAAAGAATGGTTAGTCACTTTTGGAAACGTTGGTCAAAAGAATATTTAGTAAATTTAAATCAAAGATATAAATGGAGCACTAAAAAGTGTGAACCGGACATTGGAGATGTGGTAGTTGTTAGAGATGATATTGTACCGCCAGCCAAGTGGATTTTGGGTAAAATTGTAGATAAACATGTAGGCCCTGATAATATAACGAGAGTTGTTACTATTAAATGTAAAACTGGTTGTTTCAAACGGGCTATTAGTAAAGTATGTGTCTTAACTAAGTAATTGTATTTTTTAATTTGTACTAGGTTATCTTTTTACGTGTATTTTCTTTTTTGTCACGGTGGGCGGATGCATTTCATTTTTTGTTCAACTTTATATTCAACTTTGTGTTTTCTTAAAGTATTGTTGTGTAATTTAGTGTTATTTAAAGAACAAGTCCTTGGTGGGCGGAATTTTATTTATTTTATTTTTATTTTTATTTTTTTTTTTATTTTTTACAGTTTGGGAAATCAACAGCTATTCTTTAACACATATAACTAAATGGTATGACTAAATTCTAAAGCCTTTACAGATTTCCACAGTTAGATAATTTAGAAGAACAAACTTGTACATCCAATGTTAAGAAAGTTATACAAGAAGAAAAAAATTCTAGTCAAATATTAAAGAAATAAGTAGGTTAAAACAGGAATGATAAAGTTTTATTAGAAAGAAAAAATAAAAGGTGTGTGTATGTGTGTGTGTGTGTGTGTGTGTGTGTGTGTTTGTTTGTGTGTGTGTGGAGGGGGGGGAAGTAAAGGGAGGGGGAGGAGGTGTATGGAGGGGAAGTTCAATTAGAATCTCAGTCACCCGCGCACCGCGGTACCGATAAGACGCGCGCACCTGCTTCGTTCGATCGCTGCCCGAGACTAGCGCGCCCGCGCATCCGCCATTATGGTTAAATGCACGAAGTGTTCGAAAGTGGTTTCAAAAAAGACCCCGGGAGTGCAGTGTAGCAGTTGTACTAGGTGGCAACATGGCTCTTGTGCATCGTTAACAGTAGAACAGTTAAACGCCCTTGCAACTACTGTGTCCGTCGATTGGAAATGTCATAAGTGCACAGGAGGCCTCAAACCAAAACGCATCTCATGCATCTTACCAGACCCTGATCCCGAGGATGAGTCGGACACTGAGGTGGGAGGCACAGGGAGCCTTTCAGAGAAGCAAAAAGACAACATCTTATACCAAATAAGGAGGGAAGTTCGAGAAGTCATTCGTGAAGAGCTTCAGTCCACCCTCGAATTTTATTCTAAAAAAATTGACGACTACGAATTGAAAATTAAAGCATACGAAGAAAGGATTAAAACAGTTGAAAACCAATGCATTGACATGAGGAATATGTACAAAAACATGACCCTGAAAAACGAAGTTACGGAACAAAAATTGAATAAAATTGAACAATCCCTGTCACAAAACGAAATTGAAATATGTGGCATAGTCGAAAAGGATAACGAAGATGTGAAACAAATAGTAATTACGGTGTGTAAATTATTGAATCAGAAACCAGAAGACATAATCAAAATTTATCGTAAAAAAAAACCCGTTCGCGCTGATTCAGCGCAAGCCGCCCGCGCCAAAACAGCTGCGCCGATCGTTGTTTGTCTGCGCGACGCCGCCGGCCGCGATCATTGGTTGGCCGCCGCGCGCGCCTCTGCCCCCATCAGCTCCCGTGACGTAGGAGGAGAAGCAGATACCAGGGTATATTTGAGAGAATCGCTGACGCCAACGACTGCTTTTCTACTATGGAAAGCCAAAACTGAGCTAAAAGAAAAATTATTATGCAAATATGTCTGGTGTAGAAATGGAGTGATTAAGGTTCGTATATCCGAAGGTGACAGCAAGATCCACGTCGTAAGGTCCGCCAGCGATGTGGAGAGGATCGCCAAGGAATCTCAAAAGTGAACACAGGTACTCCACTTCTAATTAATTTTACTGCCGATCGATTTTCCCTGTAATCGATTGATTTAACTCTGTAAGACTTCTATATTTTTATGGATATATCCAGTTTCGGAATAACAGAAACTAACCAGAGTTCATGGCATGATTTTACTTGTGACATACCGGCGAACCATAACAAATTATTATTATTTCACACCAATATTAGATCTATGATAAAAAATCACGCACATCTGGAATACCTCATATCTACAAGCCCAGCAATAATTCACTTAATAATTATTACTGAAGCAAACTTATCGGACATAACCAAGAAACTTTTTGAAATTGACAATTATACAATGCACACAGAATTACGAAAAAATAGAAAAGGCGGCGGAGTGATAGTGTACGCACACAAATCAATATCATTTACAAAAAAGCGATCTACTTCTTTATATTTTGAATGCTTAATGGGTGAAGTGAGTACAAGTGACGGGTATCAGCTGTTTGTTTGTGCAATCTATAGACCTCCAAAAAAAGACAAACGTGAATTTATCAGTGATCTGGCACGTCATTTATCGAATATATCGACCAAGAGCAACTGTATATTGGTTGGTGATATTAACATAGACATAAAAGTGAATAATCCCGTTGTAAGTAGTTACTTAAATACATTATATGAATTAGGGTTTGAATGTTGTATAACCCAGTACACAAGAATAGAAGTTAGTGCTAAAGGAATATCAAAAAGCTGTATAGATCATATATTTATTCGTGACACGCAGCCGCCTGGGGGTGGGACGGGGGGCCGCAGCGGTTGCAGCCGCTGCGGCCACTCTCTCCGGTCAGCTGTTGTATGTAACGCTCTAGCAGACCACTACATCGAAGGACTGGCTGTCATTGGTTCTACCGATTCAAATAATAAATTTCAAACAATAACTAAACTTGATAATGACAAAGTAAGGGAGGAAATAAGTAAAATTGATTGGAACGTAGTGTACTCAATGACAGACCCCAACGATGTGCTAAATTTTATTACTGAAAAATTTGATGTAATTTATAAAAAATGTAATCAAACAATAAAGTTACGTAATAATAATAGAAATCAATGTAGTTGGATAACTGATAGTTTAATTCAAATGTGTAACAAAAAAAAGGAACTATATAAGATATGGAAAAAAGATGAAAGTAACAAAATAAATAAACAAATATACAATAGTTATAGAAATAGGACAAATAGAATAATAAATATAACCAGAAACATCTCCATTAAAAGAAATATTTGTACTAATTTTAACAACCCAAAAAAAATGTGGGAATTAATTAACAGGCTGACTGGGAAAATAGTGAAAGCAATTGATGATGTATTGATTAAGTCTTTTGGGTTAGCTCCAAAAACTTTGTGTAACAAGTTTGCAACCGACTTCGATTTAAATGTCAAAAATGTTATTAACCATTGTGATATACCGTTGCTTGATAAAAACTTATATATTAACACCCCGAATGTTACACTAAGAATAAATAAAATTCAAGAAGAAATACTTTTTAAAATAATAAACAGTATTGACGATAAAAAAAGCCCTGGATACGACAAGATACGTGCTAAGGACTTAAAATTTATTTCAAGGGAAATAACACCTGTGCTAACACATCTAATTAACTTGTGTATATCTAAATCTTTATATCCGGACAAATTAAAAATAGGAATTATTCGTCCAATCCATAAAAAGGGTAGCCGCTGTGATACAAATAATTACAGACCAATTACAATTTTATCCTGCATTGACAAAATCATAGAAAAATACTTTGGTCAAAACATAAGTAAGTTTTTGTCAAGCAATGACATAATTCATAATAAACAATTTGGATTCCAAAGTAAAAAAAATACTACTCAACTTTTATCTTCATTTACTGATGAAATTAACAAACATTTAAACAATAAAAAACATGTCCTTGTTGTTATGATCGATTTCAGTAAGGCATTTGACACCTTAAATTATTCAACATTATATAATAAATTGCAGCAAAATGGAATACAGGGACCACTGCTGGAGTGGTTCAAAAATTACCACACAAATAGATTCACCACAGTTAGCATTGCCGGTGATCAGAGCGAGCTAACACCAACCATGTGTGGCACGGCCCAAGGTTCCATACTAGGCCCAACTGAGTATCTCTTATATGTAAACGATATGTGCAACATATTCCAGCACGCCTCTGTGTTCCAGTTTGCTGATGATACTTGTATGATTACAGCAGACTGTAATGTAATAACTGCACAGACACTCATGCAAAGCGACTTCAACAAGCTGTGTGAATGGGCACATGATATGGGCCTTTCTATAAATTATCAAAAAACTAAACTCATGCACATACATTCTCCGTACCTAAAGACGGCATCTAAACCACGAATTGTAGCCCATGAACACAAATGTATGCATCTACAAACAAATAATTGTATGTGTGACCCCCTTGAAAACGTTTTGGTGCACACATACCTAGGACTAAAAATAGACCATAACTTTAATTGGGGCCCGCATATTGACCATATCTGCAATAAGTTGAGAGCAATTATGGCAAAGTTATGTATACTTAAATATAAATTACCATACACTACACTAAGATTACTTTACATGTCAATGGCCGACTCTGTAATTAGTTATGGCCTATCCAGCTACGGTAGAACCTACAAAACATACTTACAAAAAATATGTGATCTACAACTGAGATTGCTCAAAACTATAGTCCCTAGAAAAATCAAACTAAAACACAAAGATAATTATGAAGGTCTATTTGAATATTGTGGTGTAATGAATATCTTTAATAAGGTAACATGTGCTATGTTGTGTGAGTATGCATGTAACATAAACAGCCTAGATAAAAAAACTAGACCAGATGGGTCTCGACCCCTTTCGTACCTACCTATGTATAACTTGCCAAAATGTAATAATGAATACGGGAGAAGGGTCTGGGTGTATACCCTGCCCAATGTCTTAAACAAACTACCTAAAGACTGGGTCACGAATCATATACATGACAAAAACCCTAAACAAATAAAAAATAATCTAAAGAAATTACTTCTGCATGGTTCGGAGGTGCACCCGGACAGTTCCCCCGTATCAGCGGATGTCGGGCAGCATCCAATTTAGCTATAAACGCGCATTATTATTATTATTTTTAGTGTTTAAGTTAACCCGTGTGTGTAGTGTGACCCATCAGGCGCACACAATCTTAATATTAGATTTAGCGTTCTGATGTTGTCTTTTTTATTTTATATGTAACTCAAAAAATAAACAGATTAAATTTTTTTTTAATTTTTTTAGTTGCTTTTGCGAGTCAAAAGATAATTTCAACTGTCCAAACTTGTGAAATTAAAGAAAAATCAAAACAAAGTTACGTTAGGTAGTGGCTATTTATGTCTTTTTTAAACTTTACTTTAGAATCTTTAAACGGATCTGTATTACTAAAAATATTGTTGTAGGATCGAGCAACACGTGTGAAAAAAGAGTTGCGGCCATAGTTAGTTCGATGGAAGGGTACATGCATCATTCCAGTCTGACGAGTTCTTATTTGGGGGGTTTTAAAACCAAGTTTAGCTACAAGGGGTGGGCAATCAATATTTCCATTAAGCAAGTCGTAGAAAAACAGCATATCGAGCATATCTCGTCGTTCTTCGAGCGTAAGTAGCTTGTAGTTGCGACAACTGGCATTGTAGTCATTTACAGTTGATTTTGTGCGATAGTTTAGAAAGTTAATAATTTTTTTTTGAATGTTTTCAATGCTGTTTTTGTATATGTTATATTGTGGATACCAGATCAGACTACCGTACTCCAAAGTGCTTCGAACGTATGCATAATACAAAGAGAGAAGACAAGGTTCAGTCGAAAAGTTCTGACAAAATCGTTTAAGAAATCCTAAGCCCTTATACGCTTTGTCTACTATCGTATCTATATGTGTTTCGAATGTGAGCTTATGGTCAAATATTATACCTAAATCGCGAATAGTGTCAGATCTTGATATTGGGTTATTATTAATTTTGTATACGAAGGTAACATTACATTTACGACGTGAGAAAGAAATAACTTGACACTTGTCAACATTGATTGATATTCTGTTTAATTCATAATAAGTAGATAGACGGTACAGATCTTGTTGTAGTTTACTACAATCGTTCAAATTGTTGACATCGATGTATATCTTTGTGTCATCTGCGTACATTAGAAAGTATGCACTTTCGAAGCAACTGTAGATATCATACAGGTACGCATTATAGAGAAGAGGCCCTAAATGAGATCCCTGTGGCACCCCGGATGGTACTGTGACTAGTTCAGATCTACAGCCACCAACCACTACCGCCTGTGAGCGGTTTTTAAGATAGGATTCTATCCATCGTAGCAAATCACCACATATTCCTATTCTTTCTAATTTTTTTAGAAGTATGAAGTGGTCCACGCGATCAAAGGCCTTTTCAAAGTCGGTGTAGACCACATCAACCTGCATACCCTTTTCTATATTGTGGTGTAGAAAGTCTATGAAAGTAGTGAGGTTTGTAGATGTTGAGCGACCTTTCAAAAATCCATGCTGTTGTACAGGAATCGCCCTCAAAATAATATTGTAAATGTGTTTATATACTAATTTTTCAAAAACTTTATCAAAGACATTAAGTATGGATATTGGTCTATAGTTAGTAACTAGAGATTTTAAACCTTTTTTATGAATTGGGATAACATTTGCTTCCTTCCATACTGCAGGAAATATGCCTTCTTTCAAGGATCTGTTAAATATTATTGTCAGCGGGCAAGCAATAGCTGAGACACAATTCTTTACAAAGATAGGGGGTATTTTGTCAGCACCCGCTCCTTTAGAAGGATCTAGCTCATTAAGTAACTCCATCACCTCTGCCTCTGTCGTTATGATAGAACTAATAGTCGAGTTGTCATAAATACATGGGGGAGGTAATGTAACAGATGGATATGAAACTGCAGCAGGTTGATACACACTATGGAAAAATTTATTGAAAGCCGTGCAAATCGAATCACCGCTATATGATTTATCCTTGTACACAACATTTTTTGGATAGTTGGAAATTCCATTGCGTCGAGACTTTACAAAGGACCAGAATTTTTTTGGGTCTTTGGTGATGTTATTTTCGGTACTTTTAATAAACTGCCAGTAACATTCAGTCTCCACTTTGTGGAATCTGGAGCGTAACAACTTGAATTCCTGATAATCTAAGGGATTATTGAAGCGCTTCCATCGACGGTGGGCTTTGGCCTTTTCACGAGCTATGTGAATAAGACTAGGGGTATACCAAGTTGGGTAAGTATTCTTAAGTGAGTATTTTACCGGCACAAATAAACAGATACTGGAATTTATTTTATCATACATGAATTCAACAGCGTCCTCAATAGGCCGTTCATTCAGCTCCGAGTCCCATGAAATATTATTTAAATATTTAATTACATTTTCGTAATCACCCTTGTGAAATTTAAACTTAGGCAACGGTTTCTCTTGAAACGGGGCAGTTACGATATTGCATGCATCAATTATAATCGGAGGATGATAACTGTCAATTTTAGATAGAGGATAGTCGCAAGATTCTAACTCAATTTCAAAGTTAGTAAATACAAGATCAAGTACGTTATCGCATTTATTTTGTAAGGTATTATACTGCACCAGACCCTGAGAACTTAATTCATTAATCAGATTCACAGCAGTCTCTTGAGTATTTATCGAGCCAGTTTTGACAAAAGAAGGCACAGTGTTATTCCATTTGATGGACCTAAGATTGAAGTCGCCAGCTATTATGAAGTTGTCAACTGGGTTAGACGATATCGCTGACTTTGATAACTTTAGAAAGGTCTCAATATCCTCAGCTTGGTGGTTAGAGTTTGATTCGCCAGGTATATACAAAGCTGCTACGTGTAGATTGCAAGTTGCGTGTTTTAAAGATGCCTTAGGAATACTAATCCATACCAATTCTAAATATTTATCCATCCAATCCATGCGCATGTGGGCATTAAGACATCTTTTTACCATTATAAGAGAGCCACCACCTGTTTTCCTTTTTGTAATTGTAAGATTTCTGTCACAGCGGAACACATCGTATGACTTCAAGTCACAGAGCTCAGCATCTAGTATTGACGCACACAGCCATGTCTCAGTTATTATTATAATGTCGTAGTCACAGGCAGAGACATTGCGATAGAAGTCCGAGCACTTTGTTCTGAGACCCCGCACATTCTGGTAATAAACCTTCAGTTTATTAACCATTTTAAGTTAAAAATAGTAAAATACGAATATGAGTGCGGGATCTCAGTGCAAAGCGCCCTTTCTCGCTGCTGTCTATATCTATATAAATAAAAGGAAACGGTGACCGACTGACTGACTGATCTATCCACGCGCAGCTCGAACCACTGGACAGATCGTGTTGAAAACTGGCATACAGATAGAAATTATGATGTAAGCATCTGCTAAGAAAGGATATTGGAAATTTCCACGGGAGCGGCAAAAAAACGGGATCTGTGCGAGAAAAACCGCGGGCAACGGCTAGTATTCTATATACATTAAGCGACTTAAATTGAGTTATTATGGGTTTATGTTTCACTCCATCACAACAGAGATCGTTGTCGTTGCATGAATCGAGCGAGATACTCGTACCTAGGCCTGCACAATAATAATATACAGTATTACATAATAATTGTGTCCGCTGTGGATTCTCGTCTAGTAGGTATAAACAAAACTCATTAATCGTGGAACAGCGCGGGTAGCTGACGCGGCGCGTGTGGCGGTAGCGAAATAAAATATTCGCTAGCAGCTGATCATTATCAATTCCCTCTAAAATGACACGTTTGGTATACTCGTACGGTAATCTGCGCAAAACTACAACTGCGCCTATGTCTATGTAAAACTTGTTTTTTTTAGATGCCACGCAAAGTCCGTGATAGTAACTATATTTTATATATAATTCAATATTAAATATACTATACCTACATACCTTGAATTTAAAAGAATAAGGGCATGAGTACTGGTAATTTGCCTTTACATCTGTTGTACATAAAACACAATAGCCATACCATAGTATCGAGAAATCTAAAATACATGTGTTTATTAAGTTAAGACTCGCAAAATTTTGTTTTTGATGTGTTTTTGTGGTGAGTTGGTGGGTTAGTGTGTGAGAATAAAGTAGTATGAAGTGATTTGATTTTTCTGAGGAGGAACAAATAGTTATTGTTAGTAAGTAAAAATTCCTGTTTAAACCTTTATATAGGATGTGATAGAACATAGATAAAACACTGATTTGATACGCGAAAATAGGTACCAAACACGCAAACAAACGAAGAAGTCAGGTCATTTTTTGCAGGTCGTCATTTGACAATATTGCGATAACCTGTGACGTATCACTTTTTCTGACGAAGATGCGGCAGTTTTTCACCCACACGTATTTGAACATTTTTTTAGAAGCTCGGTTTTTAACCTCCCTAAGTAGCATCTTGTTTGATACAGTAAGGTGTTCATTAACGAATATTGATCGACTTTCGCCCGGGATGCCAATATCCTCAGAAGTAAGCCCTTTGTTTTTTCGCACTGCAGCAATTAAAGAGTCCTTTACTATGCGAGATTTTAGCTTGCAGACAATGCTCTTTGGGCGCCCAGAAGTGGTCTGACGCGGTTGCACACGGCTCGCGCTGATGACGTCAGAGGGCTCCAAGGTAGCCTCTACATATTTGGCTATTCGAAGAACCAGGTTTAGAGTATTTTCACTCTTCAACTGAGGAACACCAGTTATTTCGATGTTACACAGCCTTTCACGCTGTTGCTGTGTATTGATTTCCATTCTCAGGTCTTTTATTTGCGAGTTTAGGGAGTCGATTTTTTGAAATACCTCACTGTTTACCACTTGCTGCTTGTTATCAAGGGACGAGATTGATTGTTTGATAGCTGTTTGTTCTGCAGACAGGGAGTCAGTTATCGTTTTCATGCTAGAAACCTGTTCTTTTATTGTGGCTACCTCGCCGCAAAGTTTTTCCATGTTTGACTCTTGAGAATTTTTAAGCTCCGTCAGAAACTTCATCATATCACTACGAAGTTGAGATATTTCATTCCTTACTAATAAATCCTCCTCTGGTTGTTTTCGTTTTAAATTTCTGAGGGTACGTTGCATGAGCTCTTTTTCGTTCAAGTTGGCTAGGTCCGTGAGCGAGCCACCGACACCGGCCAAAGGAGCACTTGAGGATCTATCGTCGGCCATGATGATGGGTGATTATTCAGGAAACCACTGTTATCAGACACGCAATTCGTAGAGCGAGATAAAAAATCGGAGTCCGTCCTTGTCACACGTGAGGTAGAGGGAAGCGCGAACACGCGATCACTACAGAAGCACGGTGCAAAACGACTCAAAACGCTGTCACAGTTTGCAAACAAAATAAAACTTTATGAGATATACGCTATTGAGATTAATTTTAGTTAGCACGGATTAAAATTAATTTGACAAAAAATACGTAGGAGTACAAGACACGTCCGTTCGTCACGGAGGGAATGTGTAAATCACCAATAGATGTCACTAGTAGAATAATAAAACGCGCTATAGTTTTGTTTCGGCCGACCGCCTTGTCCTAGAGGAATTGGATACTTCTTTAAGTTCAGTACAGTTAGTAAACATCAGTCCTGTATAATTTATGAAGGTCTGTTGAGGCGTTTGAAGAACATCAGCTCTTTTCTTAGAAGGGATATGGGCAACTTCCACCGGTCCGATTGATTCAAAATTTGGTGTTCTGTTGATTTAAAGTTTACAGTTATTACAAAACACATTTAATTGAAGCTTCAGACAAGGGAGGCGAGCAACTTCCACGCGTTTGATCAATTTAAAATAGGCTAGATTTCTTAGATAGAGTTTTGATTGTAACGTTACTACTAGTAATATGTAGTTTAAAAAGCATGATATAAAAATTACAAAATCTACCGACGAACATAAACCTCTAAAAAGTTAAAAATAATATATCTTGGTCTATTAAGTTTATTATAAGTAGCGTGGCTGCAGAACAGCAGCTCTACAAACTTACTCAGCAAACGACACTTACCACAACCAACAGCTTGCGTCGCCACGCCAGGCGCCGGGCGAGCAGTGCGCACACGGCAAGATGGTTAAACGCCACGGCGGCGCCACAGCCGAGCGGCAGCGCGACGCACGCGACGCGGTACTCCAGCGGGAACAGCGCGCGCACCACGACGTACGTGGTGGGATCCCACTTAAGGCGCGCGCAGGTCGCCAGTCCCGCGCCGCCAAACAGCTGTCACAGAAATAACGTTCTGTCGTTCTGTCAACGTTTTTTGAGGATGTCTCGTGTTGATCGCCCTTATTCAAGATACGCTAGAGCCCCTCGGTGGGGACGTATATGAGCTGATATGAATATATAGGATGGGGGCTGATTAGATAACGGGCGCATTTAAGGAGGTGAATCTGAACAAATCTTCCCAAGGACCCTGTTTCGTGGTAAATACGTAAAAATTGACTCCTTATACTAAGTTGGCGAATCAGCTAACCAAGTTTCTAAATGCAATGAACGTTAATTGAATCAGCTAACCAAGTGTCCAGATGCAATGAACGTTAATTGAATCAGCTAACCAAGTGTCCAGATGCATCATCATCATTACAGCTCATATACGTCCCCACCGAGGGGCTCGAGCCTACCCTGAATCAGGGCGATTAGGCCTTAGTCGACCACGCGGGCCCAGTACGGGTTGGTCGACTTCACACACAACCTTCGAATTTCTTCGCAGGCGTGTGCAGGTTTCCTCACGATGTTTTCCTTCACTGTTAAAGCAATCGGTAAGTATGTATGTACGTAAGTTTTTGAAAAACTCATTGGTACATTGGCCGTCCAGATTTGAACCTGGTACCTCTGGTTAGATGGACCGAGTCGTTACCGCTTTGAGCCACCGACGCTTTTGATTTTTTGTCATTTGATTGTCCAGATGCAATGATCGTGTTATAAATATATATTTGATCTGTATTTTAGGATTGATAAGTAATTAGTAGATCACCTACCTTCTGAACCATTGCATAGTCAGTAGGCGGGCCTCACTCAGTTTGCCCAATGAGGTTAAAGTTAAAATTATAAGAGGCGGGCTTTACCCGCCACTTCTACAGGCTGTCTATTGACTGCTCGGCTGCGAAGGGCATTCCTAATTTTAATCACGCGAGAGACGCACGTATCATTGTAATTCTGTAAAATAAACACATTCGTACTCTGTGAACATATATTTTCAATTTATCACGCCCATCCGTCTGAGATTAGTAACACCTCAGAAGTGGGATAATAAACAAAAAATCCAAGATGCTTGGCCCCTATATTCATGGAGTAGGGAAAAGAAATAAAGACGACAGCGACGAGTACGTACCTGTACCAATGAAAAGAATTCGAGAAGAGTATGCCGCAGAGGAAGAGCCTGTAGCCACTCTGGCCAGACAGCAACGTAGAGCTACGCATCAGGATGCCGAGGTCATTCCGAAATTCGATCCGGCGCTCAAGACGAATGTTACCACTTGGCTTCACAAGATCGACCAGTTGGGTGATCTCTATGACTGGAATGACAGAGATCGCACATTTATCATGCAAATCCGCCTTCGGGGAACAGCGCGAGTCTGGTACGATGACCTCGAGGATTATAGTGCCACTTGGGACGCCTGGAAGGAAAGGTTAAAGGAGGCTTTTCCACGCTCAACCGACTATGTAGACGTACTTCAAGAGATGCTGTTGAGAGTTAAGCAAGAGAGGGAGACAATGTCCCATTACTATCATGAGAAAAATTCCTTTACGAAAAAATGTAAAATTGGAGACGAGGCAGCCTTGTCGTGCCTGATTCGAGGACTTCCAGAGGAAATGAGAGCCAACGCTAAAGCATATAATGCGAAAAATTCTGAAACGCTCTACTACGGGTTTCTCTCGGGACTCGAAAACTATCGTAAGGTTGAAGCGAGAACAAATGAAGCGAAGGCGAGAACTCAACGTAGTGACTGGCAACGTGTTCGGGAGTCGGCGGCAACGTCAAGGATGGCTGCGTCCACCCAGAGGATCTGCTACAACTGCCGCAGACCGGGACACACGGCGCAGACCTGCCGTGCTGAGAATTGTCGTAACTGCAGACGTCTAGGACACTCCGAGGCAACGTGCTGGCTGTCACCGAGATCGTCGAAAGCACCTATGCAGGTACAACACATATATTTTACATCCTATGAGCTTCTTACAGACCTCTATAAAAAGCGCGTAAAGATCGGCCAAATTTCAGCCTTGGCATACATTGACACCGGTAGTAAAATTAACATCGTCACATTTAAGAAATTCCGCGAATTAGAAGTACCCCTTACCCCTTCTAATATTATCATGACGGGCTTTGGTGGCATGAAAACTCTATCTCAGGGTAGATTTGACCTAAAGCTGTATGTTGACTACCTTTACATTAGTAGCTGTGCGGAAGTTGCTGACGTAGACCTAGGGGAGATAGATTTGATTATTGGTCAACCAATAATAAACCAACCCGGCGTAAGTTTGCTGACAACCGAAGGGACAGCCAATTAAAAGAAAACACCCGTGACATAATTGACCCCTTCCGCGAATTGTTGTTAGACGGGAATGATAAACAGACTAAAGTCCCAATATACTCAAAAGAAAATATAAAAATGGCACCCGGCTCCAATACGACTATCCCCATACTTATAAAAAACGAGGTAGGCGACGGAGACGTTTTAGTAACGCGCCCTGTGCTTGTTGTACGAGAGCAGTCCTCTTATTATATACCACCAGCTGTTATATCACCTGGAAATCCATACCTCACGGTTATTAATATCGGGGACGAAGAGCTGGAATGGTCTTCCGGTAAACTTATCACACGTTCTGAAACATGCCACTATAAAAACGTGTACGTATATACTGTAAATAGTCAAAATACGAATCGGGAAGGTATATCAAAAACTAGCGGAAAAATAGATTTCTCCACGGTTGACGTAGGCGAGATTAGTGCGGAAGAGAAAAAAAGATTGTTTGACCTACTTAGTACATACTCAGATACATTTGCTGAAACGAGTCTAGAGCTAGGATCCAGTGACCTGATTGAAATGGATATTTCAACGACAACTACAGAACCAGTGCATCGAAAACCATATCGGTTGTCGTATAAAGAGAAAGACATCGTACAAGAAAAAAAAAAAAAGAATTAATTGAGGCCGGAATCATTAGGGAATCCGCGTCAAACTACGCCAGTCCGGTAGTCTTAGTAAAGAAAGAGGGAGGCGATTTTAGGATGTGCGTCGATTATCGTGCTCTCAATGCACGTACTTTAAAGGACCGTTACCCGTTACCACATATTGATGACTAAATCGCTAAATTAGCCGGTAAAATATTTTTTACCTCTCTCGATCTCACACAAAGTTACTATTAAGTGAAAATCTCGAAAAACTCCATTCATAAAACCGCTTTTGTCACTCCGGCCGGACAATATGAATTTTTAAGGATGCCTTTCGGCCTCGCAAACGCGCCAGCCGTATTCTCGCGACTAATCCACCTCGTACTCGGTGAATTACAATCAAAACTAGCATTGTACCTAGACGATATTAACATCCCATCTTCAACAACAGAAGAAGGCATTAATTTATTAGAGCAAGTTTTAAAATTACTAACCGAAGCTGGTTTAAAACTGAACCTAAAGAAATGTTCTTTCCATAAGACAAGTGTTACGTATTTGGGGCACGAAATATCGGCAGGTATAGTCAGGCCCGGGCAAGCGAAAATAGACTGTGTGGCTAACTTCAAAACTCCAACAAATGTTCACGAAGTACGCCAGTTCATTGGATTGGCTTCGTATTTTAGAAAGTTCATAAGAGGTTTCGCCGAAATAGCTAAACCGATAACTAACTTGACAAAAAAAGTGTCAAGTGGTCGTGGGGCGCCACGCAGCGGGACGCGTTCGAGACGTTAAAAAAAAACTAATTGAAAGACCCGTTTTAGCGATTTACAACCCGAAAGCAAAAACTGAACTGCACACAGATGCGAGTAAAATTGGACTAGGCGGTATTTCAATGCAATTCCAGGGAGACGGCTCGTTGCGACCTATCGCGTACTTTAACCGCGTCACTACTCGCGAAGAACAATTTTATCACAGTTACGAGCTCGAGACCCTTGCCGTTGTAGAATCTTTGAGGCGGTTCCGGATATACGTAACGGGCGTTCCGGTCAAGGTGGTAACAGATTGCGCTGCGCTTAAGACGACACTGAGTAAGAGGGATCTAATACCTCGTATAACTCGTTGGTGGCTTGTTATTCAAGATTTTCATTTAGAAATAGAATATCGAGCGGGGCACCGTATGCAACATGTAGATGCACTCAGTCGCAACCCAGTGCATACGACATCAGTTCTCATTTTAGATGACGACGGTTGGTCTCTTACGTTACAAATGCAGGACGACAAAATTCAAAGTATTATAAGGCAACTACGAGAGGGCACGGATAGCCCTGACATAATAAATAATTACGAACTCCGCGATGAAAAACTGTTTAGAAAAACCATAAACGGAAATCGGTTCGTATTGCCAACATCATCAAAGTGGAGTATGTTGCAGCGCTACCATGACCAAATTGGACACGTAGGCTTCGATAAATGTGAAAAGACTATAAAATCTCAGTTCTGGTTTGAAGGTATGACTCGATTTATTAGGAAATACATCAAGTCTTGTTTACGATGTGCTTACGCGAAAGGTAACTACGGAAAAGTAGAGGGAGAGCTACACCCGATAGAAAATCCGTCGATTCCTATGGATACAATACACGTAGACCACCTAGGTCCCTTCGTAAGAACTCGAAGTGTACATAATTATATCCTTGTCGCTATCGACGCTTTTACGAAATTCGTTTTCGCCAGACCAGTGAAAGGCGTGAGCAGCACGGAAACTATTAAAAATCTAGGGGAAATCATATCACTATTTGGAAACCCGAGACGCGTGATAACTGACCGTGGCACCACTTTTACGAGTAGGTACTTTAAGGAATTTGCAATTGAGAAACAATTCAAACACGTTCTTAACGCGGTAGCGTGCCCGCGAGCTAATGGACAGGTAGAGCGCGTTAATCGAACAATCATTAACGGATTAAATACTTCAGCTGACAGTGAATGCTTCTGGGATATCAAATCAAACCCTACTGGATACACATCTACTTCGCAGTTACTAAAAAAAAAAAAAAAAAAAACTTACTTCCGGCTATGCTGTGTGCCACAGCCGTACGAACGAGTAAACATATCTATAACTGACTGTGTGTACTGTAACCCGGCTACGCTGTGTGTCACGGACGAATCATTTCCGGCAATGCTGTGTGCTATGGCCGAACGAGCGAATAAACGTTCCTACACCTGACTGTGTGTACTGTGCCCCGGCTACGCTGTGTGTCACGGCCGAACTATTTCCTACTATGCTGTGTGCTACGGCCAAACGAGCGAATAAACATACCTACATTTCACCGTGTGTACTATCCCCGGCTACGCTGTGTGTTACGGCCGAATGGGTAGGCATACCTACACCTGATTGTGTATAGGTACTGTGTAGTTAATAGCAGTCAGTAAAAAATCTCAATACCGCCCCAGCTATGCTGTGTGGTACGGCTGAGCGGTTAAGCGTACCTACCTGTTTGTGATTGTGTGTATTGTGAACTTGATAACACTCAATAATACAAGTATAATCTACTGCTGCTGTGTGACACGACCAAGCGCTTAAGTGTACTTACTTCTGTCTGACTGTGTGTACTGTAAGCTTAATAGCAGTCGATAAGCGTCCTAATACCGCTGGCTATGCTGTGTGGTACCTACCGCCTAGAGAGTAACATTAACACACCTACCTCAGTATGAATCCTGACTGTAGGTATAAGTACTCTATAATCTTAACTCCGGCTATACTTCGTGATTTGGCCGAACGGTACCTATCTTTTAAGGTACTCGTATGTTTGCCATATTGTAACTATTTAGTAATCTGTGATATTGTGCCAAAAATTTTGAGTCTTTGAATAAATTTATGACCCACTCAAGGGAATAGGCGATAACTGGTCGCACTCAATAACAAACGATAACGAAGGTAAAATAAACAAACAAACAGTCAAGAGGGATTGGCTGGGAAAGAACCACTTAAACAAATGTGTCAGTATTCTATTCAGTTTATTGCCGACCTTTTTTTTTGTTACAGTACCCACAGAGGCCCGAACCAACACCCGGAACAGCAGCCGATGTCGCCGCGGAGACGCGTCGTTGACAGGATGGCCGAATGTTATAAATATATATTTGATCTGTATTTTAGGATTGATAAGTAATTAGTAGATCACCTACCTTCTGAACCATTGCATAGTCAGTAGGCGGGCCTCACTCAGTTTGCCCAATGAGGTTAAAGTTAAAATTATAAGAGGCGGGCTTTACCCGCCACTTCTACAGGCTGTCTATTGACTGCTCGGCTGCGAAGGGCATTCCTAATTTTAATCACGCGAGAGACGCACGTATCATTGTAATTCTGTAAAATAAACACATTCGTACTCTGTGAACATATATTTTCAATTTATCACGCCCATCCGTCTGAGATTAGTAACAATCGTTAATTGAATCAGCTAACCAAGTGTCCAGATGCAATGAACGTTAATTGAATCAGCTAACCAAGTGTCCAAATGCAATGAACGTTAATTGAATAAGCAAACCAAGTGTCCAAATGTAATGAACGTCAATTGAATCAGCTAACCAAGTGTCCAGATGCATTGAACGTTAATTGAATCAGCTAACCAAGTGTCCAGATGCAATGAACGTTAATTGAATCAGCTAACCAGGTGTCCAAATGCAATGAACGTTAATTTAATCAGCTAACCAAGTGTCCAAATGCAATGAACGTTAATTGCAATCGCTAACTGAAATTATTATCACAAATAAAAAGGCTAAAGATAATTCATTACTGTGGAATTGGTACTTGTATCTTCATTTGATTGGAAAACCGTAGCAATCACTGTTGCGAGTCCTAGGTAAGGTTCAGATTGAATTAACCGGAATACTTTAGCAATGGATATTGCTGTCCTGGTGGAATGCTCATATTTATATGCGACTTACTCGTATATTGTTATTTCACGGTTCATAAGTCTGTCATAGTTTACTGGAGTAAAATTACATTCATGTTAGCTGCATCATTTTAACTAGAGAAAAATACATTTATTATGAGTTTACAAGTTTTACGAATCACACGAATAAAAAAAAACAGGTCAAGTGCGAGTCGGAGGCGCGCAAAGTTGGGTTTCGTAGTATATTAAAAAAATGAATATTTTAAAAACATAAATTTATTTTCAGTTGGAAAAGAATATTTTGTATGGCAAATCTATGAACTTTTTACAAATCCAACTGCACACCTTAAGCTGGTCGAATATTAATCCTAAACTAAGAAAGCCTACCTAGCCGTAATAGTTTTCCTTTTAAGTTGATTATACAGGGTGACTTGTAAGTAGTGCAAATCCTTTTAAGGGGATTAACAACATCTAATTTGCAACTGAAAAAGTCATATTAACTGAGGGTCGGAAATCAACGGTTTTCGAGTCGAAGCCAATTTAATTTTAAAATTTTCATACAAAGTTTTAAAATTAAATGGGCTTTACCCAAATGCATTGAACGTTAACTGAATCAGCTAACCAAGTGTCCAAATGCAATGAACGTTAATTGACTCAGCTAACCAAGTGTC
Source organism: Coleophora flavipennella (assembly GCA_947284805.1). Taxonomy (NCBI): domain Eukaryota; kingdom Metazoa; phylum Arthropoda; class Insecta; order Lepidoptera; family Coleophoridae; genus Coleophora; species Coleophora flavipennella. Next base: position 17,782,116 of record OX369273.1, on the reverse strand, counting down.
CAAATGCAATGAACGTTAATTGACTCAGCTAACCAAGTCATCATATCAGCCACAAATCGTCCACTGCTGTGCTGGACAAAGGCCTCCCCCAAGGATTTCCACGACGACCGGTCCTGCGCTGCCCGCATCCATCGGCTTCCCGCGACCTTCACCAGGTCATCGGTCCACCGCGTGGGAGGCCTGCCTACGCTACGTTTTCCGGTGCGCGGTCGCCACTCGAGAACTTTACTGCCCCATCGGCCATCTGTTCTACGAGCTATGTGCCCTGCCCACTGCCACTTCAGTTTAGCGATTCTGTGAGCTATGTCGGTTACTTTAGTTCTCCTGCGGATCTCCTCGTTTCTGATTCGATCACGCAGAGAAACTCCGAGCATAGCACGCTCCATTGCCCTTTGGGTGACCTTGAGCCTTCTTATGAGGCCCATAGTAAGCGACCATGTCTCAGTTCCGTAAGTCATCACTGGCAACACACACTGGTCAAAGACCTTAGTCTTGAGACACTGCGGTATTTGGGACGTGAAGATATTGCGAAGCTTCCCGAACGCTGCCCAGCCGAGTTGGATTCGTCGATTGATCTCTTTCTTGAAGTTGGAACTACCTAGCTGGACTGTTTGTCCCAGGTATACATAGTCGTCAACAACTTCCAGTGTAGAGTCTCCAACCTTTAGAGGAGTGGGTGCGACACGGACATTTAACATTATTTTCGTCTTGTCCATGTTCATTTTAAGACCCACTTGTTGAGAGACCTTACTGAGGCCATCGAGCATTGTGCTTAGGTCTTCCATAGTCTCAGCCATGACCACGATATCGTCAGCGAATCGGAGGTGGGATATGTACTCGCCGTTGATATTGATGCCGAGTCCACCCCAGTCCAGAAGCTTAAAAACATCTTCCAGGGCGGCGGTGAACAGTTTCGGAGATATAACGTCTCCTTGTCTCACCCCTCGCTGCAACTGGATAGGTTTCGCATTCTGGTCCTGGAGGCGAACCGACATGGTGGCGTTTTCATACAGACACTTCAACACCTCGATGTACCGATGGTCAATTTGGCACCGCTGGAGAGACTGTAGCACAGCCCAGGTTTCGACTGAATCAAAGGCCTTCTCATAGTCCACAAACGCCAAGCATAGTGGCTGATTGTACTCTTCGGTCTTCTGTATAATCTGCCGCAGCGTATGTATGTGGTCTATGGTACTAAAGCCTTTTCGGAAACCGGCTTGTTCGGGAGGCTGGAAGTCGTCAAACCTGCGTGCGAGACGATTCGTAATGACTCTCGAAAACAGCTTGTAGACAAGCTCAGAAGTGAGATGGGTTTGTAGTTCTTCAGCAGGGTGTTGTCGCCCTTTTTGAAGAAAAGCACGACCACACTTCTGTGCCATGCCTTAGGCGTTTGTCCCTCGAGTATAATGGAATTAAATAACTTCTGAAGAGCTTTTAGTACCGGTGATTCACCTGCTTTCAGAAGTTCAGCCGTAATTCCATCATCACCCGGTGCCTTGTTGTTCTTGAGCTGTTTGAGAGCCATTCTAATCTCGTACAGGCTGACGTCCGGGATATCTTCGGTATAGTGTCGGGTTAGTCTGGCTCTTGGGTCTTCAGCCAGATCACTGACAGGCAAACGTGTGGTCTTGTACAATTGTCCATAGAACTTCTCAACTTCTTCCAGCAACTCAGTCTTAGACGATATGGTCCTGCCGTCCTCAGTCTTCAGCTTGGTCAGTTGGCTTTGTCCAACAGACAGATCTCTCGCGAACACTTTTGAGCCTTTGTTGTGCTCAATCGCCTCTTTAATACAATTTGTATTATATTGACGTAAATCGCGAGTTAGGGACTTAGAGATCTGCCTGTTTAGTTGCCGATACTGAGTAGCGTCTTCAGAGGACTGCAAAACCAATCTGCGTCTTTGTTCCATGAGGTTGCTGGTGAAGTCGGAGATTTTTTTGGTTCTGTTTGAACGGCGAGTTTTAAAAAACTTAGACCCGACCGTTTGAACAATTTCCACGAACCTGTCATTATAATCGTCCACATTCTCGCAGTCTCCTAGGCATTCGAAACGATTGTGCAGCTCGAGCTGAAAGCTCTCGGGGTTTTGGAGCTGGATGGGCGCTGGTCGGAGCGTAGACTTCATCAGTCGACATTTTTCTAGCTTGGTCTTTAGATTCAATGTGCCTCTGACCATCCGGTGATCGCTTCCTGTTTTGACTGAATTGATCACGGAGACATCATTGAATATTTGCCTCCTTGTCGACAAGATGAAGTCTATCTCGTTTTTTGTTACGCCATTGGGATGCAACCATGTCCACTTCCGCTGTTTTGACTTTTTAAAGAAGGAGTTCATCATAAAGAGGCTCTCCTTCTCCATAAAGTTGGCCAGCATCTGGCCACGTGCATTTCTTACTCCATATCCAAATTGCCCCACTCTCAGCTCACCATCGCTTCGTTTGCCCAATTTCGCGTTAAAGTCCCCCATAACAACGGTATAATGGGTCCTGGTGCTATGTAAGGCTGTAGAGATGTCCTCATACATAGTCTCCACCTCGTCGTCGGAGTGTTCCGTAGTCGGCGCGTATACCTGTATGACCTTCATCGAATACCGCTTGGTGATTCTGAGTATAAGGTATGCTACCCTTGTCGAAACGCTCACGATTTGGACCACATTGTTAATGAGGGACTTGTGGACGAGAAACCCGACACCACCCTGGGACTGTTGGTCGCCCTCCCGGAAATAGAGCAGGTTACCGGATTTAAGGATCATGGTGTCCTCTCCCTCTCTTCGGACTTCACATAAACCTACGATATCTCACCGTAACCTGCTCAATACTTCTTCGAGTTCTGCAAGTTTCTCGTCAGTCCGCAGTGTGCGCGTGTTGTAAGTTGCCAGGGCCAAAGGTCGTTGGGTTTGGTAGCCTGGCATCTGCCGGGGATTCTTCGCACCCCCTACCCCGCCGTTACCATGACTGCTACCGAAGCCAGGAATAGCGGGGCTGCCGGGGACTAGGGGCCGTTTTCTGGGTGTGTAATTCATTGGGGGGTTTTGCCGTAATCGCCACGCTTGGCAGGCGGGTTGGCGATCGCAGTTTGATTGCAGGTGTGTTGCAATGTACGGAAAGACGCTGCTGCCCATCCTCCGGTTTTAAGTCCCTTAGTCGCCTCTTACGACACCCATTGGAAGAGATGGGATGGTCCTATTCTAAGCCGGGAACCATACGGACAAGCTAACCAAGTGTCTAAATGCAATGAACGTTAATTGACTCAGCTAACCAAGTGTCCAAATGCAATGAACGTTAATTGACTCAGCTAACCAAGTGTCCAAATGCAATGAACGTTAATTGAATCAGCTAACCAATATCCAAATGCAATGAACATTAATTGAATCAGCTAACCAAGTGTCCAAATGCAATGAACGTTAATTGAATCAGCTAACCAAGTGTCCAAATGCAATGAACGTTAATTGAATCAGCTAACCAAGTGTTCAAGTGGCAGTATACGTACGAGAAAATCTGGACGTTTATTCGCAGGTAGGTGTCTGTCACACGTATAGTACGCGACATGGTAGCAGAATTGCTCCTATTCCCCACGGGTTAGCCAAGAGCGGTAAGACGATCCATGTTGTAGGCCTCTCCGTCTACAACAGGCTCCCGCTCGAAATCACTAATGCCCTTAGCTTGAATTCGTTTAAAATTAAATTACGAAACTGGCTCACCGAGCAGGCATTCTACTGTTTTGACCATTTTTTGAAACTAAGTGTAATTTAAATTCGAATACTTTTAGTTTAAATGTAAATTTAATTCCATTTTATTTGAAATACATTAAATGTATTGCATTTTGATAATGTTGTTATTAAATAATGAAAATGATGTTTTTTTTATATTATTATTATTATTTTTAATGAAAATGACAATGTATGTTGACCAACTATTCGACTATTTAGAATTTAAAATGTTATATTTTACATTTTACTCCATTTTATATCATGACGTGTAATTTACAATTACTAATAAAAATGTCTATGTCTATGTCCAAATGCAATGAACGTTACTTAAATCAGCTAACCAAGTGTCCAAATGCAATGAACGTTACTTAAATCAGCTAACCAAGGTCCAAATTAGAGTTTGTGTCCCGGGACTCCCGGGACTTTGGCATGTCTCGATCTCGAGACTTTTATCTCGAGACATTTGAGACATCAAGACATGATTTGAAATACGTAAGGGTGCGATGTAGGCGTGTGTCACTACTGTGCCGTGGCATCGCCCGCGTAGCCGCCGTGCCATAGAGGCGGCGTAACTCGGTCACTGTGCATGCCTCCATCGTCGGGAAGTCAATGTGGCCATACACGTCGCAGCCGGCCTGTTTCGGACCATCGAAACCGTTGTGTCGTGTGCTTCGGTGGTTTCCCCCGGCGATGGATGTGCGGACGCAGGGGTCGCTGGCGTAAGAGTATACTCACCAGGCGTTCGTAATTCGACAATGCGCACGCCTTTCATCGTCGGGGAGACATCGGCGGTCTGCGGCACTTACTAGTTTCGGGGCTGCCTTTTTCAAGGCAATCTTTACGGTCACTTCCGTCACCACTCACCACTCAGATCTGTGCCATCCCCGTATGGCACAATCCCTGGGAGGGGCCGGCTATCTTCACGGTGCGTTTGGTGCAACCCCTCCTCTTACGCACCACCGGAGCAACCCATAGGGGGGCCCTTCCCTAAGGGTGTGGGTTGCTCCGATGAAAGATTTTACAGGTCGTGATTGACATAAAATTTAGGATTTAGGTCTTAAATCCATGGGGGGAGTTTTAGTGGGTAGGTTCAGCCTTCCGCTGTAAGTCCCACATAACCAGTACAGCCGGCCTGTATTGGTATGCATGATGCATCTCTCTCCCGCTTTCTGAATAAGGGGGAAAAAAGCCCTGCTCCGCCGCGCTGCCCTTCATTTGAACATTGACTGTGCACGCGTACGGACTTTAGTCAGTTATTTTGCGGGTTTCGCATACATAACTATTATTTTTGGTTAAAACGGATTGAGGAAAGTAATGTTTCATTATTTATCTTAAAAAATCGCACAATATTATAATTGTAAGTAAGTATGTAAATAATTTTATTACTATACACCTACTTGAGTATTTTTCATGTTACCCTTTGACATGGATTGGAACTAATATTAAAACAACTTTCAAGGCAGTAAGTTACTCAATCACGCTCTGAAAAATGAACGGATTTAGCAGAAATTTGGCACACATCAAAACTTAATGTTGTAACTTTTTATTATGGTAACGCGTTAAAAATTTAAAATGAAGTCCACGCGGACAAAGACGCATGCGGGCGCTAGTTCAGTACCATATATATGTACGCGATTGCTGGCCCTAAAACAACGGTTTCATAATGGGTTACATTATATTAATATATCCTTTCAAGCACCCTTTCATTTGGATGACTTTACATTACAGTATGTACAGTGTATCAATCACCTAATGTTTTTCACCTACTTTGACAATTTCCGTGATCGGTTAAGTTAAGTATAATCTAGATTTACCATATAGGTACCTATTTTATAAAAAATGTATCATGAAAAACGTCAAAATTAATTCTTTACTTTATGTCTCGAATGTCTCGAAAGTCCCAGTAAATTTAGCTCGAGACATCTCAAGGCCCGAGACTTTCAAAACCTCGAGAGTTGACAAACCTAGTCCAAATGCAATGAACGTTAATTGAATCAGCTAACCAAGTGTCCAAATGCAATGAACGTTAATTGAATCAGCTAACCAAGTGTCCAAATGCAATGAACGTTAATTGAATCAGCTAACCAAGTCTCCAAATGCAATGAACGTTAATTGAATCAGCTAACCAAGTGTCCAAATGCAATGAACGTTAATTTAATCAGCTAACCAAGTGTCCAAATGCAATGAACGTTAATTTAATCAGCTAACCAAGTCTCCAAACGCAATGAACGTTAATTGAATCAGCTAACCAAGTGTCCAAATGCAATGAACGTTAATTTAATCAGCTAAACAAGTGTCCAAATGCAATGAACGTTGATTTAATCAGCTAACCAAGTCTCCAAACGCAATGAACGTTAATTGAATCAGCTAACCAAGTGTCCAAATGCAATGAACGTTAATTTAATCAGCTAACCAAGTGTCCAAATGCAATGAACGTTAATTTAATCAGCTAACCAAGTGTCCAAATGCAATGAACGTTAATTTAATCAGCTAACCAAGTCTCCAAACGCAATGAACGTTAATTGAATCAGCTAACCAAGTGTCCAAATGCAATGAACGTTAATTTAATCAGCTAAACAAGTGTCCAAATGCAATGAACGTTACTTAAATCATCTAATCAAGTGTCCAAATGCAATGAACGTTACTTAAATCAGCAAACCAAGGTCCAAATGCAATGAACGTTACTTAAATCTGCTAACCTAGTGTCCAACAAACGCTTCGGCATGGCACAGAAGTGTGGTCTCTAAGCGTGTGAACTCAAAGCCCCTGGTGTTTCTAAACGTGTGGACTCAAAATAGGTCTTTACCTATAAAATTGCCGAATGGTTAAAAAGTTTAAAAAAGAAAATTATTATAAAAACAGTTATTACAACAAAATTGGTATACAGAACAGTATTAAAATATTGTGTTTTAAAAGATGTACATTTATCACTACTGATGTGACTGTTTGAGAGCACGGCGTCTATTAACACCGTTCTTTTACATCATAAATAAAATTGCCCTTTTTGACGTGATAACGTCTTATAATTCGATGGAGCCGGCTGCACGCACGAAAAAATGCGTCGTTACCATGCGTCGTTACCTCGCTCTGAGGCGTTCCGTCGTTACCTCGCTCTGAGGCGTTCCGTGAGGCGTTCCGTTTTTGATATTATGAAACCATTCCATCCATCAGTATTTTCTTATGACGTTGACACGTTCAACTATCGTCAGTAAACCGACTTTACAGACAACCGTTTTTTAAGGAAAAATATGTATATGTGTAAGTTCAAAGCTCTACAATTTTCACGGCAGTTTCTTTGTTACTAATGTCATATTTGGAAATACCGCTCATACGATTTCGTCAATTTCAGAGTCTATAAAATTTCCCCATCTGACCACACTCTCTTTCTCTCTTATCGTGTGGCACATTCACCGTGCTATAACCACTAAGAAAACGTCTTTGTTCCATTCAACCGTTAGCTCTGTAAATTAGAACTGTAACAATCACACGCGACACTAATAAAAGACCATATTGTTAATTAAGTAGTGTCGTCTCACCAATCAACATATGGTAAATAATTAAAAACGAGTTTTTTTTTTGCATTTACTTTAACATTGTACTTCGAAAACTGAATCGGAAATTTCATGGTTAACACCTACATATTATAACCATGACTAGGAAAACTATTTAAAGAGACATAAGTTTCCAAGTAACTGCTCCGGCACCCTACAGTATGGGTGCCCCGACGCCCGACACACAGATACACACACACTGACCATTTTTTAAATTATTCTAGATTGCTAGAGGACTCGCTTTAGGCGAAAAAATTTCTTGCAAATGTGTTGTTAATACTCACGCCCAACGCACAGCTGATATGCAGTAGCAGGCGTTCCGCAAGCGGCCTGGCGGCCCCGGCGGCCCCGGTGGCCCCAGCGGCCCAGGCGCCGCGCCAGCTCGCCCGCGCACGCGCCGAGCAACCCTTCAGGCACCTCGCGCTGCGCCTGGGCAGCGACCTCAGTGGTCCCGAGTTCATCGCACTCACAGACTTATCTTCACCACTCGCTAAATACCACAAACTATCGCAATTATCTATTAAACCCCAAAACCATTAAAAATTAAAATATTGATGGATAAACCTATACTGGTATTTACCACATTAATTCATTTTTACGTTCAGCCACGGTGCGGGCTTAGTGTTGATCCTTTATGGCGTCACAATTTATTATATTTTAAACAGCTCCTAGTCGCATATTTACACAAATTTTACTTATATTATACTTATATTTTACATTGTAAACGTAATACGTAAAATAATAATTGGCCTTCTCGTAGTAATGTATCGGCCGCCGTATGCCGCCGCACGCCGCCGCACGCCGCCGTATGCCGCCGCACGCCGCCGTATGCCGCCGCACGCCCGCGCCGCCGCGCCACACTGGGCACAGTTAGGACGACCACAAATTATTCAATTTAGAAGTGAAACTGAAGTTTAAGTCTCGAAATTTACAAAAAAAGTATTTTTCCATACAAAGTGTGCCAGTACACAGTACACAGGCAGCTCAGGAAATATCCATTTTAAAAGAAACAATTATTGTATAAAGACCCTGTATGCACGTACTGTACGCAAGTATTTAATTTTTAAATCAGTGCATTTCGAAAATAATAATGTTGTTGTCAGAGATATGCTATATATAAGGGGAGGTAGATAGGTTACATGCGTCAAAAAAGTGAAGCAAAAAAAAGATGCCAATTGGCATCTCTTTTCTTAGTAACATTCAGTGCAATAGAAGGGAACTACCTGTAACATTGTGTGTGTAAATGGCTTCCATTTTCAAATGTTGTTTGTTAGTGCATAACCCATCTATGGTAACAAATCTCTGGTTGTTGTATTATTTTTAAGTCACTAAATACTAAACAGAAGTCTGCACACAAGCGCTGTTGTCGCTCACTACTCTTACATATGAAATAAAAATATTTGTTTGTATTAGGTACGTACCTACCCACCACATTCAACATGAATCCGCGCCGGATATTCCTGTTGATAACATTATTTGCAATACGCAGGAAGTACCTAAACCACGAAAGGCAACTATTAGAACGTTAGTTATTTAAAAGACAGCTAACCAGATCCACGAGAGACAAATTACCATACAACAGTTTCTGTAGGTGGGACGACTAGGCCGCATTAACATATTGCTCGTTGCCTTTACATTTGGTGGTCATTGAAATCGTTGCTTTTCATGAAACACTTATGACTCATAGACAAAACGTCAGCGTCGATGACTCAATTTTGCGAAGATACCACTTATCTCATTTGATCCTACATGACATTCCCTACATTTTACGAGAATATTTTTATAGATACAAAATAAATTGTAAAACAGAATAAAACTTAAATAAAAAAATTAAAAAATCCCGACAAAAAACCTCTAAAAAGTAGAAAATAATAAGTCTTTAAGTTTAATGATAGGGGTTTAATTATGAAATTGCCGATTCAGTTTTTGAAGTTCAATACCAATTTTTATTGGAAAAAAAAGAAATATTATGGCGACACTACTTATGGTATTTTATTAGTAAATTGTGGCATGTCTCTCATGTTCCCATCCCCTGAGCTTCGTACCATTGAATGGAACAAAGGCGTTGTCTTAGTGGTCAGATGGGGCAATTTTTTAGACAAGTTAATTCTCTTAAATTTTCCTGAAAGTGACGAAATCTAATGCGGGGTATTCCCAAATATGACATCAGTAACAAAAAATCTAGAGCGATAACTCTAGAGCTTTAAAATTAAAAATGTGTATTTTTTTAGTTGAAAGTAACCGTCTTCATGGGTTTAAAGCCACCATGCTCTCAAAATATCTAAACAACAAGCACACATTTCATCATCATCATCATTACAGCTCATATACGTCCCCACCGAGGGGCTCGAGCCTACCCTGAATCAGGGCGATTAGGCCTTAGTCGACCACGCGGGCCCAGTGTGGGTACATTTCATCATATCAGACGACAATCGTCCACTGCTGGACAAAGGCCTCCCCCAAGGATTTCCACGACGACCGGTCCTGCGCTGCCCGCATCCATCGGCTTCCCGCGATCTTCACCAGGTCGTCGGTCCACCGCGTGGGAGGCCTGCATACGCTACGTTTTCCGGTGCGCGGTCGCCACTCGAGAACTTTACTGCCCCATCGGCCATCTGTTCTACGAGCTATGTGCCCTGCCCACTGCCACTTCAGTTTAACGATTCTGTGAGCTATGACGGTTACTTTAGTTCTCCTGCGGATCTCCTCGTTTCTGATTCGATCACGCATAGAAACTCCGAGCATAGCACGCTCCATTGCCCTTTGGGTGACCTTGAGCCTTCTTATGAGGCCCAATGTAGTAAGCGACCATGTCTCAGTTTCGTAAGTCATCACTGGCAACATACACTGGTCAAAGCGCTTAGTCTTGAGACACTGTGGTATTTGGGACGTGAAGATATTGCGAAGCTTCCCGAACGCTGCCCAGCCGAGTTGGATTCGTAGATTGATCTCTTTCTTGAAGTTGGACCTACCTAGCTGGACTGTTTGTCCCAGGTATATATATTCGTCAAAAACTTCCAGTGTAGAGTTAGAGGGGTGGGTGCGACACGGACTTTTAACATTACTTTAGTCTTGTCCATGTTCATTTTAAGGCCCATTTGTAGAGAGACTTTACTGAGACCATCGAGCATTGTGCTTAGGTCTTCCATAGTCTCAGCCATGACCACGATATCGTCAGCGACTCGGAGGTGGGATATGAACTCGCCGTTGATATTGATGCCAAGTCCACCCCAGTCCAGAAGCTTAAAAACATCTTACAGGGCGGCGGTGAACAGTTTCGGAGATATAACGTCTTCCTGTCTTACCCCTCGATATATCGATGGTCAATTTGGCTCCGCTGGAGAGACTGTAGCACAGCCCAGGTTTCGACTGAATCAAAGGCCTTCTCATAGTCCACAAACGCCAAGCATAGTGGCTGATTGTACTCTTCGGTCTTCTGTATAATCTGCCGCAGCGTATGTATGTGGTCTATGGTACTAAAGCCTTTTCGGAAAACAGCTTGTTCGGGAGGCTGGAAGTCGTCAAAACTGCGTGCGAGACGATTCGTAATGACTCTCGAAAACAGCTTGTAGACATGGCTCAGAAGTGAGATGGGTCTGTAGTTCTTCAGCAGGGTGTTGTCACCCTTTTTTAAAAAAAACACGACCACACTTCTGTGCCATGTTTTAGGCGTTTGTCCCTCGAGTACCTATAATGGAATTAAATAACTTCTGAAGAGCTTTTAGTACCGCTGATCCACCTGCTTTCAGAAGTTCAGCCGTAATTCCATCATCACCCGGTGCCTTGTTGTTCTTAAGCTGTTTGAGAGCCATTCTAATCTCGTACAGGCTAACGTCCGGGATATCCTCGGTATAAAGTCGGGTTAGTCTGGCTCTTGGGTCTTATGCCAGATCGCTAACAGGCAAACGTGTGGTCTTGTACAATTGTCCATATAACTTCTCAACTTTTTCCAGCAACTCGGTCTTAGACGATATGGTCCTGCCATCCTCAGTTTTCAGCTTGGTCAGGTGGCTTTGTCCAACAGACAGATCTCTCGCGAACACTTTTAAGCCTTTTTTGTGCTCAATCGCCTCTTTAATACAATTTGTATCATATTGGCGTAAATAGCGAGTCAGGGTCTTAGAGATCTGCCTGTTTAGTTGCCGATACTGAGTAGCGTCTTCAGAGGACTGCAAAACTAAACTGCGTCTTTTTTCCATGAGGCTGCTGGTGAAGTCCGAATTTTTTTTGGTTCTGTTTGAACTGCGAGTTTTAAAAATCTTAGACCCGACCGTTTGGACAATTTCCACAAACCTGCCATTATAATCGTCCACATTCTCGCAGTCTCCTAGGCATTCGAAACTATTGTGCAACTCGAGCTGAAAGCTCTCGGGGTTTTGGACGTTAATGAAATCTTGCGATTATGTCTACAATATTGCTCAGAAGTGAGATGGGCATGTACTTCTGCAACAGGGTCTTGTCACCTTTTTTGAAGAAGGGCACCAACCACCACACTTCTTCACTACGTATTTAGTGACTTTTAGACGTTAATTAAATCTTGCGATAAGCCGAGGAACGATACTGACCGTTATATAAGCAACGGATATTTCGTATGGAAGTGTTCATTCCATATTAAAACAATGTTTAATCATAAGAAAAGTGTCCGCAAGATGAGTGCCGAGAATGTTAACAAAAACGAATTGATATTTTAAAGACTTGGTTAGACGAGTTCCAAGAAGATTTAGAAATTTTTGAAGTTTACCTCCTTATGAATCGATTTTCATATATAAGGTCTAACAAAATTAGCTGAAACTATTTTAAGGGCAAGTTCAGCAAACGAAACTGAACAACTTTTTCTTCAGCGACCATACTGAAATCTAAGAAAAAAAATCTACAATAAAAAAATAAGAAATCTTAATGAATGCGGCACTGGCCATCGTACCGTAGCAGCCGCAGCCCACGCGCCTCCGCCACAGATGATAATAGTAGCACAAGCCTCCAGCTCCGCTCCGATCATTCCGATTCTTTACCCGCAGTCTTCCTTCTTAGTTCTTACATCCCAAACTTGTGGTTACAAACTTCATAGCACACCACCATGTCCAAATACTTTTGTACGGCATTTTCACTACGAAACACTCAACTTAGGCACAATACAAAAATTGTATTGTGACTTAGGCACTTAGGTCACAAAATGTCATAGGTTAGGCTTTGAGCAACGTAACTCAATGAGTGCGCGAGAGTAACTGAGATATTTATTTACATCACAGTTGCTTGTAGGCGCTTGCTAGTAGGTACATTTTCGCGTGGTTCGTTCAACGACCTCAAACGCCTTAAAAGAAGTAGCCGCCGCCTTCAATGTCAATTTCTTCTTTTTCGTAAAGTGTAAATACCTGTTAGGTTGTATTTTACTACCTACAGCAAAAAGGAACTGTAAGGTTTTAAGTATTTTAAATAAGAATTGATTGAGTGAACTAGCAAAGGTCAACGGCCGGGCACAGTGCACAGTTTTGTTGCGACACGTCACGAGTCCAGCGATGTAAACAAAAACCAGGACCGTACTACGAGAATATTATTTATTTAAGTAGGCAGTAATGGAATGTGGCGATTTTTTTTTAGAATTCGGTATGGTCGCTGAAGAAAAAGTTGTTCAGTTTCGTTTGCTGAACTTTCCCTTAAAATAGTTTCAGCTAATTTTGTTAGACCTTATATATGCCCGGGGTATGAATATTTATGGGGAGTAAAATCAAACATTAAAGCGTTATGCGATAGTTGTATAGTATAGTTATTAATTCCCGTCTCCGCCGAAAAGAGGAGTTACATTTTAGTATGTATTGAAGCGAAAATAAATAAAATTGATTTATAATACTCCATTACGGTATCGCTACATACGTAATACGTAAAATCTTGTGGAATTGGGCCTAAACGGAGTTTAAGAAAAAAAATATTTTGTAGAATTGGGCCTAAACGGAGTTTAAGAAAAGAATTATTTTGCGGTAGAAAGGAATATATTTCAAACTAGCTTTTGCCCGCGGCTTCGCCCACGTGGACATAGCTTTTATGACTCTTTTTGAGGGTGAGTGGTGCGCGAGTCGCAATCAGCTCGCAAGTGTGGACATGAGTTTTCACCAGGTACCTAAGGAACTGTATCGGGCTATTCGGATTAGCAGTCTTTGTCACTTCCCACCCCCTCAACAAATTCTATACAAAAAGCACTTTAATCCGTTGCTCCGTTGCGACGCCACCGCCGTGCGCGAGCGTAGAAAACAGTTGTACCCAGATCCCTCGGGAACTATGTCAGGATATACTTATCCCACCAAAAACATCCTGTAAAAACTAGCCAAGTCTCCATTGAGCTGCTTGTTTTTCTATAAAAAGTAATGAAATCTCTAAGCAAAGCCAAGCCTAGTCTAGGGTTCTTTACTGCGATTTCTTTATTATTATGGTTAGATTTTATGTGACCTGCCGTTGAACATTCTTTATGCATATTTACTCCTTGAGACATCCAAGTCAACGGTCAAGTCACATAAAATCTAACCATAATAATAAAGAAATCGCAGTAAAGAACCCTAGACTAGGCTTGGCTTTGCTTAGAGATTTCATTACTTTTTATAGAAAAACAAGCAGCTCAATCGAGACTTGGCTAGTTTTTACAGGATGTTTTTGGTGGGATTTCACTTATTTTTGTAGAAAACTACATTGATTCATGAACTGCGCCTTAAAAATTAGTAAATCAAGGAGTTCGGTCCTGCGACTGCATAAATAACTTTGTAATCCTATATATTTTATATGGGATTACAAAGTTATTTATGTAGTTTGTGTAACTAGAAAACTGGACCGAAATTGCAAAATGTTTGAGTTTTTCCTTGCTTTATACACTAAAGACTAATTGTATTCTAAATTTGAATCTTCTATGTCGGCTAGAAGTGCCTTGGAATTTTGATGATCTGTCAGTCAGTGAGTGACAAATTAGGAAATTTTGACTAGTTATAATTCTTAAAGTACTGGTTCAAATTGAATGAAATTAGGAATATACCGTGCTTATATGATGCCTGCTTGGGTACAAAAAATTCAGGCTTCTAGGTTTATCTACAACGAAGTTGTGGGGGGGTCGAAAATGGCCTGAACTGCTTCGAGAAAAGGATGGTACGGCCGTGCCGCTTTTTTTTCTCGACTTGGCGGGGGCACTGCCGTGCCCCCAGATTAGTAAATTATATCATTTTCCACCTCATCTCTGTGCTAAAAATCACACCAATCCATTTTTTCGTTACGATTTTAAATAACTTAACGAACAAAGAGTATTGTTTTAGTTTCCTCAGGAACTGCATCGGACTATGATAATTTCCACAGATAAAAGGTTGACTATTTCATTCCCAGTGATACAGGCTACCTGCATGCTAAATTTCATCAAGATTGGTAGAGGTGTTGAAGTGTGAATAGGTAACAAACATACAAACACATTTTCACATTTATAATATAAAGTAAGGATTTCTAAATCTTAAATAAAATATAGAGCGTCGGTAGCAAAACGATTAGGGCCACTACCTCCTGTCCGGAAGGCCGTGGTTCGAATCCTGCCACTTACCAATATCTATACGAATATCGATTTCATACTGGTATGTACGTTTATCCGACGCTCTTACGGTGAGAAAAACATCGTGAGGAAACCTGCACACGCCTGCGAGGAAATTCGAAGCTTATGTGTGAAGTCAATCAACCCGCAATGGGCCCGCGTGATCGTCTAAGGCCAGATCGCCCTAACTCAGGGCAGGTCGAGCCCCTTGGTGAGGACGTATATAAACTGATATGATGAAATATTATCAAAAAACTAATTCAAATCATTATAGGTATCAATCTAGTAATAAAATTTCCTAACAATATTAATATGGGTCTAATCCTCGAGTCGTATCAGCTCCAAAGGAGCCCAAGACGCACTTCTCGTTGCCGCGCTGGATGGCAATAGACAACCTTAGCAGCAGGTAGGACCTCACGTCACATCTCCTCTCTCGAAGGCGAAGGCCAAACTTCTTTGTGAAGGCAAAGGCCTCTGAGGGTTCAGCAGCCGGTTGTCTCACAGACCAGCGGCACAAAGCAGTAATTTGCCTCCAAGACCGAGTACTTATTATGCTTCTTTCTCACCTTAAATTGAGCAGCAGTACCGTACGGGTGAGGAGTGAGGCAGAAAAAGTGGCTTCCCAAAGCAGACATATTCCTCTTTGCCATAGCACCTGTTTAAACCCTCCGGCCTTTTGCCATCAGATCGACTAAAGCCGGGCCGGCGGCTGCATCAAAGATGGAACATTCCATCTGGCCGAGACCAGTGCCCACCGAGTGAGGTCATTAAGGAATTGGTGACAAACACGACTGCAACTCAGTGAGTGATGGCCAATTGCCACCACCGAGGACCCGCAAATACATTGATGAGGTTCACAGATATTGATATTGCAGGCGGAGAGCAACTGCCACACGCAAATAGTCGCCGTCAGAAGAGTTCCCATAACTGTGGCTCCTCTTAAAAGATGTTAAACTCGATTTATGTGTTTTTATTTTTTTACATGATTGGAATCTGTAAAAAAATACCTCTCTGTTCGTCTATGAAACACATCGCTACGTACCATAGTTCCAGAGTTTAAAGTAGCGTATGCTGAAAAATACATAAAAGAAATCCACTCAAAAGTATGAAATAATATTTTAATGTTTTAATACAATTTAAGCGCGTTTTATTATTCCTGCAGTGCCATCTATTGACATTCTGCTACTATGATTATAATGTTTGGTATGTGCAGCTAATATATAGAAAAAAGTACCTACTCTATTGTTATTATTGTATGTATCGATTGATAATTTTCCACGGTACCTCTTTAGTTTTCCGGGATAAAGACTACCCGACTATACAATGATGGTTAAAACACCTCATCCCAATGTTAAGGTTTCATATTGTTACGTTGAGTCATTCTAAAGATTTACGCGACTGCGCCGAAAGGAGGGTTATGTTTTTCGAGACTATGTATGTAGGGAACGAGGGGTAATGAGAGCGGGAGGATAATGGGAGCGGTGTGAATATAGGCACAAATACAACTCGTATTCACTTGTGGTGTGGACCACTCGGAAGCGTTCGTATAACATCGACTAGGTTCGCCCCCCTCGCTGGACTCGACAGTGCCACGCATGTCGTTGCTCGAGACGATTGTTGGTTTTTCGCTTCGCGCTTATAAGAATTCACGACTTTCCAAACCCCAAGCACAGTATATATATTAGTACTAACGTACCCCAAGTAAGTATCAAAATATATGTTTATTACAATTAGAGCACATTAATCTTATGGCCAGATCTATCTTATTTTATATTTATGCATTTAAAATGTGATAATTTTGATGTGTAATTTAGTTTTCGTTTTAAATCTAAGATGGTGGTCGCTGGGTAATAAGAGCCTACGTGATTTAGACTGATTTAACATAATGGCTCCCATTAAACATATGGGATTTATATAGGCTCTCATTTACCGCCATGGAGGGTAATAAGAGCGATTCTTATTTTTGGAAAAAGTTTAATATCGACCAAATGCCTAATTATAAAACATTGAAGCTTTGATTATTTTGTAGTCAGATAAGTAAGGTTCATGTTCTTAATTTAAAAAAAATATACTTTAAATTAATAAGAGTTTTATTGACGATTTCCCTTAGTAGGTGCCAATTCCCCCTCGCTCCCCTATGTATGTATGTATAATTGTTTTGCACGCTCTGCAGCCTGAACGGCTGGATGGAATTTGGCTTGAGAGGTGTCGTTAGATTAGTATTTACTGTGAGAGTGACACTGGGTATATCAAATTTAAAAAAACAAAATGGAGGATTTTTGGCGCCAAATTCAAATTTTTGACACGCTCTGCAGCCTGAACGGCTCGATGAATTATAGCTTGAGGGCGATACGTTTTTATTGTGAGAATGACACTGGATATATCAAAATAAAAAAACAAAATGGCGGATTTTTGGCGCCAAATGCCAATGTTAGGCACGCACTGCAGCCTGAACGGCTCGATGGATTTTAGCTTGAGGGGTTTCGTTAGATACGAATTTACTGTGAGAGTGACACTGGGTATATCAAAATATAAAAAAACTAAATAGCAGATTTTCCGGAGAATTACAGCAAGCGGTGTTTGTTGACGACCGCACAATAAAAAATAATCAACCAGGAGTTCTTATACGGATTGAACCATGTACGAGTGATTTTGACGCACTTCGAGGACAAGAAAAAATTGAACGCAGTATGTTGCCCTTAATCCTAAGTTGGGCTATAACTGTCCACAAACTTCAGGTTGCTACACTCGATTTGACACTTGTGGACCTCGGCTCACATATATTTGCTAAAAGTCAAGCATATGTAGCTTTTAGTCGAGTTAAAACATTAGCTGGACTGGTCACCTGTACACTTGATCCTAAAAAAACTTTTGAATCGGCCACAAAATCAGAATTCTTTTAAAGAGCTTCAACGTTTACGAGAATATTAATCTATCAATTGATAAGTTAATAATCTGCGTAATCTTAATGTGTGTCATGTGTATATAGGTTACTATACAAACTCATTCCATAATAAAACTAAAAAATGAATAAAATAAAAAACGGTAGTTTAAAAAACTTAAAAACCCGCCTGCGTTTCTGTGTAATTTGGAAATGAAAAACCCTAAAACAAGAAAGTCGTCATTACCCAATTGCACTTAACTTAAGAATCGCCAAATTTACTAAGGCAACTTATAAGCGTGAAATTCATTCCAAAAACGCCAGTTTAGTCCTTGCATCATAGTCTTAGGGCGCTTTAAGAAGTTTCGTGCAAACGGGCATTCGACTAACAGGGGTAGGTAAATTATAGACCAGCAGCTAGGGTTGCCAACCGTACTCTAAAATAGAGTATTGTACTCTATTTCATGTAGGTGTACTTTGTCATCTATAACATTAATAGAGTACGCTAAAATACTCTTTTTTACATAAACTGACTTTTGGCACAAAATTTTGAATGCCATACAAGTCCAATTAATATTAATTACAAAAAAATGACTTTATTTTTACTGAATTTAACATACTTGTACCCAAAGCCATAAAACTGAATGTGAATTGGCGAGAACAGAGGAACAGGGCTACATTGAAATTGATAAAAAAGGAACTCCTAATCTATATAAATATAATATAATTAGGATGTTTGGAGTCTTATAATTCTTTTAAAAACAATAAAAATTGTTAAGTACTGCAAAAAGCACTAAAATACATTTTAAAATTTGATTAAGTGGTACTCTTTTTTATTAATCTGTACTCTTTATTTACACTCTCTGAAATCAGAAATACTCTACTTCTTTTAGAAAAAGTTGGCAACCCTACCAGCAGCTGATTGTACATATTTTTAAATACAATAAAAATTGTAGCAGTCGGGACCCATTCTAGAAATGGAGGCATAGTGAATTGAGAGCACATACCTATATTACATTGCAGATTACTCCATTAAACTACTGACTAGACGGCTGACTTTCTAGAATGGGAATGCCCGTTTGCACAAAACTTCTTAAAGGCCCTAAGACTATTATGCAAGGTCTAAAATGGCATTTTTTGAATGAATTTGACGCTTATAAGCATCGCCTTAGCAAATTTGGCGATTCTTAAGTTAAGTGCAATCGGGTATGACGACTTTCTTGTTTTAGGATTTTCATTTCCAAATTACACAGAAACGCAGACAGGTTTTTAGTTTTTTAAACTACCGTTTTTTATTTATTATTTGCACTCCTGCAAGGAACCCTTAGTTTTTTTGGAATTCACAATGTCCCAGTTTTAGTTTGCGATATAAGGAATCAACGTGTAAAGTTTAATGGCAATACTCGTAGGTCTAGCAACATTTGCGTGATGAGCCATTCTAGAAATACTTTTAATTTATAAATACTTCTGATTTTCTCACGGGAGCTCTTGAATTTTCCGGAATAAAAACCCAGTTAACCCAGGCTATAAGGAACCACTATACAAAATTTCATCAAAATCGGTCTAGTAGTTTTTTGTGATATGCGGACATAAAAAAAGACGGACAAAAAATCCAAAGTTGTTGTTTTGATCTCTATAACGTTAGTAATGTCCACCACACTAATAATTTCCCAAAAATATTCCATGTACAGACACGGCCCCGTTACAGTTTTATTATATTATATAGATTAAAAAATAGGTAAAATAAAATGGTCTATAAAATGATGGTCGTTTGCTGAAAAAAAGGGGTCTTGACATACAACATAAATTTTGTGTTAAGTTAGTTTTAATTTAAATACCTAAAGAATAGATTTAAGTATACTTGAATATAAATTTTGTTGAATCTCGGATACAACGCGTTGCTTTCTCCAGGATCCGAATAAAATAGACAATTACTATACAGAACACTTCTTAAAACTATAATTACCTCGAAACAATTTAAACACTAAATAAAACTAGAGGTTATAAAAGTTGTCTCGAGGCACCATAAACAGTACTTCATCTAAAATAAATAAAAAATCGAGCGAGACCTACAGTACTCGCATATGATGTGTAACATGTGACAAAATACTTTATAAAAGGACAGCAAAGATACGGCAGACTAGGCTGTATGATCATAGAGACCTTTGCCTTTTCCGCTCTTTTAAAGCCTGAAAAAAGGACGGCAAAGATACGGCAGACTAGGCTGTATGGTCATAGATACCTTTGCCTTTTCCGCGCTTTTAAAGCCTGAAAAAACGCGACTCCCTGGGACACATTTCCGTCCCATGGGACACTTTTCCGTCCCATTTCACGAAATCACTCCCACAAATTGCAGGAAAGCGAGAGCAAAGATGTTACACATCAAAAACTTGATGACACAGTTAAATTAGTGGCCAAATATTTGTTGTAGAACTCCGTACTTGTAACGCCGGTCGGTGAAGGCGCCGGCGGTTTGAAGGTAAGAAAAATAGTAAAGTTTAGGCCGGGACCCGGGGACACAGGATAGAGCTAGGCACAATGCGGGGACTCGATCGTAGCCTTAGTCTGCCCCGTAGTAGTATTGCAGGACTACGGCCGGCGGCGGCAAGGTGGTGGTTGCCTTGGAGGTGGTACTCGGTCGGTGGTGGGTGACGCCCTATGAAATAATGACTCATTATTACTAAACAATCTACAGAACAGAAATTAACCTCTCACCTTTGGCAAAACACGAGGGCACTGTTTTACTAAAATATTATACAATCTGGTTTCACACAATAATTTCGACGGTAAACTCACAAAAATATATAAAATTGCCACAACAAAACCCAGACGACCATCACTTTTTTCTTCTATCTCTCAAAAACATAACAGCTCCCGAACATTAAATCTTATAGCGCATTCCAAAGATATCCGTCTAGCTGGAAATTGAACCAAACAGATTTTAATATTGTGACGAAACAACCAAGAATTAAAGATAGTACATATTATCCTTTTAAAAATATCGTTGATATGAAATTTAACACCCAATAAGCGCTAAAAATGACTGCGCTAAACGATATCCCCGACGAAGAGAACCACAGCGTAAGTCAACAGACACTATTTTATAAGAGAAGTCAGCCCAATTCCACAAAAAATTACGTATATGTCATCATATCAGCCGAAGAAGGTCCACTGCTGGACATAGGCCTCCCCCGGTTCTGCGCTGCCCGTATCCAGCGGCTTCCCGCGACCTTCACCAGGTCATCGGTCCACCGAGTGGGAGGCCTGCCTACACTACGCTTTCCGGTGCGCGGTCGCCACTCGAGAACTTTACTGCCCCAACGGCTATCTGTTGTACGAGCAATGTGCCCCGCCCACTGCCACTTAAGTTTAGCAATTCTGAGAGCTATGTCGTTACTTTTGTTCTCTTACCGATCTCCTCGTTTCTGATTCGATCACGCAGAGAAATTCCGAGCTTAGCACGCTCCATTGCCCTTTGGGTGACCTTGAGCCTTCTTATGAGGCCCATAGTAAGTATATGTAGCGATACCGTAACTGAGTATTTTTTATAAATTATATTTATTTTCGCTACAGTAAGTATGTATGTACGTACGTATGTATGTATGGATATGTGTATGTATGTATGTACGTGGGTGTTGTGTGTACATGTGTGCCCATGTGTAAATGTGTACATGTGTGCAGGTGTGTTATGTAGCAAGTATAGTTATTAATTTTGTAATTTTGAGCACAACTTTTCTTGCGCTTCCCCCAACACATTTATAATCGTTCGTAACGAGTAAACTCCAGTCGTGCGTCGGAGCTGACACACACACTTTGTTATCACGTTTCGTAACAATGGACGAAACATGGGTCCGTTATTTTGATCCCGAGGCATAAGAGTCATCTTTACAATGGAACCGGCCATCATCACCGACCCCAAAGAAGTGTTGATTCGTGGCGGCGTCACGTCGGCTGGCAAAGTTATATTAGGTTCGGGCACAGATAAGATACTAGTTACTTGTATGTGCGCAGGCGCAGGCGCAGGCGCAGGCCGGGCGCGGGCGCGGGCGGGGAAATCTTTATAATTGGCTGCTACTTTTTGAATTCACAAACACACATTTGAATAAAATTACAACCAAGCAGTGAAAAGTGGAAGTAACGTAGTAATATAGTTCATCTAATAACAATAAAGTAGTTGACGCATTTAAAATTCCAATATTAATTACCCAATTGAAAGATTTATTTATGTGCTTGGTACATACGATTACGACAAAAATTTCGATATTTTACGGTAATATTAAAGATAATAGTCCTACCTCTTTAAAGCAAAAAAGTAGGCCCCTCTAAGGGTTCCCTTTTAGGCCTAGTTCACTGGGTAGTCCATTATTTCACGAAAAATCCCACCTACCTCCCATGCAAACCCAAAGCCCAAATCATATGTAACTTTTCATCAAGTCTGATAGCCATACCTTCATTTTGCTACTAAGTAAACGTAATGATTATTGTTGATCTGTGTATATCCCGACTTCGCCAGACGGCTTTGGCTTTGCGACAAAGTATTTGGTGTTGGTGTCTGTAAGTATGTACAGCGTGGCTGTTCATTTTATTTGGTGTTGGTGTCTGTAAGTATGTACAGCGTGGCTGTTCAATGTATTTGGTGTTGGTGTCTGTAAGTATGTACAGCGTGGCTGTTCATTTTATTTGGTGTTGGTGTCTGTAAGTATGTACAGCGTGGCTGTTCAATGTATTTGGTGTTGGTGTCTGTAAGTATGTACAGCGTGGCTGTTCAATGTATTTGGTGTTGGTGTCTGTAAGTATGTACAGCGTGGCTGTTCAATTTATTTGGTGTTGGTGTCTGTAAGTATGTACAGCGTGGCTGTTCAATGTATTTGGTGTTGGTGTCTGTAAGTATGTACAGCGTGGCTGTTCAATGTATTTGGTGTTGGTGTCTGTAAGTATGTACAGCGTGGCTGTTCAATTTATTTGGTGTTGGTGTCTGTAAGTATGTACAGCGTGGCTGTTCATTTTATTTGGTGTTGGTGTCTGTAAGTATGTACAGCGTGGCTGTTCAAAGTATTTGGTGTTGGTGTCTGTAAGTATGTACAGCGTGGCTGTTCAATGTATTTGGTGTTGGTGTCTGTAAGTATGTACAGCGTGGCTGTTCAATTTATTTGGTGTTGGTGTCTGTAAGTATGTACAGCGTGGCTGTTCAATTTATTTGGTGTTGGTGTCTGTAAGTATGTACAGCGTGGCTGTTCAATGTATTTGGTGTTGGTGTCTGTAAGTATGTACAGCGTGGATGTTCAATGTATTTGGTGTTGGTGTCTGTAAGTATGTACAGCGTGGCTGTTCAATGTATTTGGTGTTGGTGTCTGTAAGTATGTACAGCGTGGCTGTTCAATGTATTTGGTGTTGGTGTCTGTAAGTATGTACAGCGTGGCTGTTCAATGTATTTGGTGTTGGTGTCTGTAAGTATGTACAGCGTGGCTGTTCAATGTATTTGGTGTTGGTGTCTGTAAGTATGTACAGCGTGGCTGTTCAATTTATTTGGTGTTGGTGTCTGTAAGTATGTACAGCGTGGCTGTTCAATGTATTTGGTGTTGGTGTCTGTGAGTATGTACAGCGTGGCTGTTCAATTTATTTGGTGTTGGTGTCTGTAAGTATGTACAGCGTGGCTGTTCATTTTATTTGGTGTTGGTGTCTGTAAGTATGTACAGCGTGGCTGTTCAATGTATTTGGTGTTGGTGTCTGTAAGTATGTACAGCGTGGCTGTTCAATTTATTTGGTGTTGGTGTCTGTAAGTATGTACAGCGTGGCTGTTCATTTTATTTGGTGTTGGTGTCTGTAAGTATGTACAGCGTGGCTGTTCAATGTATTTGGTGTTGGTGTCTGTAAGTATGTACATCGTGGCTGTTCAATGTATTTGGTGTTGGTGTCTGTAAGTATGTACAGCGTGGCTGTTCAATGTATTTGGTGTTGGTGTCTGTAAGTATGTACAGCGTGGCTGTTCAATTTATTTGGTGTTGGTGTCTGTAAGTATGTACAGCGTGGCTGTTCAATGTATTTGGTGTTGGTGTCTGTAAGTATGTACAGCGTGGCTGTTCAATGTATTTGGTGTTGGTATCTGTAAGTATGTACAGCGTGGCTGTTCAAAGTATTTGGTGTTGGTGTCTGTAAGTATGTACAGCGTGGCTGTTCAATTTATTTGGTGTTGGTGTCTGTAAGTATGTACAGCGTGGCTGTTCAATGTATTTGGTGTTGGTGTCTGTAAGTATGTACAGCGTGGCTGTTCAAAGTATTTGGTGTTGGTGTCTGTAAGTATGTACAGCGTGGCTGTTCAATGTATTTGGTGTTGGTGTCTGTAAGTATGTACAGCGTGGCTGTTCAAAGTATTTGGTGTTGGTGTCTGTAAGTATGTACAGCGTGGCTGTTCAATTTATTTGGTGTTGGTGTCTGTAAGTATGTACAGCGTGGCTGTTCAAAGTATTTGGTGTTGGTGTCTGTAAGTATGTACAGCGTGGCTGTTCAATTTATTTGGTGTTGGTGTCTGTAAGTATGTACAGCGTGGCTGTTCAATGTATTTGGTGTTGGTGTCTGTAAGTATGTACAGCGTGGCTGTTCAAAGTATTTGGTGTTGGTGTCTGTAAGTATGTACAGCGTGGCTGTTCAATGTATTTGGTGTTGGTGTCTGTAAGTATGTACAGCGTGGCTGTTCAAAGTATTTGGTGTTGGTGTCTGTAAGTATGTACAGCGTGGCTGTTCAAAGTATTTGGTGTTGGTGTCTGTAAGTATGTACAGCGTGGCTGTTCAATGTATTTGGTGTTGGTGTCTGTAAGTATGTACAGCGTGGCTGTTCAATTTATTTGGTGTTGGTGTCTGTAAGTATGTACAGCGTGGCTGTTCATTTTATTTGGTGTTGGTGTCTGTAAGTATGTACAGCGTGGCTGTTCAATGTATTTGGTGTTGGTGTCTGTAAGTATGTACAGCGTGGCTGTTCAATGTATTTGGTGTTGGTGTCTGTAAGTATGTACAGCGTGGCTGTTCAATGTATTTGGTGTTGGTGTCTGTAAGTATGTACAGCGTGGCTGTTCAATGTATTTGGTGTTGGTGTCTGTAAGTATGTACAGCGTGGCTGTTCAATGTATTTGGTGTTGGTGTCTGTAAGTATGTACAGCGTGGCTGTTCAATGTATTTGGTGTTGGTGTCTGTAAGTATGTACAGCGTGGCTGTTCAAAGTATTTGGTGTTGGTGTCTGTAAGTATGTACAGCGTGGCTGTTCAAAGTATTTGGTGTTGGTGTCTGTAAGTATGTACAGCGTGGCTGTTCAATTTATTTGGTGTTGGTGTCTGTAAGTATGTACAGCGTGGCTGTTCAATGTATTTGGTGTTGGTGTCTGTAAGTATGTACAGCGTGGCTGTTCAAAGTATTTGGTGTTGGTGTCTGTAAGTATGTACAGCGTGGCTGTTCAATGTATTTGGTGTTGGTGTCTGTAAGTATGTACAGCGTGGCTGTTCAAAGTATTTGGTGTTGGTGTCTGTAAGTATGTACAGCGTGGCTGTTCAATTTATTTGGTGTTGGTGTCTGTAAGTATGTACAGCGTGGCTGTTCATTTTATTTGGTGTTGGTGTCTGTAAGTATGTACAGCGTGGCTGTTCAATGTATTTGGTGTTGGTGTCTGTAAGTATGTACAGCGTGGCTGTTCAATGTATTTGGTGTTGGTGTCTGTAAGTATGTACAGCGTGGCTGTTCAATGTATTTGGTGTTGGTGTCTGTAAGTATGTACAGCGTGGCTGTTCAATGTATTTGGTGTTGGTGTCTGTAAGTATGTACAGCGTGGCTGTTCAATTTATTTGGTGTTGGTGTCTGTAAGTATGTACAGCGTGGCTGTTCAATGTATTTGGTGTTGGTGTCTGTAAGTATGTACAGCGTGGCTGTTCAATTTATTTGGTGTTGGTGTCTGTAAGTATGTACAGCGTGGCTGTTCATTTTATTTGGTGTTGGTGTCTGTAAGTATGTACAGCGTGGCTGTTCAATGTATTTGGTGTTGGTGTCTGTAAGTATGTACAGCGTGGCTGTTCAATGTATTTGGTGTTGGTGTCTGTAAGTATGTACAGCGTGGCTGTTCAATGTATTTGGTGTTGGTGTCTGTAAGTATGTACAGCGTGGCTGTTCAATGTATTTGGTGTTGGTGTCTGTAAGTATGTACAGCGTGGCTGTTCAATGTATTTGGTGTTGGTGTCTGTAAGTATGTACAGCGTGGCTGTTCAATGTATTTGGTGTTGGTGTCTGTAAGTATGTACAGCGTGGCTGTTCAATGTATTTGGTGTTGGTGTCTGTAAGTATGTACAGCGTGGCTGTTCAATGTATTTGGTGTTGGTGTCTGTAAGTATGTACAGCGTGGCTGTTCAATGTATTTGGTGTTGGTGTCTGTAAGTATGTACAGCGTGGCTGTTCAATGTATTTGGTGTTGGTGTCTGTAAGTATGTACAGCGTGGCTGTTCAATGTATTTGGTGTTGGTGTCTGTAAGTATGTACAGCGTGGCTGTTCAATGTATTTGGTGTTGGTGTCTGTAAGTATGTACAGCGTGGCTGTTCAATGTATTTGGTGTTGGTGTCTGTAAGTATGTACAGCGTGGCTGTTCAATGTATTTGGTGTTGGTGTCTGTAAGTATGTACAGCGTGGCTGTTCAATGTATTTGGTGTTGGTGTCTGTAAGTATGTACAGCGTGGCTGTTCAAAGTATTTGGTGTTGGTGTCTGTAAGTATGTACAGCGTGGCTGTTCAATTTATTTGGTGTTGGTGTCTGTAAGTATGTACAGCGTGGCTGTTCATTTTATTTGGTGTTGGTGTCTGTAAGTATGTACAGCGTGGCTGTTCAATGTATTTGGTGTTGGTGTCTGTAAGTATGTACAGCGTGGCTGTTCAATGTATTTGGTGTTGGTGTCCGTAAGTATGTACAGCGTGGCTGTTCAATTTATTTGGTGTTGGTGTCTGTAAGTATGTACAGCGTGGCTGTTCATTTTATTTGGTGTTGGTGTCTGTAAGTATGTACAGCGTGGCTGTTCAATGTATTTGGTGTTGGTGTCTGTAAGTATGTACAGCGTGGCTGTTCAATGTATTTGGTGTTGGTGTCTGTAAGTATGTACAGCGTGGCTGTTCAATGTATTTGGTGTTGGTGTCTGTAAGTATGTACAGCGTGGCTGTTCAATGTATTTGGTGTTGGTGTCTGTAAGTATGTACAGCGTGGCTGTTCAATTTATTTGGTGTTGGTGTCTGTAAGTATGTACAGCGTGGCTGTTCAATTTATTTGGTGTTGGTGTCTGTAAGTATGTACAGCGTGGCTGTTCAAAGTATTTGGTGTTGGTGTCTGTAAGTATGTACAGCGTGGCTGTTCAATTTATTTGGTGTTGGTGTCTGTAAGTATGTACAGCGTGGCTGTTCAATGTATTTGGTGTTGGTGTCTGTAAGTATGTACAGCGTGGCTGTTCAAAGTATTTGGTGTTGGTGTCTGTAAGTATGTACAGCGTGGCTGTTCAATGTATTTGGTGTTGGTGTCTGTAAGTATGTACAGCGTGGCTGTTCAAAGTATTTGGTGTTGGTGTCTGTAAGTATGTACAGCGTGGCTGTTCAATTTATTTGGTGTTGGTGTCTGTAAGTATGTACAGCGTGGCTGTTCATTTTATTTGGTGTTGGTGTCTGTAAGTATGTACAGCGTGGCTGTTCAATTTATTTGGTGTTGGTGTCTGTAAGTATGTACAGCGTGGCTGTTCAATGTATTTGGTGTTGGTGTCTGTAAGTATGTACAGCGTGGCTGTTCAATGTATTTGGTGTTGGTGTCTGTAAGTATGTACAGCGTGGCTGTTCAATGTATTTGGTGTTGGTGTCTGTAAGTATGTACAGCGTGGCTATTCAATTTATTTGGTGTTGGTGTCTGTAAGTATGTACAGCGTGGCTGTTCAATGTATTTGGTGTTGGTGTCTGTAAGTATGTACAGCGTGGCTGTTCAATTTATTTGGTGTTGGTGTCTGTAAGTATGTACAGCGTGGCTGTTCATTTTATTTGGTGTTGGTGTCTGTAAGTATGTACAGCGTGGCTGTTCAATGTATTTGGTGTTGGTGTCTGTAAGTATGTACAGCGTGACTGTTCAATGTATTTGGTGTTGGTGTCTGTAAGTATGTACAGCGTGGCTGTTCAATGTATTTGGTGTTGGTGTCTGTAAGTATGTACAGCGTGGCTGTTCAATTTATTTGGTGTTGGTGTCTGTAAGTATGTACAGCGTGGCTGTTCAATGTATTTGGTGTTGGTGTCTGTAAGTATGTACAGCGTGGCTGTTCAATGTATTTGGTGTTGGTGTCTGTAAGTATGTACAGCGTGGCTGTTCAATGTATTTGGTGTTGGTGTCTGTAAGTATGTACAGCGTGGCTGTTCAATGTATTTGGTGTTGGTGTCTGTAAGTATGTACAGCGTGGCTGTTCAATGTATTTGGTGTTGGTGTCTGTAAGTATGTACAGCGTGGCTGTTCAATGTATTTGGTGTTGGTGTCTGTAAGTATGTACAGCGTGGCTGTTCAATGTATTTGGTGTTGGTGTCTGTAAGTATGTACAGCGTGGCTGTTCAATGTATTTGGTGTTGGTGTCTGTAAGTATGTACAGCGTGGCTGTTCAATGTATTTGGTGTTGGTGTCTGTAAGTATGTACAGCGTGGCTGTTCAATGTATTTGGTGTTGGTGTCTGTAAGTATGTACAGCGTGGCTGTTCAATGTATTTGGTGTTGGTGTCTGTAAGTATGTACAGCGTGGCTGTTCAATGTATTTGGTGTTGGTGTCTGTAAGTATGTACAGCGTGGCTGTTCAACGTATTTGGTGTTGGTGTCTGTAAGTATGTACAGCGTGGCTGTTCAATGTATTTGGTGTTGGTGTCTGTAAGTATGTACAGCGTGGCTGTTCAATGTATTTGGTGTTGGTGTCTGTAAGTATGTACAGCGTGGCTGTTCAAAGTATTTGGTGTTGGTGTCTGTAAGTATGTACAGCGTGGCTGTTCAATTTATTTGGTGTTGGTGTCTGTAAGTATGTACAGCGTGGCTGTTCAATGTATTTGGTGTTGGTGTCTGTAAGTATGTACAGCGTGGCTGTTCAATGTATTTGGTGTTGGTGTCTGTAAGTATGTACAGCGTGGCTGTTCAATGTATTTGGTGTTGGTGTCTGTAAGTATGTACAGCGTGGCTGTTCAATTTATTTGGTGTTGGTGTCTGTAAGTATGTACAGCGTGGCTGTTCATTTTATTTGGTGCTGGTGTCTGTAAGTAATTTTATCATCAAAATCCTGAAGTGGAATTTTCTGAAAATCACCGCTTATACATAACTTTGTTTTACTGTACTCACTGCGCTCGGTCGCTCGAAAGAATTGATAGTAGTCGTGAAAAAAAAAGGATTTTTCTTATTTTACCCAAAATGTGTTCTATATTATGTCACTAGATGCACTTGTTTATACGTTTTTTTTTTGCCGAGCAGCTAAACCATTAGTCCCATACCACAGATTACTAAATAGTTATTACTATACATCTAATTTTGAAATTAAGAGTTTTATGACAATTTTCCGAACGATTCTGAGCAGCTGGCTGAGTTGCTATTTAAGGATAGCAGCCATACAACAAAAAAATCAATATAAATAAATCTCAAAAATGGCTCTAGTGGTTTTGATGAAACTTTGGTATTTCCTATATTGTTAATGTTTTAAAAGACTTCTTCACCGCGACCATGTCACGCACGTCACGTTCCACGCACACATCACTGCATCCCACGCACACGCCGACACCCACATCAGATCTTGGGTAATCTAGCAAGATTAAGGTATCTCTTATACGTATTTTAGGTAGCTAAGGAAATAATAAGGTAGTTACGGAGTCATTGACCGGCCGAGCGCGAAGCGTCTCCGTTTCAGCTTGCGCAAAAATGCCTTCGTAGTAGGAGAGATCAAAAGGTAGTGCGAATGATATCCTTACTAATATTATAAATGTGAAAATGTGAAAATGTGTTTGTTTGTTTGTTTATTTGTTACCTTTTCAGGCTTCAACGCCTTGACCAATCTTAATGAAATTTGGCATGTAGGTAGCCTGTGTCACGAGGAAGGACATAGGCTACTTTTTATCCCGGGAAAATAGCATATCCCGATAAGTTATTGAGGGAACTGAAAATATACTCTTTGTTGGTTAATTTATTTTACATCGCAACGGAACAATGGATTGTGTGATTTTTTGCACAGAGATGGTTGAGGGGGTTGGAAATGACATGATTTACTAATAAGCATACCCTGACATAGTTCCCGAGGGATCTGGCGAAAAAAGATTCCACGCTCGCGAGCCGCTCACCCTCTAAGACAGTCATAAAAACCATGTCCACGCGGGCGAAGTCGCGGGCAAAAGCTAGTTGACTATAAGTATCTCAGTACGCAATCTTTGATTATTTTTTTCTGGGACCCGGGAGCCAAGGCCCGACGGAGCAGAAGTGTTATAATTATGAATAAGATTGCACATTATCAGACACATCGGTTCGCAAATCGCTGGTGTTACTTATACAGGGTGTAACAAAATTAATATAGGACCCGTTAACTGGGGGTTCTAATCATCATACTGAACAACTTTCCTCATGGAACCCATAGTCAATACTAAAAACATTGAACCCTCCATACTAAAATGCACAAAAGTGGTCGATCAGCTGATCGATTTGTTTATAGAAAAATTATTTTTTTTGCGATTTCAGCAAAGTTGTAGAACAAAAGTTGTTCAGTTTGATGAGGGACTTACACCACTTTTGTTACACTCTGTATAATGACTTTTTTTATACATTTATTTATATGAGCACACACTTTGCACGTGGTTAGACACGCACTTAGCCATTTTTAAAGGAATTTTAGATATATTTTGAATTTTTGCCTAGCGGTTCACTAAGTTGTCAATGTTTATGAATTTGAACGTTGAATTATTATATTTTTGATGTGTAACATCTTTGCTCTCGCTTTCCTGCAATTTGTGGGAGTGATTTCGTGAAATGGGACGGAAAAGTGTCCCATGTGACGGAAATGTGTCCCAGGGAGTCGCGTTTTTTCAGGCTTTAAAAGCGCGGAAAAGGCAAAGGTCTCTATGACCATACAGCCTAGTCTGCCGTATCTTTGCCGTCCTTTTATAAAGTATTTTGTCACATGTTACACATCATATGGGTCTCGCTCGAATTTTTTTATTTTTTATTTAAAGGGCCTAGTGCACTGGGTTGTTCATTATTTCAGAACAAAAACAAGTAAGGCACCTCCCATGCATGATTTACATACGTACATGTAATTATTTTTTAATAATTTTACTAATATTTGGCAGGCTTCCCACGCGGTGGACCGACGACCTGGTTAAGATCGCGGGAAGCCGATGGATGCGGGCAGCGCAGGACCGTTCGTCGTGGAAATCCTTGGGGAGGCCTTTGTCCATCAGTGGCTGATATAATGATGATGATGACTAAGATTTGGAAGCAGTCGCGCTTCAACATACACTTTGCCCGCGACCCAATTAAGAAGTGCATTGAATCAGTGTTCAATTAGTTTTGTACCACCTCTAGGACACTCATGGAGATTGACATAATATATAAATGTATAACATTAAGATTGACATGGCATATCCTGTATAATACTTTTGGTCCTTCATAACAAAGTAGTGACGTCGCGAGTGCTCTGTTATTTTTACTTCCGCGAGTGTTGAGTAAGACGTACGTTTGAGCTCAAAGCAGCTGCCCTTTCGGAAGGGAGCAGTGTTCCCGTCCCGCCCGACGTCCTGCGAACCAGTTGCACCATCGAAAGAGAAGTTCTGCTGATCAAGTAAGATCTATTCTTTTTTTAACCGACTTCAAAAAAGGAGGAGGTTCTATTTTGGACCGTATATTTTTTTTTAATGTTTGTTCACTGATTTCTCCGACAATTGTGGACCGATTTTCAAAAATATTTTTTTATTCAACAGAGAATACACCCGAGGGGGTCCCATTGTCACCGAGTCAGGATCTGATGACGTGATCCCAGGGAAATCGAGAGCAACCCTCAAATAGTCACTAATTAGGTGATTCATATGTTTTCTAAAGCTATTAAAATACTTGCGTCTGTTAGTCATCATCTCATGTTGATAAACTGATTAAGGATGTTACAACTCCTAAACGGTTAGGAGTTGGAGAAAAAATATTTCAATATTATTACATAGATATATACGTAGGTATGCATAGACCGATAGTTGTATTCTTTCAGGTTATTCAGATGAGCTGATGATGGAAGCCACAGGACTCTGTATCTGTTAATGAAACACATGTATTATGATTTGATAATTCCTATTGGTGAGTAAGTGATTGGGTTTAACGTTGTTAGGTAGAAAGCATTATCACTGAAAATAAATAAAATTAAAATGAAAGTTTAAAAAACTAAAAACCGACTTCAAAATGAAATTCACTCAAATTAGCAGCCTAAATGAAGAAGAAATCGACGATGGCTACAGTAAAATCAAAAAATATGTTACAAAAGTGCATAGTGAAAGTAAGGGACATTACCGACTTTAAGTGTGGTGACATTCGACAATCAAAAACACAGCGAGTGTGCTTGAGTTAGATCTAGGGACACTAAGCATTTTTACATTATTTTTATTATGTTATTCAAGTAATTATTACTGATTTTTTTTTTGTTATTGCGTAAATTATTTGTGTCATTTTCTGCGGTTGAGTTGGCAATATGTACGATTTACATACGTACATGTTATTAATTTTAAATAAATTTACTAAGATTTGGAAGCAGTCGCACTTCAACAATGCACATTTCCCGCGACCCAGTTTAGAGTGCATTGACGCACGAAGACTTAGCATATTGTTTTTTTTTATCAGTGTTTAGTTAGAGATCCATCTGACAAGACTATTGCTTTCAATTTGGGACCGCTCGAGGACACTCACTGACGTTGACATTGCACACCTGTACAAGGTCATATCCTGTACATCCCATACAAATCCAAATAATTTATATATTTTCATCAAGTCTGTTAAATACCCCACTTTGTTCTTCGCTACTAGTAAGGGTAATGTTTATAGTTGATTTGTGTATGGCCGACTGACGGACGGTGGACGCTTCAACAGAAAGTATGCACAGCGTGGGTGTACAGTGGGTGGGTGGGAAGTCGGGGGCTGTACTAGCTAGTAGGTTGCCGTAGAAAAGAACGGTGTCGGGACTCAAAGTATGCACAGCGTGGGTGTACAGTGGGTGGGTGGGAAGTCGGGGGCTGTACTAGCTAGTAGGTTGCCGTAGAAAATAACGGTGTCGGGACTCAAAGTATGCACAGCGTGGGTGTACAGTGGGTGGGTGGGAAGTCGGGGGCTATACTAGCTAGTAGGTTGCCGTAGAAAAGAACGGTGTCGGGACTCAAAGTATGCACAGCGTGGGTGTACAGTGGGTGGGTGGGAAGTCGGGGGCTGTACTAGCTAGTAGGTTGCCGTAGAAAAGAACGGTGTCGGGACTCAAAGTATGCACAGCGTGGGTGTACAGTGGGTGGGTGGGAAGTCGGGGGCTGTACTAGCTAGTAGGTTGCCGTAGAAAAGAACGGTGTCGGGACTCAAAGTATGCACAGCGTGGGTGTACAGTGGGTGGGTGGGAAGTCGGGGGCTGTACTAGCTAGTAGGTTGCCGTAGAAAAGAACGGTGTCGGGACTCAAAGTATGCACAGCGTGGGTGTACAGTGGGTGGGTGGGAAGTCGGGGGCTATACTAGCTAGTAGGTTGCCGTAGAAAAGAACGGTGTCGGGACTCAAAGTATGCACAGCGTGGGTGTATAGTGGGTGGGTGGGAAGTCGGGGGCTATACTAGCTAGTAGGTTGCCGTAGAAAAGAACGGTGTCGGGACTCAAAGTATGCACAGCGTGGGTGTACAGTGGGTGGGTGGGAAGTCGGGGGCTATACTAGCTAGTAGGTTGCCGTAGAAAAGAACGGTGTCGGGACTCAAAGTATGCACAGCGTGGGTGTACAGTGGGTGGGTGGGAAGTCGGGGGCTGTACTAGCTAGTAGGTTGCCGTAGAAAAGAACGGTGTCGGGACTCAAAGTATGCACAGCGTGGGTGTACAGTGGGTGGGTGGGAAGTCGGGGGCTGTACTAGCTAGTAGGTTGCCGTAGAAAAGAACGGTGTCGGGACTCAAAGTATGCACAGCGTGGGTGTACAGTGGGTGGGTGGGAAGTCGGGGGCTATACTAGCTAGTAGGTTGCCGTAGAAAAGAACGGTGTCGGGACTCAAAGTATGCACAGCGTGGGTGTACAGTGGGTGGGTGGGAAGTCGGGGGCTGTACTAGCTAGTAGGTTGCCGTAGAAAAGAACGGTGTCGGGACTCAAAGTATGCCAGCGTGGGTGTACAGTGGGTGGGTGGGAAGTCGGGGGCTGTACTAGCTAGTAGGTTGCCGTAGAAAAGAACGGTGTCGGGACTCAAAGTATGCACAGCGTGGGTGTACAGTGGGTGGGTGGGAAGTCGGGGGCTGTACTAGCTAGTAGGTTGCCGTAGAAAAGAACGGTGTCGGGACTCAAAGTATGCACAGCGTGGGTGTACAGTGGGTGGGTGGGAAGTCGGGGGCTATACTAGCTAGTAGGTTGCCGTAGAAAAGAACGGTGTCGGGACTCAAAGTATGCACAGCGTGGGTGTACAGTGGGTGGGTGGGAAGTCGGGGGCTGTACTAGCTAGTAGGTTGCCGTAGAAAAGAACGGTGTCGGGACTCAAAGTATGCACAGCGTGGGTGTAC
Source organism: Coleophora flavipennella (assembly GCA_947284805.1). Classification (NCBI taxonomy): domain Eukaryota; kingdom Metazoa; phylum Arthropoda; class Insecta; order Lepidoptera; family Coleophoridae; genus Coleophora; species Coleophora flavipennella. The sequence goes on along the minus strand of OX369273.1, from coordinate 17,747,665 downwards.
AGTGGGTGGGTGGGAAGTCGGGGGCTATACTAGCTAGTAGGTTGCCGTAGAAAAGAACGGTGTCGGGACTCAAAGTATGCACAGCGTGGGTGTACAGTGGGTGGGTGGGAAGTCGGGGGCTGTACTAGCTAGTAGGTTGCCGTAGAAAAGAACGGTGTCGGGACTCAAAGTATGCACAGCGTGGGTGTACAGTGGGTGGGTGGGAAGTCGGGGGCTGTACTAGCTAGTAGGTTGCCGTAGAAAAGAACGGTGTCGGGACTCAAAGAATGAGGTCGGTGTAGACCGCCTGCTAAACCAATGGTGCCAATGTTGATGAAAAGGCTGCTGATACCGATATCATTTTTGTTGTGATGTGCTACATTGCGCTTGTACTTGCACTACTTTCAACAAGTTGGTTGTCAGCTTACCTTGATGCCGGCGCTGGAGCTCGTGCCGAGGTGTGGTGTCAGCCCTTGTGACGTTATAGTACGGGGGCGAGCAGAGGCAGCCGGCGGGGGCGCCCGCCTCGCGTCGCGTCATCTCCCAGGGTTGGCATGTCGACGTACGTGCTGTCTCTGTGGCTGCCACCTAGAGAAAAAGTCAAGAATACTGTTTTGGAATAAAAAGTCTACATTCATCAATCATAAGCCATAAAGGCTACAAAATGTAATACCTGTACCACAAGCACAGCACAACATACCGTTGTGTAGCCGCTGCTGCACGTGCAGACAGTCACAGGAGGGCGAGTGCCGGGCGGGCGGCGCGGCCAGCAGCGCCAGCACCGCCGCCAGCAGCTGCAGAAGCAGCAGCATCGCGCCCGCTCCATATGCGCAGTAAAGGTTGTACGGTACGTCCGCATCCACCTCCTGCACACAATATAGTCGTCACTCTCTATAACCCACTAGTGGACACAGGCCTTCCCCGAGGAGCACCATTGTAAGTACCAAATAACATTGTTAGGTACCTGTAACTGACCCTTAGCCCCGCTTCACACTTGTGCAAATCATCACTCCACCTAGGTGGATGGCACACTTGTGCAAATCATCACTCCACCTAGGTGGATGGCGCCCTTGCTTCGTTTGCCTAGATCAGGACTCCTTTCCAGTACAGGTTTTATTCAAAGGTTATCGGTTCAGCGATAGACCATAGCCTAGGCGGAATATTCAATGTAGGTTCAAATGGATTTTAATGCTGAAATGTCTTACATCCATTAGCGCCTTCGCCTTCCGCGAGATGGAGAGGAAGCGGCCGAGGAAGACGAGCGTGGGCCCCACGAAGTAGTCCTTGAAGTCTATGGCAGCGAGCACGCGGCGCGCGTCCGCCGAGCGCAGCCAGCGCGCCAGCCGCGCCGCCAGCCAGCCCGTGCAGCCCACCTCCGCCACAGCCAGCGCCAACGTCAGCGCCGCGTACTGCTCGAACAAATAGGTAATTATGTAGCATTATTTGCTTTAGGCCTGTCGGTGGACGCGCGGTAGCTTCAGTCACGCTGCGCATTTGTTATTTCCTCACCCATGAGGCGAGGTCTTAATTAAACGGGAGACCTATACACGGACACAGTTGTAACGTCGAGCACAAAGCGGCTTTAAAATTTCGGCTTTGTTCACAACGTATACTACGATTAGGGCCGCGATGTACATTTTTTCTACTCTCCGCTCGCCGAAATGCAGATTCAGGGAAGTGCTCTCCATTACTTACAAAAGAGTACATAATCAAAGCGTACAAAAACTTAAACCAGACGGGCCGGTTACTTACCTACGACCAAATCAATCAATCGGTCAAAAATATTAATTTAAATAGGTGTTAACACACACTTTTGAATTGCCAAAAAAACTTATTGTCTATTGAAAATAATATTACAGTCTCAGGTAATGGTATTTGTAATAGAATCAACATATATGTCTTTATTATTTACATAATCTATTATTTTATAATATCCTCTAGAGCACAAGCATTTTTTTACATGAGTCTTGAATTTATTCCCTGATAAACTAATTACATTTTCTGGAATTTTATTGTAGAATCTTATACTCAGCCCCACAAACTTTTTAACCTTAGTAAGTTTCTAATTACATTTCCTAAACTCAAATGATGCCTGTCACTGTTTTCAGGAAATAAATGTTAATTCTTACGAACGTACGTATATGATGTTTTTGTATATGAATTGACTAGCAACAGTTAAAATATTTATTTCTTTGAACTTATTCTGTAACGACTCACGTAATCGCATCTGATAGATTTCGCGGATAGCTCTTTTCTGCAAGATGAAAATAGTTTCTATATCAGCCGCCCCCACAGTAAGATGCCATAGACATTATACTATGGAAGTAACTAAAATACACTAGTCTCCCAGTACTTACATCTGTTAACTGTCTTATTTTCTTAACGGCATAAGCAGCTGATTTAAGCCTTCCCGCTAAAGTTTCAATGTGTGGTCCTCATTGAAATGAAACATCCAAAGTTATACCAAGGAACACCGTAGTATTTACAAATTCTAATTTATTACTGTCTAATCTAACACTATTATTGACCTTTTTTACATTTGGCACGCAATATTTTATAGGTACTTTTTGCTAAGGCATTTAATAATAAGTTGTTCACAGTGAACCAGTTCAGTATCTTGAAAGCGTGTTGTCTATTTCGTCAATTTCGTTTTCTTTCCTATTCACTTAAAAATAAGAGAAGTTTCATACGCAAACAACACAATATTTGACAGATGTTGCACAATAAAAGGCAAATCATTTACGTAAAAAAGGAAAAGAAAAGGCCCTAATAAGGAAACCTGGAGCACCCCCACTTTCACTCTAGAACCAGATGAGTTCGTGCCATTCACTCGTACTGTTTGTGTTCTGTTGTCTAGTATGAGTTTAAAAGATTGAGAGCCCGATCCTCTACACTCTACACCATAATGCTTTAATTTCACAAGTAATGTTTAATGTTCAAAAAAATTAAATGCCTTAGATAAATCACAAAACACTCCAATTGCATTTTGCGATTGCTCAAAGGCATCATAGATATTGCGAATAAGTGCTACTCATGTATCGGTTGTTGATCGACCTTTCGTGAATTGTTGGTTAAGCATACTCTACATAATGTTGTAGCATTTAATTAAATATAATCTTTTCAAACACCTTACTAAGAACCGGCAGCACATAAACTGGTCTGTAGTTGTCCGGATCTAATTCTATTATTTTAAATCTGGGAGTGTTCTTTTATAAGTCCTTTGAAACACCCCTTCAAGTTTTCACCGACTTTCAACGTGGTGGCCCCACGTCAAACCTATAAACCTAGTTTTTTTTCTGCTTGACAGCCTATCACAAATTGGTCAAAATCGAGTAACTTTTACGAGGTGAAAATCGCTACCGTTTGTAGGGACAGTGCAGTTTTAGCCGTATGTTAACAATGACGACTAAAAATGGTATCTTCGGTTCATTTTTTGTTAGAAAGTTTTTTGTACTAACATTTATATAGATTTATTTAATCCAAAATAAAAAAAATATCTGATTATGTTACCGTTGATGCGCATTTTAGTTTATTTAAAATCAGTCGCGAAAAGATGGAATACCTCCACATGAAGAGATATAAGGATCCAAAAGCGCCGAAAGATAAGATCTGTTGTACAGGGCACAACCTATACAGGGGTCAGTAGGTTTAAATATCTCGGGTGTACGATTACTGACACTAGTCAAAGGACGAAATCAATATCCGCATCGTCAATCGTGTTAGTGCCCAAGTTAATCAGCAGAACAACAAAGATCCGAGTCTATAAAACTTTAGTCAGGCCGATTCTAATGTACGGGTGCGAAACTTGGACACTAACACTGAAAAAGGAGAACAAACGCCTAATAGCGGAACGAAAGATCCTACGAAATATTCCTCTGGGGCCACCAAGAGGAGAGGACGCGGAGCGGAGGCAAAGATTTAACCAGGAGCTAGAAGACCTAGTGTCCGAACCAAACATCATCGTGGAAATAAAAGCAGCCCGACTTCGCTGGCTAGGACATGTAGAAATAATGGGAGAGGATCGAGCTGCCAAAAGAGCATATCTTGGAAAAACCTCCGGGCGTCGCCCGGTGGGTCGACCAAGGTATCGTTGGAAAGATGAAGTCGCCAAAGATCTCAAAGAGTTAGGAGTGTCCGAATGGTCAAACTTGGTACAAAATAGGATAGAGTGGCGCACTTTAATGTAAGAGGGCAAGATCCACTTTGGGTCGCTGAGCCAGCGAAGTAAGTAGTAAGTAAGTAAAATATGACCGTTACTAAAGTTACATATTCGTGCAGGTTATGTCACTAGCAGCTAGTGACTAGCCAGATATTTTGTCTCAAACAGAGTTACCACGTGGTGGGCGCCAGCAGCGGCTACCGCGAGTGGCAGCCCCTCTCACTCCACGCGACACTGCAATGGAAAACTCACCACGAAGAGCAGTATCCTTCTCTGCGCCAAGTCTTGCACGAGCAGCGTGCACACGGCGAGGTGGTTGAGCGCCACGGCGGCGGCGCAGCCGAGCGGCAGCGCGACGCACGCCACGCGGTACTCGAGCGGGAACAGCTCGCGCAGCGCCACGTACGCGCTGGGGTCCCACTTGAGGCGCGCGCACGTCGCCAGGCCCGCGCCGCCGAACAGCTGCAACATTGATACCATGCTCACGACCAAGCAGATGCCCAGGGAGCAGTGCCACAGCAATCCAATTTTCTTTAATCTTCATATTAAAGTAGGTCATTCTCATTACTACTTGGTCTTGATTTAAATCTATAGCTAAACCTACTGACTTACTTGTACATATTTGTTCTATGGGATACTCGTCGTTAAATACAGAGCTTTTATGGAAAATTATGCGAAAACCAACTTCATTAAGTCATAATTATTAGACTAATTTTATGTAGGTACCTAGTTTCCCTTTTTCAAACAACAATTTATTTATTTTTTAGAGTTTCTAGAGGAAATAAAAAATATTAAAAAAAAACACACGCCGTATGTTCAAACGTAATTGAAAATGGATAAGTGACTTTTTTGAAGTCCTCCTACTAGGGAAACAAGAAACGAAGATAAATTGTAATAATCAGAGAAACCCGTCATGCGCTGTCGTTCCTGCTCTGAAACAAATTGAATGTACCCAGTGCAATGTTACGAATTCCACTAATTCAGTAGATATTAATTTTTGATGCTATATATTTTAACCCCAATTTGGAACAGAGAGGGTAATAGCAGCTCCGATGGATTATTTTGGGTTTTTTTAGACTTATCTTTCTTTTCTTATTTTTCTCTAATCGGGGGACTGTAAATAAGTTCATCTTATCTGCCGAAGGACGTCCACTGCTGGAATAGGCCTCCCCCAAGGATTTCCATGACGACCGGTTCTGCGCTGCCCGCATCCAGCGGCTTCGCAAAAATCCTATTTAGTAACGTTTTAACATTCCGCGTAGTTTTTTTTTATTTACTTTTTATGTTAAAGTTTTTAGAAAAGTAACTAAGTAAGTAAGTCCAATTTAACTTGCAAATTTTGAAGCTGACAACTTACATACATACTCGTACATACGAAAATTGCAAGTTTAATAAAATTATGTAAAAATGCCACTTAATTAAAGCCATTTTAAACGTTTAAGTCACACACGCGCGATTCGAACTCACACTTGGCCGGGTTTTTTAGTACAAAAGACATGAACGCGATGCACAACCAATGCAGTATTCTTTAGCACAACGCAGTACCTACCTAACGCAGTACTACTTATTAGAAACCTGCCCCACTCGATCTTGTGTATATTCTTTTACCCGTCTGCGCCAGAAGGAGGGTTACGTTGTTTTATAATCTTCAGGTAGGATGAGTGCCAATAACGAGCTACAGATACGGATCCCTTCGCTGTCTGTAAGCTAATGCACTCGACAAAAGGGTTTGTTTTCGAGAGCTACCTCTGAATTTCATTGTACGATAGGTTATTAGGAGGATTGTCTTTAAGTTGTCTTTAAGGCCGAGCATGCTTCGCTCTCTGGCGCCTATCAGCAACTCTACCGAGGGACATGGTCGTCACGTGCTACTTTGCGTCGGTGCACTCACTGCTACAGTACGGCATTGAGTTCTGGGGTTGTGCGGCCGACTGGCTTCGCGTCTTTAGACTGCAGAAAAAAGCTGCTGTAAGAGCAATACCTAGTGCGGATACCACGAGACTCGTCAGCTCGTCCTCACTTCCAGTCCCTCGGTATTCTCACTGTGCCTTGCATGGTGATACTACAGGCGGCACTGTACAGGCGTGAGAACCTTAGCTCATACGCTAAATGCGGTGACTGCCACCGGTATAACACTCGCGGCGCAAACAACCTGCGCGCTGTCCAGCACAAGCTGACTAAGACGGGCAAGCTGGTGCACGTAATGGGACCAGCGGTTTACAACCGCCTTCCCGAGCAGGTGGTCGAGGCGACGTCACTGAATAGTTTTAAAGGTAGATTAAAAAAATATCTTGGGCAGCAGGCCTTCTACACTGTAGACGAGTTTTTTAAAACTAAAAATTAAAATCTAAACTTGACATTGTAATTAATTTATTAATTAATCTGTTTTTTTTGACTATAATTAATTTTATTATTTTGTTCTTATTCTTTGGTTATGTTTTTTTTTCCTATACTTTATAAGTATAGAGTTTAATTGTATTTTTAATATTTATCTTTAATGTGTGAAATAACTTTTTGCGTATTTTTTTTGACGTGTAATACTTAATTACCAATAAATGAGTTATGAGTTATGCTAAGACCTTATCACAAATTAAAGAACTTCCTTTGCCAAACTATATCCCCCTATCCTTTAACCCTGTTATTTCATCCAATGCTGTTGGTTGCGATGATACAAGCCGCGACATGATTCTCCCGATGCTGGATGTGAGTCTGCCAGTCTTCACATACATTATGAACTTCTCTTTATTCTCAAAAAAAAAAATCCTTAGTTTTAAAACAAGCAATTGTGGTCCCCTTACCCAAAATCCGCAACCCCACAACTTTGTCCCACTATAGACCTATATCCATTCCTCCTTTTCTATCTAAAGTTCTATAACGCCTTCTCCATAGACAACTTTTCTCGTTCCTCACTGCCAACCATCTGCTCAACCCATTTCTATCTGGTTTTCAACCCGGCCATAGCACTGTCACAGCGCTTGTCAAAGTTTCAGATAATATCCGTTCTGGGATGTAACAGCAGAAAGTTACGCTATTAACACCATTAAATTTCTGCAATGTTTTCAACACAGTTGAATTTTACATAGTGATTGCTTTAATGAGCTCACTTAATTTGTCCCCTGCTGTAATTGCGTGGTTTAAAAGCTATCTTTGTGATCGTCGGCAATGCATTAAGTGTACAATAAAAGATTATTCACAATTTTATAGTTTATTTATAATATTTTCGGTTACATCGTTTTTAGGCGCTAAGCACAAGTCACCATGACAGATGCATGACCCCCAGTGTGGCCATAGGCTAGATACAAAATAACCATCATACAACATCCTCCTTATACTAAAAAACAAAATATTTATTTCTCTAGCGAGTCACATAATCATTAAGCCATGCAGGTTTCATAATTTCTCTCTTGGACCTTTTTGGTTCCTCTGCACTATCTTCACCAATTCCTTTCCCTTCCTGGCTTTCTTCTATTGGCAATCCTTCAAATTGATTACTGACTGGCACATTCACATTAGGCAAATTTTCCGGAATAATAGTACTATTAAATGAACTCTGACTATCTAACTTATCTCTATAATAATCACATTGTTGTTTCGAGCCTCCTGATAAAGAGCTACCAGCATTATGATAGTTATCTTTCACATATGGTGCAGGAATAAGATGCCACCTATTTCTTCTAAATACACCTGCCTTAGTCTTAATTACATATGACCTTGGTTCCTCACTTTGCCTCACTACTTCACCATACAGCTTGAGATCGACCACCCACACTTTCTCCCCCACACTCAACTTGGATAACTTTTGCGTTCTATGTCTACTGTTATAGTAGTATCTGACATTTTCTCTTTTAATTTTTTCTTTTTCTTGAAATTTTTTATTACATGTAACTGTTTTATTCAGAATCTTGGGTATCGCAGGCAGGTTGTCTCTTAATTTACGATTAAACATTAATTCAGCTGGACTAAATCCAGATTCTAGAGGTGTATTATGATAGATTAATAAAGCCATGTGAACATCATCATTTTTCCTAATTAAATTTTTTGCGATTTTTACAGCCGCCTCTGCACACCCATTACTCTGTGAATGATATGGACTGCTTGTAATGTGTTTAAAGTTATATTTTCTGGCGAATTCCATAAACTTAGACTTGAATTGTGGTCCATTATCCGTCCTCACAATTTCAGGCACTCCATATCTAGAAAACAATTCCTTACAATGACATATGACCTCATTTTCGTTTAAATTATTCAGTTTCTTTATTTCAATAAATCTGGAATAATAGTCATTCACTACAAGATACCATTTATGATCCAAATGAAAAAGATCCATTCCTATTTTCTGCCATGGTCTGGATGGCAAACTTTCTAATAAAATACTTTCTTTGGGATTTTTTCTGGTCTCAATGCATTTTTCACAATTTTTTACATAAATTTCTATTTGTGTAGACATACCTAACCACCAAACAGTCTGATGGGCTCTATTTCTACACTTGGTGACCCCCAAATGCCCTTCATGAATTTTTATCAAAATTTCTTTTTGCATGACATGAGGTACTAAAATTCTAGAATTATACAGTAAAAATTTATCCACTACTGACAAATTATTTTTGAACTGTACATAATCTTTCAGACTGTGAGGTATTTTAGATTCTTTGGGCCAACCCGATAGCGAATATTCTTTAAGTTTACAACAAATAAAGTCCTTACTTTGCTCATGTTTAATTCTTTCTAATAACCCATCTCCTACTGGTATAGATTTAAAAGTTAGGTTTACAAAACACTCGACATCCTCTATATTTTGTACCATATTGTCATCTGAAGTTACCTTCAATGGATTTCGCGACAAAGCGTCAGGTATAGCTAACAACTTGCCTGGTACATATTCCACAATATACTGATAACGCATTAATCTCATTCTCAATCTCATGAGTCGGGGTGTTAGATCATCCAAAGGTTTGGTTTGTAGAATTTGTACCAATGGCTTGTGATCAGTTTCCAAATACACATTAATTCCATATACATAATCTTTGAACCGTTCCACTGCCCATACCAAAGCCAAACACTCCTTTTCTATTTGTGAATAACGTTTCTCTGTCTCATTCAATGTACGACTAGCATAAGCTACAATACTTTTACTATTATCACTATTCACCTGCATTAATATGGCTCCTAACCCATAGGAAGAGCTATCAGCTGATATTATAATTTTCTTAGAAGGGTCATAATGAGCTATGATAGGAGAACTTTGTAGAAGACTTTTTACTTTTTCAAAAGCTAATTGTTGAGGAGCGTCCCAGAGAAATGTTACATCCTTTTTTAATAAAGAGTAAAGAGGCTCCAATATGTCTGTTTTGTTAGGTATAAATCTGCTGACAAAGTTTATCATACCTAAGAACTGCATAACTTCCTTTTTGAATTCGGGAACCTTAAATGATTTTATAGCTTCAATTCTTTCCGGCTCTGGTCTAATACCTTCCTGGCTTATTATATGCCCTAAGTATTTTATTTCCATGACTCCAAACAAACTCTTATTTTTGTTTATTGTTATCCCTTCTTGGTGTAATCTAGACAAAACTTCTTTTAATATTTTTTTATTTTCTTCGAGGCTATTTGTATAAATAAGAAGATCGTCCATATGTATAACGACATTAGGTAGGTCATGAAACAGTTGCGAAAATTTCATACTAAAATACTCTGGAGCGCAATTCAGCCCAAAAGGTAACCTAGTATACATGTATCTACCAAAAGGGGTTATTATGGTTGTCAATCTGGAAGTACTGTCTAATGGTATTTGTAAAAACCCTGAAGTTGCATCAATTTTACTAAAATACCTTGAGCCTTTTAAGCGTGATAGTGTCACTTCTACCTTAGGTATAGGATATATAGGTCTAGCAATGTTTTTATTTAGTTGAGTATAATCCCCGCATATGCGCACTGTATTTTCTTTAGGTACTACTACAATAGGTGAGACATACTGAGTAGGCTCTTCGACTGGTACCAAAACCCCCAGATTACAGAGTCTGTCTAGTTCGGATTTTAATTTATCTAAAAGAGGTATTGGCACCACCCGAGGCACACTTTGTACAAAGGAAGCCTTTTCGTCAAGCAATTGTATAGAAAATGTGTCTCTAAAAACTCCCAACTCATTGAAAATACCTGGATATTCTTTTTCAACCTCGCTCAAGCTAATAGCAGGATTTTGACAAGTTGATAGTTCATTATTAACACAATTAATACCACTGACCTTAATTAATGACATCTGTTCAATAGCTGGTAACCCCAAAATAGGTACTCTTAAACCATGAATAACATAAATATCACCTTTATATTTTTTATTACCATACCTCAACTCTGCATTTGTTAGTTTACCTGGCACTTTTAAAACCGAATTGTCAGCTGCCTTAACTGTAATTTTTGATGTTTCAATTTTGGTTTCACTGCTTATATAATTACTGGGTACTGCTACTACATCAGCACCTGTATCAATAAGGAATAAAATATTACCCTTGTAGGCAGAGTTATGGAAAAATTGAAGGTTCAATTTATATTTGTCACACAATACAGTATCCACAGAATTTATTACCAAGGTATTCTCCTCACTACGAGGCTGCTCATCTCTTTCAACTTCTGCCAAATTTATGTTAGCTCCAGTTTTGCAGCATTTGCCAAAATGTCCCATTTTATGGCACCTATTACACCGACTGTTTTTTGCTGGGCAATCATCTCTCTTATGATACTTTTTTCCATCGCAGAACCAACACTGGTGCCATGGTTGGTTCTTTTTTGTTATTTTTGCGTGAAGCAGTCCTGTTCCTGATCCAGTGTCCTCTAATATGTTTTCCTTAGTAAAGTTTTCAAACTGTTGAGCTATAGTTACGGCCTCTTGGAGAGTGAGCTCCGGGGAGAGTTGCATTTTTTCACTTGCGCCTTTGTGAATTGTACCTACAACTATTCTATCTCTTATCAACTCTTCTTTGAGTTCACCAAAACTACACCCCTCGGCCAGAACATGCAACTCCCTCACATATTCTTGAATGGATTCATCCTGTTTTTGTACTCTCTTATTAAATTTAAATCTCTGATAAATTATGTTCGTTTTAGGAGCAAAGTGCGCATCCAGCACTTTCAGTAAATCCTGATAATTTTCGTACTTTAATTGTAACAAGACATCTTCTGCCTTCTCTCCCATGATGTATATGAGCATATCTATTTTCTGACCATCTGATCTAACATTATTGTCGGAGATTTGCATGTACCTTTCAAACCTCTTTTTCCATTTTGGCCATTCCTCTGGCCTTGAGAAATCAAATTGCATCGGCGGGCGTACTTGATGAGCTGCCGCCAAAGCTACTGTTTCTGGAATCGCAGCCGCAGCCCCGTTTTCACTATCTTCGGCGCTCATTGTTTTCTTTCGTTTTTTTACCGCTGCCACCATGTACAATAAAAGATTATTCACAATTTTATAGTTTATTTATAATATTTTCGGTTACATCGTTTTTAGGCGCTAAGCACAAGTCACCATGACAGATGCATGACCCCCAGTGTGGCCATAGGCTAGATACAAAATAACCATCATACAACATTAAGTTTGATAACCATTGCTCGGACTGGTGCAACATTAACCTTGGTGTTCCTCAGGACGGCGTTCTATCTCCCCTTCTCTTTTCCCCTTGTTATTGATACTATCACATCATCCCTTTTTTCCTCTATCCATCTGTATGCTGATGACTTGCAGATTTACATTCAGGAATCCCCTGACAAAATTACGCATCTTATGAACAAAGACCTCGCTCAAATATTGGCTTAGTCCCACAGGCATGGTCTTCTTCTGAATCCAAACAAGTCTCAAACCGTCATCATGAAAGCTCCCTCCAACTGTCTAATTCTGATACATCATCATTGCTCCCAGTACCCCTTAATAACGTTCCTATACTTATTGTAAAAAAGTTAAAAACTTAGATGTAATATTTGACGGAAATCTTTCTTGGTCTAGTCAAATTGGTAAAGTAAGCAGAAACATTTTTGCTACTTTGGCCTCGCTTAGGCGCCTCAAAAGTTTTCTGCCCATGTTAACCAGATCTTAACTAGCTCAGTCTTTTCTTCCCCCACTGCTTGACTACGCTGATGTCCGTTACCTCGACACTATACCGAGGAGCTGCCGAATTAAATGCAACGCGTACAGAACGTGTGCATAAGATTCGTATTCGGTTTGAGGAAGTACGACCGTGTCTCTGAATTTCGAGGTAAGCTGAAGTGGCTTCCCATCCGTCTACGACGTAGTATGCACACTCTCTGTTTGCTGTACAATGTACTCCACATATGAATTATGTGGACATATGAACGGTATGGAATTATTTATTTGTTAAAAATATTTTATATTGACTTATGTATTTAGTATACCTATTTATTACATTGTTTTAAATAATATCGGAATAATCTTGTTTATTTTAATCTGCAGCCACCCGCATTCAACTTTTTTACCTACCAATTCCTATCGGTTATTTTAAGGTTGCCTCGAAGAAATCGCTAAAAGCGATAAGGCCACCTTTGCACTGTACATATATTTAATAATGCTTTTGTAATAACTTTACTGGTGTGTAATAAAGAATAGTCGACTAAGGCCCGATCACCCTAATTCAGGGTAGGCTCGAGCCCATCGGTGGGGACGTATATGAGCTGATTTGAACTTACTTACTAGCAGAGTCAAAGTACTAAAGTTCGGTATTACGTCTGACTGATAGCAATTGATAGATACTCACGGCCAGCAAGCAGCTGATGTGCGGCAGCAGGCGCTCTGCAGCCCCGTCACCGGCGCCGGCACGTCCACCGAGCGCGCGCACGCGCCCGCATTGCGCCCGCGACCAGCACTCCTTCAGGCAACTCGCGCCGCCACTCCGCAGCCTCCTCAGTACTGCTGGCACTGCCGTGCGCGTGTTCATCGCGCTCAGACAACAATCTTCGCCAGTTCACAAACGCAACTATGTCCATTGGAGAAACAATTATTATTTAACAACCGTTGGTACTACCGAAAGCCATTAGGTAGGAAAGGACAAAAAGCAAGTTCCTTAAAACCAGTTTGAGACTTGATGAGAAACATTCTCCCATAACAACTGACGCCGCCGTAATCTCGACACTCGACACTCGCGCGCGCACGACTCACTCCGCAGGACATATTTATGTGTTTCTGTACTTAGATAAGGCAAAATGGTTATAGATAGCCGTTGGGTATCAATGTGTCCGTGTACACTGCCCAGTAGGCGGCACGACGCGACGTCGCCGGTCGCCGGTCGCCGCTAGTTCTGCAGCACTCACATGAATCAAGTAAAATACAATGACCATTCAAAGGTATTATATTAGACATGGAGTGGACACTGGACAGGCACCAGTTTGCGCACATTCGCCCACAGTCAAGGGCAAACTTGTTATTTTTAACTATTCACCCTGCGTGTAGCGTGTAGCGTGTAGCGTGGGTCGGTAGATAAAATAATATAATGACAGTCTCTGCTTATTAAAATGTAAAGAAATTTGACACGGAAGTAATGGTTCTATGTAAAATGAGTATCCTTACTAATATTATAAACTAGCTTTTGCCAGCGGCTTCGCTCGCGTGGACATCGTTTTTATGACCGTTTTATGAGTGAATAAACAAAAATAAAAAAGTGAGTCATGATTTTTCCCTCGGGAACTATATCGGGTTATTTTGATCAGCAGTCTTTGTCACTTCCCACCCATTTAACCAATCCTATACAAAAAATCACTTCGTTGCTGCGTTGCGACAACGACGTGCGCGAGCGTCGAAATGAGTTTTCCCCAGATTCCTCGGGAAAATTCCTAATTCCAAAATCTGTACATGTGGTAAACACAGGACGTGAAAATATATTTGTTTGTCTGTTTGTTACCTTTTCACGGTTCAACTTCTCAGCCAAACATGACGAAATTTGGCATGCGGGTAGTCTGTCGGGAAGGACATAGGCTACTTTTCAACCGACTTCAAAAAGGAGGAGGTTCTCAATTCGTGTGTATGTTGGTTTTTTTGTTTGTAACGCGATATCTCCGCCGATTGTGAACCGATTTTCAATATTCTTTTTTTATTCGAAATAGTATACTCCCAAGGGGGTCCCATTGTCACCAAGTCAGGATCTGATGATGGGATCCCAGGGAAATCGAGGGCAACCCTCTAATTTTATAGGCACGTTTTACGTGTTTCATGTATTTTCTAAAATTATTAAAGTACTAGCTTTTGCCCGCGGCTTCGCCCGCGTGGACATCGTTTTTATGACCGTCTCAGTGGGTGCGTGGTGCGCGAGCCGCAAGCGGCTCGCGAGCGCGAACATAACTTTTCTCCAGATCCCTCTGGACTTATGTCAGGATATGCTTATTAGTAAATCATGTCATTTCCTACCCCCTTAACCATTTCTGTGCAAAAAATCACACAATCCATTGTTCTGTTGCGATGTTAAAGAAATTAACCAAAATAGAGTATATTTTTAGTTCCCTCAGGAACTGCATCGGGCTGTGCTATTTTCATGGAATAAAAAGTATTCCTTGTGACACAGGCTACCTGCATACCTAATTTCATTAAGATTGGTCAAGGCGTTGAAGCGTGAAAAGGTAACAAACAAACTAACAAACAAACACATTTTCACATTTATAATATTAGTAAGGATTCACGTCTGGTAGTCATTATCTCATGTTGATGAGCTAATGACAAAGTATATATATTAGTACCTAATGAAGAAAGGTAAAACTCCTTAAAGGTTAGGCGTTGGAGGATAATTCCTCAAATATTTTACGTATAGGTAAAAAATAAAATTAAAATAGTTGTATTCTTTCAGATTAATCAGATGAGCTGATGATGGAAGATTTAACTCCTTAACTTTCATGCTGTTGGGATGATGATGATGATGATTTGATGGTTTCTATTGCAGAGTAGGTGATTGGGCTTAACGTGTAAAATAGATAGCAATATCACTAAAAATAAAGAAAATAAAAGTTAAAAAAACTAAAAACCGACTTCAAAATATAATTCACTTAAAAATATGAAATAATATTATTATTATAAGATACACGACATTAACCAACAATGACGAAATCAAAGGTGGGTACGAATTAAATTAGGGGATTAAAGTTTTTTTTTGAGGTCGGTTTTAGCAATGCCATAAATAAAATGTGAGTAGCTGTGTGATGGTACCGACCTTAACAAAACTTTAATCCCTTAATTTAATTCGTACCCACCTTTGATTTCGTCGCTGTTGGTTAATGTTGTGTATTTAAGTACTTAAAATAATATTATTTCATACTTTTGAGTGAATTACATTTTGAAGTCGGTTTTTAGTTTTTTAAACTTTTATTTTTATTTTCTTTATTTTTGGTGATATTGCTAGCCCGAAATAGTTCCCGAGGGATCTAGGGAAAACTAATTTCCAGGCTCGGGCGCGTCGGCGTCGCAAGGGAGCAACGGAATGACGTGATTTTTTTGCATAGAAGTAGTTCCCGATATAGTTCCTGATGTATCCTGACTACACTCACAAGCCGCTTGAGGCACACGCACCACTTACTTACCCACAAAGACAGTCATAAAAACTATGTCCACGCGAGCGAAGCCGCAGGCTAAAGCTAGTAATGTAATTATAGTAACAATTTCACCGCATTTAGAAATTAAACTGCTGGTTTTATTTTCCAACACAAAACACCAAAAGCCATATCATTTCACGAGAGCGCACCGCACACGCCGCCGCCGTGTCCCCTTCATTGTTACATATTTTCCTGGAAAGTAATGTTCAATGGAATTATATTATATTTGTTGGAGTACCCAAGTAGTATACACAACTAGTTCAAGTCATGGCGGGAGTACACCGCTGACCGCACTAGGCACACCGCGGCACCGGCTATGGCGCTGGCGATGGCGATGTACATTAGAGTATCGTGATGTACTGAGTCTGACAAAGTGCGGTGGACAAAGTTCGCCGATCCGCATCACAACACATCAGCAATTACTCTAACGTCATCTTTATTTGCGTACGGGTATCTCGTTAATTCCGTCCTACATACATACCTACGCATTTGTTTCTATAAGTAGGTACCGACATGTACCGACATGTACAGCATTACCAGCATTACCAGCATTACGCAGTGAGTGAGTTCATTTCATAATCGCATTTGCTTTTATGATTCAGCCAAGTAGCTTTTGTGCACAAATTTGTCCTGTTTGTGTTGTTTACAGTGCACAGTGCACAGTGGTGCGAGTACAGTGCGAGTGCGCCGCTATTTCAGCTGAAACACGTTCTCTGCTGGACAAAGGCCTGATTCCCCAAGGACGTCGTGTCTCAGAACCCAGCAAGCACCTAGGACCAAGGAGAATCCTATATATCTCGAAACTTAGGGCATAGGTATTAGGTATTCATCATGCCAAGTCTCAGAAATATAATTTTGATTTTTTTCTGAGACTCGGCTTCATGAATGCCCAAATTAAGCTCTAAATTTTTAGATGTGTATGAATCTCCTAGGACATAATATGTGCATGCTGGAGTCCGGGAGCCAGTCCTGCGCTGCCCGCATCGAGCGGCTTCCCGCCACCTTCACCATAGGTCGGCGGTGGGAAGCCTGCCTAAGAAACCTCTTCCGGTTTGTGGTCACCTCTTGAGAACTTTATTGCCCCGGCAGCCACTTGTTCTACGAGCTAACTGCCCCTTAAGTTCAGCGATCCTGAGAGCTGTGTTAGTTAACTTGGTTCCAGTGATCGAGCCCGTAGGGAATCGCCAAACATAGCTCACTCCATTGCCTTTTTGGTGACCTTGAGCCTTCTTTTGAGGCCCATTGATTCTACTATACTATGAGGCCATCTAATTAATAATAATAGGTATACTTAAGGTCCAAGATAAAACTTATCACTAAATATACTTAGTCCTTCAAACTTAGCCGAACACGCTGTGTGTTGAGGCATACAAAGTAGGCGATGGGTCTCGCCTCACTCGGTGTCTCGTAGAGGGTAGGTAAGGTATGACACCTTTTTATAAAAAGCTAATAAAAATACACTTTTATCAAAAATATCACTTTATTTCTTTAATCTCTCTTCATTGAAATTTACCTACATACTTAGTAATATGTTAATTCGATGGAACATCAGTTGTTTATTATTGCAACAAAGCGAGATGTTGGTGCATAGCACAGCTTGCACCCAGACACAGTTCCCAGTAGATTCAGACAGCACGCAGACTTCAGTGCACTATTATAACTTGCATTTTATTTTAATGCAAGTAGCAATCTTTATCTATTTTTACATTTGACAAACTGCCTGAGCTCCTCGCCTAGGTACTGCGCTTCAAAACAATCGTCATCTTTAATTATGTTGTTATAGGTTGTGCACTGACCACTGAAGACGCATCAAGCTATTTAATTATAACCAACGTAGGTAGGTATGTGTACTTATTTACCTAGTTACGTGATGTATATCCCGGCCAACATTAGTGGGAACATTGAGCGTCTCCTGCGGTAGCGGTTTCCGTTATAAAATTGTGCGTAGGTACGTTACCTTATCTTATTGTCTATACTCTAACTCATATTTATAAATTATAATGTACAAAGCATCCGACCGTTTGCACAGCACATAGCCCATAGCCCGTCTACATATACACTACATTGAAGTTGGATGGCTCTCCGCTGACAGGTCGCTTCTTTATTTCACTGCGTTGCTTTTCACAAATTTTTATTCCGTAGTCAACAAGGAGCTCGTATTATTTCGCCAAGTCCGTCCGTCTGTCTGTCTGTCTGTCCGCGGTTTAACTAGGAAAGCTGTAATTTGGCAGGGTATACCTACATATTAATTACGCCGTCAGGGGTAAGATATACAATTTTTTTTAAATTTGGTATACCTCCCCAACACATAAAAGTAGGGGTGATTTTTTTTGTGTACACCATAGTGTGAGGTGTCATTAAATAGATCGTTAAAAAATATTGCAGTTGTAAAAAAAATATTTTTCAATAAAAGAATCAGTTTGCGAAATATTAAGCTTTTAATTGCAAAAAGAGTTAAGTGTCCGCTAAACCCTTATTTCTGGACATACAATAAATTGAAAAGGAAAACTGTCACGGCTACGAGAGCTTCTCAGTTTAGGAGTAATAGTCGACCAAGTTAAGATGTACTCTTGGATTTGTAAGAAGTGTTCCATACAAAATCACAGATTACTAATTAGTTTGACAAAATGTTCTATTACTAACTGCACTACTTACTTACTTACTGCGCCGGCTGAGCGACCCGCAGAGGATCCTGGCCTCCGACACTTTTTGAAGCCAACCGTCACGATCCTACGCCACTTCTTGCCAGTGGCTATCTGGAGGGCGTTCACGCGTTTTTAAAATACCTATACATTTTTTTGTAAAGACTACAGAACCCTAATAGGTACTCAACGCGTGCGCGTGCGCGTGCTCCGACACGCACCAGCTCATCGTATCATCCGTCCAAAAGTCTCCTGCTGGGCAAAGGCCACTTGCTCACTTTTTTCTAATTTTGGTTACTTCTGTAACGAGGATAAGTTTCTCGCCGTTTTGAAAAACATTTTGCATTCAATGTGCTGTGCTACAGTGGGATGCTAACACACCGTCTACTGGCTACCGTCTACTGTATACTGGCTACGTACGCTTAACATCTATTTGGCACTAACGCAACAACCTCCGTTGCAGTACAATACAACACAATATGGCAGATTACGGGTACCTTAAACCCTTTACCCTTATAACGATCAATACAAAGAACATTACAATAGTCAATTAGTTAACGAGCAGGAACCGTATGCAATGCAATGCAATGCAAGTCGCGGAGTACCTCTCTACCGTACCGTACCGTACGCGTACCGGACACAGAAACAGAAAGGGAAGAACACAGATACACACTAGCAAAGTCTTCTATCTCAGATCTGTGAGTGTGTTGACGGATCCTACAAGATACACTTAGGTACTCCGGGACTACGTGGAGTGCGTGGGTTCACTGTTCACAAATGCATCGGCTGCACCGGAACTACATCACAGATACCCCACTGGCTGACAGTTCTACATCACAGATACCGCACTGGCTGACAGTTCTAGATCACAGATATCGCACTGGCCGACAGTGGCGAGTCACGGATATTAGTAAAGATTTTCATTGGGAAATAAGAAGTAACTACACAAACACACAATTAGCACCACAGCCCGTCTCGCCACTCGCCTGTACCACCTGCGCACCAGCTCGGAAGTGGTGCAGGTCAGAACTTCCCCGGTGACGCGCACAAATAACATTAAACTTTGATTGCTCACACGTGTTATTATAACATTATCAACTTTGATTGCTCACACGTGTTATTATAACATTATCAACTTTGATTGCTCACCGTTTTTGTTATGATTAATATGTATATTTATTACGTATCTACATATTTATACTTAGTCTTAGTTATTTGCTATGAATATAGAAATAATAAACATTCGTATATATTTCTTTGTCTCGTGCGTGATGCGATACCTATCGATATGATTCACAGTTGAAACAAACAACTTAACGCTCGTAAGTACTTACTATCTAAGTCTTAGTATCACTTACTCGGAGTCCGCAGTAGATGCAACAGTTTACTTATTCGATATACACACGAGTAGTTAGTAATTATTAACATTTTGTCTACACCTAGGTACTAATCGTTATGGCAGTCTGTATTCCTTCAAGCATTTATTTAACTACTATCTGTCTATGGAATGTTTACATTGCAAGTAAATTAGAAAATATTTAGAAGGTTTGACAAGATTTGGCTTATCAATCTGGCAATAATCTGGTACTTGTGCTGGCATAGTAAGCTTAAAATAACGACAACAATGCGAACTTGTCTTCAGTGCTAATGTACTCATGAAACGTACGTACTAACGCACGTAGATTTCCGGCCTGAAAATTATGTGTCATTTGGCAGTGTCGAGATCACGAGGCGCCGCCCCGCCCGCCTTACACTCCGCCCATGCGCTTACACAGTGCGCACAGGCACAGCCCATACTAGTATGACCTTTTAACCCTTATAGTCTTTTAACCCCTCATGCACATGTTTTATTTAAATATTTATTCTATTTTCATCCACAATTAGCTTTTTCCCGCGGCTTCGCCCGCGTGGACATCGTTTTTATGGCTGTCTTTAAGGGTGATCAGTAAATTATGTCGTTTCAACAATCGAGTATTTTTTTGGTTCCCTCAAGAACTGCAACAGATTATGCTATTTTCCCGGGATAAAAAGTAGCCTATGTTCTTTCCCGTGACACAGGCTACCTGCATGCTGAATTTCATAAAGATTGGTCAAGGCGTTGAAGCGTGAAAAGGTAACAAACAAACACATTTTCACATTTGTAAGGATTGGTTAACCCGGCATCATCTCACCTGATGGTAAGTGATGATGTTACCGATAACGGAAGCGGGCTTATCAAAATGGGAAATTAGCTATCTTGTCTTCAAACCGGAACACATCCATGTTGTGAACATTGATATTTAGCGGCAATGGTGGTAGCCTAGCCAGGCGAGCTTAGAAACTGCCCTTCCTCCGTGCAAACGTTGTAAAACTCACAAAGTTAAGACTCCGCCTGGAATCAAACCCGCAACCTCTTAATGTGAAGCTAATGGACTATCTATTATCTAACCTATGCCACGGAAGCGGTTATAATTATCCTATGTTGGCTGAGCACGTTTACCGCGTATTTACCAAATGCGTGAGTGAGAGGGACAAAGCTATACTTACAAGTAAAAAAAGTACGACTGAAGAAAGTGCTCAGCATCGACTACAGAATACAGGAAAAATATTTTATTTATTTTTTCAAATAAATAAAATAAAAATGTACTATGAAAACAAGTCATTGTAAAAAGTATACACCATTTGCATACAAATCGCTACCGTAACCTACCGATCGATCCCGCGCGACAACCCGAGCGCCGGCCCGGCTGCCCGGCCGTCGACCCGGGAGGCGCGAGGCACAAAACCAAGAACGCGAGAGGAAGGAACTTATTTGACATACCTTAAATCGTATGTGATTGATTATGTACTCTGAGTGTACGTACCCTACCATGGGTGATTACATACTCTGAGTATACGTACCCTACCCTGGGTGATTACATACTCAGAGTATACGTACCCTACCCTGGGTGATTACATACTCTGAGTATACGTACCCTACCCTGGGTGATTACATACTCTGGGTATACGTACGAGCGGGTGAACTACCATGGGTGATTACATAATCTGGGTAAACGTAGAAGCGAGTAAACTACCCTGGGTGATTACGTACTCTGGGTATACGTACGAACGGGGGAACTACCCTGGGTAATTACGTACTCTGGGTATACGTACGAGTGGCTGAACTACCCTGGGTGATTACGTACTCTGGGTATACGTACGAGCGGGTGAACTACCCTGGGTGATTACGTACTCTGGGTATACGTACGAGCGGGTGAACTACCCTGGGTGGTTACGTACTCTGGGTATACGTACGAGCAGGTGAACTACCCTGAGTGAATACGTACTCTGGGTATACGTACGAACGGGTGAACTACCCTGGGTGGTTACATACTCTGGGTATACGTAGAAGCGGGTAAACTACCCTGGGTGATTACATACTCTGGGTATACGTACGAACGGGTGTACTACCCTGGGTGATTACGTACTCTGGGTATACGTACGAGCGGGTGAACTACCCTGGGTGATTACGTACTCTAAGTATACGTACGAACGGGTGAACTACCCTGGGTGATTACGTACTCTGGGTATACGTACGAACGGGTGTACTACCCTGGGTGATTACGTACTCTGGGTATACGTACTAGCGGGTGAACTACCCTGGGTGATTACGTACTCTGGGTATACGTACGAGCGGGTGAACTACCCTGGGTGGTTACGTACTCTGGGTATACGTACGAGCAGGTGAACTACCCTGGGTGATTACGTACTCTGGGTATACGTAGAAGCGGGTGAACTACCCTGGGTGATTACTTACTCTGGGTATACGTACGAGCGGGTGAACTACCCTGGGTGGTTACGTACTCTGGGTATACGTACGAGCAGGTGAACTACCCTGGGTGATTACGTACTCTGGGTATACGTACGAACGGGTGAACTACCCTGGGTGGTTACATACTCTGGGTATACGTAGAAGCGGGTAAACTACCCTGGGTGATTACATACTCTCGGTATACGTACGAACGGGTGTACTACCCTGGGTGATTACGTACTCTGGGTATACGTACGAGTGGGTGAACTACCCTGGGTGATTACGTACTCTGGGTATACGTACGAACGGGTGAACTACCCTGGGTAATTACGTACTCTGGGTATACGTACGAGCGGGTGAACTACCATGGGTGATTACATAATCTGGGTAAACGTAGAAGCGAGTAAACTACCCTGGGTGATTACGTACTCTGGGTATACGTACGAACGGGGGAACTACCCTGGGTAATTACGTACTCTGGGTATACGTACGAGTGGCTGAACTACCCTGGGTGATTACGTACTCTGGGTATACGTACGAGCAGGTGAACTACCCTGGGTGATTACGTACTCTGGGTATACGTACGAGCGGGTGAACTACCCTGGGTGGTTACGTACTCTGGGTATACGTACGAGCAGGTGAACTACCCTGGGTGATTACGTACTCTGGGTATACGTAGAAGCGGGTAAACTACCCTGGGTGATTACATACTCTGGGTATACGTACGAACGGGTGTACTACCCTGGGTGATTACGTACTCTGGGTATACGTACGAACGGGTGAACTACCCTGGGTGGTTACATACTCTGGGTATACGTACGAACGAGTGTACTACCCTGGGTGATTACGTACTCTGGGTATACGTACTAGCGGGTGAACTACCCTGGTTGATTACGTACTCTGGGTATACGTACGAGCGGGTGAACTACCCTGGGTGGTTACATACTCTGGGTATACGTAGAAGCGGGTAAACTACCCTGGGTGATTACATACTCTGGGTATACGTACGAGCGGGCGAACCACCCTGGGTGCGGGCGTGCGGCGCAGCATCTCTCTATCGATTTCCGTCTTTGGTGATTCTTCAGTGTATAATATGGGAAAGCGAACTTGTTTTTAAGATGAAATGTTTCTGATGCTTTTCCTGTATTCTATATTCTGAGTAACGCCTTAAAATTTCACTCATACTCTTTTCTTTTACACTCTGTACACAACAAAGTGTTTGCTTGTTCAGAGGTTAGGAAAGTATGTTTTAAGCGTCTATCTTGCTTTGCTAGGGGAACACCGGTGTAAGCATGTCAGTTAAAGGTCAGCGTGCAGGATGAGAAGGGTGGCGGGGGGTGCGGAGGGATGCGCGCGGGGCACGCGAGGCGTGCGCGGGCGTGCGGCGCGGAACTGCGCGTGCACCGCGCCCCACGCTGCGTCCCGCTCGTGCGCACCCAGACCCGCCTCCAGCGCGTACAGCTCCTGCCGCATATCCAGACCCCGGCAGCCCGCGGGGCACGAAGGGGGCGCGGGCGGCGTCAGCGGGGCGGCGCCCCTCCTGCACGTGCGCAGAGCGCGCGCGCGCTGCGGCTGCTGCGGTGATGTGTCCGCCGTTTCGTCCTGGAATAAGTAACAAACACATAACGTTAACACATTAAGAAAATAACTAACTAGAAAAAGAATTTATGTAGTCCATTATTCAAAACAGCGCACCAACAGTAGTAACTATAGTTATTATCTCCGCTTACCAAAACATACTTAATTTGATTAGTTAACAGAGAGTCTTGATGCAAAAACAGCTTTACTGTCAGTATACAATATTAGTTTATACAGCTTTACTGTCAGTATTAGTTAATATAGCTTTACTGTCAGTATACAATATTAGTTTATACAGCTTTACTGTCAGTATTAGTTAATATAGCTTTACTGTCAGTATACAGTATTCGTTCATACAGCTTAAAACAGCATGACGCCTTGTAACAGTGTTATTGTAAAATCAATTGGCCAGGTAGTATAATAGAATATTAATAGAAACAACAAAGGCGCAAAAGTATTCTCGAGAGATCTATCACAAAAAACATCAATGTGAAAGAGAGCGAAGTTCGATATCAAAAAATACAGAGATCTAGGTAATTACCAAATTTTACAGTGATTTCTTAAATCATAGCTACGGCAATTCAAATTTAAATATTTATTTTAGACAGTTCCAAATATTGAGGAATGTTGAATGAATTATGTTCTGCGCTACTAATGGTGTAACTTGGCAGTCATCACATCAGCCAAAACTCGTCCACTGCTGGACAAAGGCCTCCCCCAAGGATTTCCACGACGACCGGTCCTGCGCTGCCGGCATCCATCGGCTTCCCGTGATCTTCACCAGGTCGTCAGTCCACCGCGTGGGAGGCCTGCCTACGCTACGTTTTCCGGTGCACGGTCGCCACTCGAGAACTTGGCAGTAGTTTTAATGTTTTATTACTTGTGTAGGCTGGGTGTAAATGCACATCTTATCTATGATCAGAGTTTATCTGCGTGATCGAATCAGAAACGAGGAGATCCCTAGGAGAACCAAAGGAACCGACATAGCTCTCTCGGTAAAGATAAGTGGCAGTGGCAGTAGCTCGTAGAATAGATGGCCGTCGAGGCAGTAAAGTTTTCGAGTGGCGACCGCAAGACGTGGCGTAGGAAGTCCTCCCACTTGGTGGACCGACGACCTGGTAAAGGTCGCGTGAAGCCGCTGGGCACGGTTAGCATAGGACCGGTCATTGTGGAAATCCCGGGGGGGGGGCATTGTCCAGCAGTCGACAACTTTCGGCTGATTATATGATTTTGATGACTTTCCGAAAATCTTGACCAGAGAGTAGAATACATAGAGAAAACTAACTTCCCCAGCTATTACAGAGTGTTTGTATAAAAATAACAGCCAATTAATAGTGTAACGTTCTTTTAATATGATTTTTTACTAGCTTTTGCCCGCGGCTGCCCCTGTGTGTACATCGTTTTTATGACTGTCTTTGAGGGCGAGTGGTGCACGAGCGTGGACGTGAGTTTTTTCCAGATCCCTCAGGAACTATATCGGACTAGTCTGATAAGCAGTCTTTGTCACTTCCCACCTCCTTAACCAACTCTATACAAAAATCACTTCAATCCGTTGCGACGCCGACATGCGCGAGCGTGGAAATGAGTTTTCCCCAGATCCCTCGGGAACTAAGTCACGATATACTAATTATTAAATTATGTCATTTACCACCTCCTTAACCATGTATGTGCAAAAAAATCACAATAATCCATCGATCTCAAAGAAATGTTACAAAAAAAATAAAAGTAAAAAAAACTAGAACCCGACTACGGAAAAACCGGAGTTTCCCGCCTGAAATCATAGCTTTATTTTTCCCTTCATCTGGTATAATAGCCGTGGTCGCAAGCCATAATAATAGTTACATATGATAAAAAAATATTTGATATTGCTAGCGACTGATAGGGCTTGCGACTACAGCTATTACCCCAGATAAAGGGAAAAATAAAGGCTACGATTTCAGGCGCAAAAACTCTCGGTTTTAGACTTTTCCGTAGCCGGGTTTTAGTACGTTTTTATATATTTTTTTATTTTTGTGCTCAGAGTGTAACGCCACCCCACCTCGCTACCCGCGGCCGCGTGTCGTGTAACGTGTCGCTTGATTGTAGCGCGCGTACATTGAGCCGTCTCCTAATATCGCTTAAAATGTGCTCGTCAAAACGTTTCTTTTGATCATCATATCAGCCGATACACGTCCACGCTGGACAAAGGCCTCTTTTGATACCAAACATGATTTAAAAATCTAAAAAAAAATTTTTAGGTTGTTTAAATTACCTATAAAGTCCGCTATTTTAATTTTTTGTAATTTTATATACAGAATGAATTTTTTTAAGGGTTAGTATGGGGAAATTCTTAACTATGAGAGATAGAGAAAACGCTCTTAGAAACCGTGATCTCAATTTTAAAGAAAATAAAATAAATAAATGGTGTTTTAAAAAATAAAAAAACCTGATATGTTCGGACTTCGGATATGGCTTTTTAAAAAAAAAAGTTATTTCTACTGTATATTACTATACAAACCAAAAATTGTAAGGAGACCATAGGTCTAAAGTTGCTAGAAGTTGTTGAAATTAACGTTTTATATTTCATTAATAGTTATGTGGAAACTAAACCTATACTGGCCGATTTTCAAATGAAAAAGGAAAAGAAGAAAAAACGTTCAGACTTAAAAAAAACAACTTGTGTGTTTCTGTCATTCCTTAAATGCATAATTAAGTCAATTTTGTGTTGTGAATTCAATGGTGAACTAAATAGGTAAAATGCTTCATGGTGATGGCACGCATCCAAAGATACCACATTTCTCAATATTGCTTATGTGGTTTAGGAAATACGAGGGAACAGATGAACATCCATTCATACATACATACATAAATAGACTGTAAAGAAACACAACCCTCTTAGTCGGGTAAAAAAGAGTAGCCTATGTCCTTCCCAGTGACACACGCTACCTGAATGCCAAATTTCATCAAGACTGGTCGAGTTTTTGAAGCGTGAAAAGGTAAAAAACAAACAGATACATTCTCACAATTATAATATCAGTAAGGATAGTGAGTGTTAGTATAAGCTTGACCAGATAGTAGAGAATGTTAATGCAACAAAAAGAAAAAAAATCCAAAGCGCACGCCGGTTATTAAAACGTGTTCGGAAAACGAGTAAATAACTTTTTAAAACTCCCCCGACGAGAGGGAAATAAGAAACGAAAGATATATTTTTTAATCCATTAAAAATGGCTGTTATTCTCCGCTCTGAAAGAAATTGAATACTTATGTACTCGCAGGTACGCATCAGTTATATGACTTTGACTAATTTAGTATGCAAATGGTTAACCGCCTCCGTGGCGTAATGGTTAGTCCATTCACTTCACACCAGGAGGTCGCGGGTTCCATTCCCGGCGGGGTCAACTTGTAAGACTCAGTTTGGTTGGTGGTAGGGCGTCTTCTAAGCCCGCCTGGCTAGCTACCACCATCTTATCTAAGTCTTGCCGCCAAACATCAGTGTTAACAACATTGATGTGTTCCGGTTTGAAGATAAGATAGCCAGTTCTCCATTGCGTTGGGGAATCTTCTATCTTCGGCATCATCTACACTTACCATCAGGTGAGATGATGCCAATGGATAACCAAATGGAAATTTTTAATAATATATGTAGTTATTGATAAGTTGCTTTTTTTAATTGCAATTTGAAACAGATGAGGCAATGGCAGCCTCCTTTTTCGATTAGTTACGTTTTGAAATCCGCAATGGCCTAATTTAATATTGCTTTTTATTCTAAACGTTTTACTGAGTACCTAATACCTATGTTAAGTAAGTTCCCCTTCCCATTCAAAGCCTTGAACCAGTTCACTCTTAAAGCTTTTGATTCTATTCGAACATTCATTACATATAGAATAGAATGGAATAGAAAAACTATTATTTAGAGCACAGTACAACAATTTCCAGGTACAATTTACAAACGATAGAAATAAACTATAAAAATAGCTGTACTGTGCACCAAAACGGTACTGATTCAGCAAGCTGCAAGCTGCAGTACACTCTATACATACTCGTATGTACATGCTTTATGATTTACGGCCTCAGATTAAAAATAATATACAGGGTGTAACAGCAAAACCGTACTTCCCTTAAGAGCATGATGGGGTGGCTTGTTTGTAATAATAAAAAAATGTAAAAAAAAATGTACTATTATCACCATACAAACATACCTTTTTGATGTACTAAAATGGACTTAAATTCTAGTCCACCTCGCGGGTCATTGACGTCTGTAGCAAGCGAATACATTTGGCAACATCGCAAAAAGTTGGCGGGCCGCGGGAAAAAAACGAAGAAGCGGCGCGCGGCGGGCGGCGCCTTTAATGTCGGCGCCTTTGATGATTCTAGGTAGTGTCGGTACGGCACGGGTAGGAAAGCGTTGCCTCCACATGCGTTGTGTTTCATTTGCATTTCGGCCACTATCAAAGTACAATTCTACAATGTCGTAAAGTTCAATATTCGAAAAATTACTTCGTACTGCCATAACGGAAACCGAGTGAATCGCGATCTGCGGATTTCACGTCACACGCGTGCGTTTGCGTCGAGAACAGTCGGCAACTGACTCGCTCAGTGGCATCGCTGCGCAAGGGCGCAGGGCGGGGGCGTTGTTGCATGATCGACTCACACGACGCATGCGGGAGCGGCCGAGATAGCAGCACGTGCGTGCAAGTGAAACAAACAAAGCGTGATCAGCTGACAGCCGCCGCTGCCTGCCGCACGGCACGGTTGAATGAACTTTGTTCTTATCAGTGATGACTACATGTCACGAAAAATGTGGATTTTTCATAAAAAAATAAAGCTATTTTTTTTTATTGAAATGTGATCAGAATCGGGTTAACTTTCACACCCTTAATGGAAGTACGGTTTTGCTGTAACACCCTGTAGATATTGAGTTTCATACAACAATCATATATAACAAAAAGCGGGGTAACGCTTGTTCTATTATACGTAGCATCTTTACTGTAAGTGGTGACCTCTAGCAATGTTTCGACACGTGATAGGTCCTATCATTCACTATATTTGAGACGGGTGCATTTGAGACGTGTCACAGCACATTCCGGCATGCTGGCTGGCGGTAGTTCTGGCAACGCGTGATTATAAGCAAAACTCTGCTCCGTAAGTTTTTATGCCTTTTATTTTTAATCTGAGTTTACATCTGTAAAAACAGTCTAGTCCATCTCTGAAAAATCACTGTTTTGTATTAAGCAAAAAACTGCATCGAAATCGATTGAACAGTTTTTGAGAAACCTTCAACGAGGAAAATGGTAACAGTGTGGTACACATAGTACACAGAGTGGGGCAATTTGGATATGGAGTAAGAAATGCACGTGGCCAGATGCTGGCCGACTTTATGGAGAGGGAGAGCCTCTTTATGATGAACTCCTTCTTTAAAAAGTCAAAACAGCGGAAGTGGACATGGTTGCATCCCAATGGCGTAACAAAAAACGAGATAGACTTCATCTTGTCGACAAGGAGGCAAATATTCAATGATGTCTCCGTGATCAATTCAGTCAAAACAGGAAGCGATCACCGGATGGTCAGAGGCACATTGAATCTAAAGACCAAGCTAGAAAGATGTCGACTGATGAAGTCTACGCTCCGACCAGCGCCCATCCAGCTCCAAAACCCCGAGAGCTTTCAGCTCGAGTTGCACAATCGTTTCGAATGCCTAGGAGACTGCGAGAATGTGGACGATTATAATGGCAGGTTTGTGGAAATTGTCCAAACGGTCGGGTCTAAGATTTTTAAAACTCGCCGTTCAAACAGAACCAAAAAAATCTCCGACTTCACCAGCAACCTCATGGAAGAAAGACGCAGATTGGTTTTGCAGTCCTCTGAAGACGCTACTCAGTATCGGCAACTAAACAGGCAGATCTCTAAGTCCCTAACTCGCGATTTACGCCAATATAATACAAATTGTATTAAAGAGGCGATTGAGCACAACAAAGGCTCAAAAGTGTTCGCGAGAGATCTGTCTGTTGGACAAAGCCAACTGACCAAGCTGAAGACTGAGGACGGCAGGACCATATCGTCTAAGACTGAGTTGCTGGAAGAAGTTGAGAAGTTCTATGGACAATTGTACAAGACCACACGTTTGCCTGTCAGCGATCTGGCTGAAGACCCAAGAGCCAGACTAACCCGACACTATACCGAAGATATCCCGGACGTCAGCCTGTACGAGATTAGAATGGCTCTCAAACAGCTTAAGAACAACAAGGCACCGGGTGATGATGGAATTACGGCTGAACTTCTGAAAGCAGGTGGAACACCGGTACTTAAAGCTCTTCAGAAGTTATTTAATTCCGTTATACTCGAGGGACAAACGCCTAAGGCATGGCACAGAAGTGTGGTCGTGCTTTTCTTCAAAAAGGGTGACAACACTCTGCTGAAGAACTACAGACCCATCTCACTTCTGAGCCATGTCTACAAGCTGTTTTCGAGAGTCATTACGAATCGTCTCGTACGCAGGTTTGACGACTTCCAGCCTCCCGAACAAGCCGGTTTCCGAAAAGGCTTTAGTACCATAGACCACATACATACGCTGCGGCAGATTATACAGAAGACCGAAGAGTACAATCAGCCACTATGCTTGGCGTTTGTGGACTATGAGAAGGCCTTTGATTCAGTCGAAACCTGGGCTGTGCTACAGTCTCTCCAGCGGTGCCAAATTGACCATCGATACATCGAGGTGTTGAAGTGTCTGTATGAAAACGCCACCATGTCGGTTCGCCTCCAGGACCAGAACTCGAAACCTATCCAGTTGCAGCGAGGGGTGAGACAGGGAGACGTTATATCTCCGAAACTGTTCACCGCCG
Organism: Coleophora flavipennella; assembly: GCA_947284805.1. NCBI lineage: Eukaryota > Metazoa > Arthropoda > Insecta > Lepidoptera > Coleophoridae > Coleophora > Coleophora flavipennella. The sequence continues at coordinate 17,717,146 of OX369273.1, read as the reverse complement.
TCCTGGAAGATGTTTTTAAGCTTCTGGACTGGGGTGGACTCGGCATCAATATCAACGGCGAGTACATATCCCACCTCCGATTCGCTGACGATATCGTGGTCATGGCTGAGACTACGGAAGACCTAAGCACAATGCTCGATGGCCTCAGTAAGGTCTCTCAACAAGTGGGTCTTAAAATGAACATGGACAAGACGAAAATAATGTTAAATGTCCGTGTCGCACCCACTCCTCTAAAGGTTGGAGACTCTACACTGGAAGTTGTTGACGAATATGTATACCTGGGACAAACAGTCCAGCTAGGCAGGTCCAACTTCAAGAAAGAGATCAATCGACGAATCCAACTCGGCTGGGCAGCGTTCGGGAAGCTTCGCAATATCTTCACGTCCCAAATACCGCAGTGTCTCAAGACTAAGGTCTTTGACCAGTGTGTGTTGCCAGTGATGACTTACGGAACTGAGACATGGTCGCTTACTATGGGCCTCATAAGAAGGCTCAAGGTCACCCAAAGGGCAATGGAGCGTGCTATGCTCGGAGTTTCTCTGCGTGATCGAATCAGAAACGAGGAGATCCGCAGGAGAACTAAAGTAACCGACATAGCTCACAGAATCGCTAGACTGAAGTGGCAGTGGGCAGGGCACATAGCTCGTAGAACAGATGGCCGATGGGGCAGTAAAGTTCTCGAGTGGTGACCGCGCACCGGAAAACGTAGCGTAGGCAGGCCTCCCACGCGGTGGACCGATGACCTGGTGAAGGTCGCGGGAAGCCGATGGATGCGGGCAGCGCAGGACCGGTCGTCGTGGAAATCCTTGGGGGAGGCCTTTGTTCAGCAGTGGACGATTTGTGGCTGATATGATGTGGTACACATACACACACACAAACAACATTTAACCCTGAACGCAAGTATCGCTCCATTCCGTTCCGTCCGCCGCGCGTAAAAACAGCTTTCGTCGCGTCGTAGAGAATGTTAGCACCAAACCAATTGTTCCGAAAGTAGTGTATTGCTCGTACCTGCTAGAAAGTAGTGTATTGCTCGCACCTGCTAGAAAGTAGTGTATTGCTCGCACCTGCTAGAAAGTAGTGTATTGCTCGTACCTGCTAGAAAGTAGTGTGTTGCTCGTACCTGCTAGAAAGTAGTGTTTTGCTCGCACCTGCTAGAAAGTAGTGTATTGCTCGTAGCTGCTACAAAGTAGTGTATTGCTCGTACCTGCTAGAAAGTAGTGTATTGTTCGCACCTGCTAGAAAGTAGTGTATTGCTCGTAGCTGCTAGAAAGTAGTGTATTGCTCGTAGCTGCTACAAAGTAGTGTATTGCTCGCACCTGCTAGAAAGTAGTGTATTGCTCGTACCTGCTAGAAAGTAGTGTGTTGCTCGTACCTGCTAGAAAGTAGTGTTTTGCTCGCACCTGCTAGAAAGTAGTGTATTGCTCGTAGCTGCTACAAAGTAGTGTATTGCTCGTACCTGCTAGAAAGTAGTGTATTGTTCGCACCTGCTAGAAAGTAGTGTATTGCTCGTAGCTGCTAGAAAGTAGTGTATTGCTCGTACCTGCTAGAAAGTAGTGTATTGCTCGTACCTGCTAGAAAATCTTGTCAAGTATGGTGTACATGCGCAGGTTAGCCTTCTTGCGCCAACCGGGCGGAGGTTCGCGCGAATCGCCCGCGCTGTCGCTGTCCTCGTCGCACGCGCCGCCGCCCGCTCCGGCGGGACAGGGACAGGGCGCCGCGCACACGGCCAACTCCTTCTCTTTCTCGCCCAGTGGCGCCGCGCAGCCGTCTCGCGCACCGCGCCGCGCCAGGCGACGCGCCATCACGAATGCTGCTACCTAAAACGTTAAGAGGGAATTATAACACGCACTCGCCATACATAAGGGGAAGACGTTTTGCACCTCTAAATATTATCCTATATTCTTCACATCAGCCGAAAGACGTCTACTGCAGGACAAAGGCCTCCTCCAAGGATTTCCACGACAACCGATCCTGCGTTGCTCGCATCCAGATGCTTCTGCCCCAACGGCCATCTGTTCTACGAGCTATGTGCCCTGCCCACTGCCAGTTAAGTTTAGCTATTCTGTGAGCTATTTCAATTACTTTGGTTGTCCTACGGATCTCCTAATTTCTGATTCGATCGCGTAAGGAAACTCTGAAAATAGCTCGCTCCCTCCTATCATAATATTTTTTTTTTTAATTTTGTCATTCAGTGTTTCCATACAAAACTAATTTTGACCATTATTTTTTTATTTTTAATCAGTAATTTAAAAACGAAACATATATATCTAGCTTTTTATTGCGTCAATAACATTTTTATTAGATTTAACCCTAGAACCGCAGTAGTACTAAATAACAGCTTATTTTAATACTGTGCTAGAACCGTACCCTGAGGTACAAATGTAAAAAAAAACCGTTTATAACTTATTTATTATTCGATGGCGTGTATATGTATTTACGCGGGTCGGGGGACGCGCGCGCGGATTTTTTCTGCTTGCGAGTGGACGTAGTACGCTGCTTGTGGGGTGGTGGGGTACTCAAACGTGGGGTATTGCCAACGTCCCTACAAATTAGTATAGGAGATATACTAGGGAAAAAACGACCAACACTTACGGCAAATCCTTATAATCCAAAATCCGGAAGGTGTTCTTTCTGCCCGAGGTCCAAAGACCGCAAATCACGCACACAATGTGCCACATACAAAATTTTCATTTATACTGATCACCAGAACAAAATATGCCAAAATTGTTTGTAGTTCCTAATTAATGTGATCTAAATGTGTTCAATAAGTCTGAAATATTGTTAAAAAGTCTATGTAAGTTGATTCAATAATAAGTTTAATATCCTTATAAAAATTTGTTATTAATTATTAATAATAATAATAAATATTCTTTATTGCATACCAAAAAACTTTACAGAAACTTAATTTAAAAATGTACAGTACAAAGGCGGCCTTATCGCTTTTAGCGATTTTATTATTATGTATGTTATTTTAATACCTGCACCCCAGCGTACCGATAGTTAAATTCTAAGATGGATACGGTTCTAGGGTTAAGAAATTATTCAAATAGTTTATTCCTAAAAAAAAAAGAGAAAACAACTAACACCCGACTATGAAAAGTATGAAACCAAGGCTTTCCCGCCTGAAATCAGCCATTATTTTTACTTTCATCCGGGGTAATAGCCGTGGTCGCAAGCCATGATGAAAGCCTGGGCTTCTCGCTTCATAAGCTTTGCGTTCACTCCCTTTGTGACTTTGGCTGATATTGGAAGTCGAGGCTCCAAATAATTAAAATTCCACTTAAAATCCTTAACTCCAAATTTTAATTGTTAGTTCAACACCTAATTAAAACTGTAAGAGGGCGCCTGAAACCGACAGTTGGCCTCCCGTGGATCTAGGTGGGTAATGCAGGGCTTGGGTTATTCTATGAAACCACGGGCGTGCCATGTGTCAGTCTCAGGCGCCGGCGCCCGCCGTCAGGGGCACCGTCATGCAAGGCAGCACGTATTTTCAGCAGACCTGCAGCACCGCGCCGAAGGCCCCGAAGACGATGATGACGAATGCGTTGTTGGGCGCCTCACGCTCCACCTCCTGGAAACAACACGTCAGTAATCAATAGGAAGACGAAGAACATTCAACTTCAAAATTATTTTTTTCCTTTTTTTTCCCTCGTGTGTTGGTGTCCTAGCAATCGATAATTCTAGATTTGTCGCTGGCATTCGACACCTGCGGACTATATCTAGCCGCTCCGTTAGCGCAGTTGACTTCCGCGACTGGAGGCAGTCAAGTTCCTCTTCCTCATTATGGAGTACTAATATATATACTTTTATGGACCTACAAGACGGCTTCTATCTGTTGATAGCAAATCTAAGAAAGTAAAAATCCTTCGAATCCAGATTTAATGGATATCTTAGGTTTCTGAGTACGTTTGCTGTCTGTGGAATCAGGTGTGCCGGACTAGCGCTCCTAGTTTCATTTTGTTTATAGGTCTTCACGTTCTAAAAGTTATTTGGAAACACCATTACAAGTCAGTTTAATCATCATCATCATCATCATCATCATATCAGCTCATATACGTCCCAATTAAGGGGCTCGAGCCTACCCTGAATTAGGGCGATCAGGCCTTAGTCGACCACGCGGGCCCAGTGCGGTTTGGTCGACTTCACACACAACCTGCGAGTTTCTTCGCAGGCCTGTGCAGGTTTCCTCACGATGTTTTCCTTCACCCTTAAAGCAATCGGTAAGTATATGTACATAAGTTTTTAAAAACTCATTGGTACATCATTGGCCGTCCAGATTTGAACCAGTTTAATCAAGCACCCAAGAACAGAGAGAGTGACAAATTAATAGATACTGTTTGTTATAATATATTGTGTGTTTCGCCATTGAAATGAAAATTATCTTCTTTTTATAATATACAACACAATATTCATTACAAGAGATGTCTCACTCTATCTGTCAGTCACTCTGGCGAGGCCGAGGGCATGATGTCGTGCATAAGGTCCATACCAGAGCTGCCAGATCTACGATTTAAATCGTATTCGTACGATTATATAGCAGTCCGTACTATTTAAATTTTGGTTGATTTGTATAGGATTACGATTTTTTAAATGAAATGGTTTTCTATTTTTTGTATAGGCGTACGACTTTTTTTCTATGTTTTGTATGGGTGTACGATTTTTTTGCCTCTTTTGTACGATCTCCTCCAAAAATAAAATGGCAGCCCTGGTCCATACCCTGCGGCGACTCGCGCATTGCCGAACGCGTGTAGGTATGACTCGCGGGAGCGCAGTACCTCGATCATGTCGAAGAGCGGGCGCGTCACGTCGCGGTACCGCTCCATGGCTAGCAGCGCGGGCTTGATGTCGTGCATGAGGTCCATGCCCTTGCGCGCCAGCTGCGCCTGCGGTGACTCGCGCCACCAGCGCGCCAGCGACGCCGCCATCCACGCGCCGTACGCCACCTCGCTCGCCACCAGCACCACCACGCCCACGGCGTACTGCCGACAAATGGAATCAAATTTGTATTATTGTAAACAACCCACCGACGCCCCGCCTGCTGGAAAGAGTAGCGACCGCGGAACACCACGGCACAGAAATATGATTATCATATCCTAAACACTTTGTAAGTCGACACACCCCGTAGGCACAGATTACTAATAAGTTATGCCGTAGGCCGGTAGCCGGCAGTCTCGCTGGCTACCTCGCCCCACCCGCCAGCACACTCAAGCTGCTTGGCGGCAAGTCGAACTTGTCGTAGGCTCGCAGCCGATCCTACCACCCCACTACACTACTAAAATTATCTGGTTGCAGAGCGCCGTGTCGCTGCGCGCACCGCCGCGATACCATCTTCGCATCTAAACGATGAAAGTGGCAACAATTACTAGTAGAACGCTACAACAAGCTCAGGCACTCAGGCGTGACAAACTGTAAGTGCGATAACTACATACGAGTAGTTTTATTGTACCCACCAAGACGACGACGACGACGACGACGACGGCGGCGGACGGAACGGAGACGGTATAGCGTTTGGGGTTAGAAGTTGTTTGTATGTTAGTCACTGACAGTTAGTGTTTGCGCATGTACTTATGTCTGTTATTATTTTCCTCAAAAACTACTGGTTTCTTTGCGGTTTTTCGCATTTAAAAAGCATCATTTCCGAGCAGGTTCTTAGACATGTTTTTTTTTTATTTACAATTGGTAAACCCTTGACAACATCTCACCTAGTGGTAAGTGACGATGTTGCCGAAGATGGAAGCGGGCTTACCAAGATTCCCCAACGTAATGGGGAACTGTCTATCTTATCTTCATGCCGGAACACACCAATGATATCAAAATTGATATTTGGCGGCAAGACATAGTTAAGATGGTGGTAGCTAGCCAGGCGGGCTTAGAAAATGCTCACCACCAAACAAACCGAGTCTTATAAATGACCCCGCCGGGAATCGAACCCGCGACCTCCTATGGCGTTAGACTACCAGGGAGCGCTGCTGCAGCCAGGTGGCTGGCGCTTGAGGGCATTTTAGAAATATTTAGCCGATTCCGATGCGATTTTTTGCATTACATAGGTGTCGTTTGAGAGCAGGTTTCTGGACATGTATTACAGCTGTAGGGGGCGCTGCAACAGCCAGGATAGTTGGCGCTTGAGGGCTTCTCAGAAACTATTCAACCGGTTCCGATGCGATTTTTTGCTTTATATAAATATCAGAACTGGTCTAGACTTTTTTACAGCCGTAGACGATAAAGCATTTTTATGTAATAAACGTTCGTGAATTATTTAAATAATCTACGACACACGGACGTCAGCCTGTAAGAGATTAGAATGGCTCTCAAACAGCTCAAGAACAACAAGGCACCGGGTAATGATGGAATTACGGCTGAACTTCTGAAAGCAGGTGAAACACCGGTAATAAAAGCTCTTCAGAAGTTATTTAATTCCGTTATACTTGAGGGACAAACGCCTAAGTCATAGCACAGAAGTGTGGTCGTGCTTTTCTTCAAAAAGGGCGACAATACCCTGCTGAAGAACTACAGACCCATCTCACTTCTGAGCCATGTCTACAAGCTGTTTTCGAGAGTCATTACGAATCGTCTCGCACGCAGGTTTGACGACTTCTAGCCTCCCGAACAAGCCGGTTTCCGAAAAGGCTTTAGTACCATAGACCACATACATACGCTGCGGCAGATTATACAGAAGACCGAAGAGTACAATCAGCCACTATGCTTGGCGTTTGTGGACTATGAGAAGGCCTTTGATTCAGTCGAAACCTGGGCTGCGCTACAGTCTCTCCAGCGTTGCCAAATTGATCATCGATACATCGAGGTGTTGAAGTGTCTGTATGAAAACGCCACCATGTCGGTTCGCCTCCAGGATCAGAACTCCAAACCTATCCAGTTGCAGCGAGGGGTGAGACAAGGAGACGTTATATCTCCGAAACTGTTCACCGCCGCCCTGGAAGATGTTTTTAAGCTTCTAGACTGGGGTGGACTCGGCATCACTATCAACGGCGAGAACATATCCCACCTCCTTGGCTGAGACTATGGAAGACCTAAGCACAATGCTCGATGGCCTCAGTAAAGTCTCTCAACAAGTGGGCCTTAAAATGAACATGGACAAGGCGAAAGTAATGTTAAATGTCCGTGTCGCACCCACCCCTCTAAAGGTTGGAGACTCTACACTGGAAGTTGTTGACGAATATGTATATCTGGGACAAACAGTCCAGCTAGGCAGGTCCAAATTCAAGAAAGAGATCAATCGACGAATCCAACTCGACTGGGCAGCGTTCGGGAAACTTCGCAATATCTTCACGTCCCAAATACCGCAGTGTCTCAAGACTAAGGTCTTTGACCAGTGTGTGTTGCCAGTGATGACTTACGGAACTGAGACATGGTCGCTTACTATGGGCCTCATAAGAAGGCTCAAGGTCACCCAAAGCGCAATGGAGCGTGCTATGCTCGGAGTTTCTCTGCGTGATCGAATCAGAAACGAGGAGATCCGCAGGAGAACTAAAGTAACCGACATAGCTCACAGAATCACTAAACTGAAGTGGCAGTGGGTAGGGCACATAGCTCGTAGAACAGATGGCCGATGGGGCAGTAAAGTTCTCGAGTGGCGACCGCGCACCGGAAAGGCAGCGTACGCAGGGCTCCCACGCGGTGGACCGACGACCTGGTGAAGATCGCGGGAAGCCGATGGATGCGGGCAGCGCAGGACCGGTCGTCGTGGAAATCCTAGGGGGAGGCCTTTGTCCAGCAGTGGACGATTTTTAGCTGATATGATGATGATGATGACGACACACGGACAACAAACCCTTTGAGAGTAAGTAGTTCAGGGTTTTAAATGGGAAGGAGAACTTACTTAACGTACCTACTCTCTAAACACGATAACAGTCCAGTGTACCGTACGTGGTACACGGGGAGCGGTTCCGCCGACTTTGTGTACCCTATGAGGCACACGAGCCCTGTGTTAGTGTTACTCTACTACGGGCTCACACGTATGGACATATGGCGTGTTTCAGAACACTTGTATGGGGACTGTTAATGTGTTAAAAAGCAAAATAAAAACCAGCCAAGTGCAACTAGGGGTCACACAAACAGGGTTCCGCACCAAAACTTTATCTACCAACATACGAAGACCTCTCAGTAGTTACTTTGCTCTATGTAAATAGGTGTCTACTTATTCTGGCCATTGGAAATTTTATTTTTCCTGTGTGAACGAAAGGACGTTAGAGGTTTTCCTGTAATTCATGCATTCAACTTTATAAAATAAAATATGCGGTGAGTTTTTTTAAGATTTCAGGCCCAGTAGTTTCGGAGATAGGTAAGGCTAGGGAATGCTCAACTTTATGCTATTTTCTTAAACAACTTTCAAATTCATTCATTATCATAAAATTATAAAAAATATATACGTACATTTGAGATTCTTATAAGCCCTTTCTTTTGATATGTAACACGATATAGTTTGCAAAAAAATAATATTCTAATTTGCCCCCTAAAAGTCAAATGGTTAAAAATCCAATTTTTAGTCACCGGCTTACATATTATGTGTACGTACTTACTTATAATGATGATCTGTGTGTCTGTCTGCACCATCGTAGTTCCTTAAGGAGTGGACTGATTTTAATGCGAAATTTTTTTATTGAAAGCTGAAGTGATCAAGTTAGTTCAAGTTGAATTGAAGATCCCTTCAGCCGTTTGAAGATCATCAGCTCTTTTTTTGGTGATGGAGGGATGTGGGCAACTTCCAACGGTTTAATCGATTCCAAATTTGGTTTTCTGTCACTTGATATTACAAGAATATTGACCTTGACCTGATTCTGCAGCATCTACTGCAATCTGCAGGATACCTAACTCTTCATCAACTTAAAGCAGAGATATCGTGTTTGGGTTCATTGAAATAGTCTGACCTTGACCTGATGCTGCAGCATTTCCTGAAATCTGTATGATACACATCTTTCTCACCACCATACAACAGAGATATTATAAGCAGAGGTAAAAATTAATAATATTATCAGTTCCTTTTGTAGCTCACTAAAGGGTCTCAGTAAGTTGATTTAATGTTAATAATAATAATTTAATTTAATTTAATTTGACGCACTCGTGCATACAGCTGCAGCTACAAGGGAGCACACGAGGGAGCGGGAGGTGCGCAACTTCCCGGGTTTGATCGATTTCAAATAGGCAAGGTCTCGTGTCCTAATCTCACGTTTCGTCCCAGAAAGTATTTGTGTGAATATGGTGATGAGTTTCGATTGTAGCATGTGTTCTAATAACATGTAAACTTTAAAAATCATTAAATAACACTTAAACTAAAAATTCCAAAGCCCCAGACAAAAATCTCATCAAAAATGTAATAATAAGTATTGGCCCTTTACGTTTAATATAAGTAGTAACATTTTAAACCAAGAGTCGTCGCGTGGGGGGGGGGGGCTGAGATAATAAAATTAAAACAGAAAACACAACTGATTTTTACTACAACTAATACTACTGATATTATAATCGCGAAAGTTTATATGTATGGATGTTTGTTACTTTTTCACGCAAAAACTACTGAACATATTTAGCTGAAATTGACAGATTAACATAAATAAATAGGCTACTTTTTCTACGCTCGCGAGCCGCCTGCGGGTGCGGGTCGCGTATACTGCGCACCCTCGGATACAGTCGTAGAAACTAAGTTCCCGCGAGTGAAGCCGCCGGCAAAAGCTAGTTGCTAATAATTTTACAACTTAGCGGTAACGCGACGACTCTTGGATCAAAATGTTACTCGGTACTTACATTAAAGTTAAAGGGACAATTGCTAATCTTATTATCTTTTTACTTTTTTGCGTCGGGGGTTAAAAATGTAATCGTCATTAATTCATTAAGTAGTGTAGTGTAGTGAGTGACAAGGATAGCTCGATAGCCGGACATTTACTCATTTGTTTTGCGCTTATCTCACGGTGTCGACCTCGCCACGTGTCCTATATATCTACGAGTACTAGCTACTCAAATATTATAATGTAACACAGAAAAAGTTAATCATTTTATTTTTAACAACTAATTGTAGTGTGCGTGCGTGCCTACTGACGCGCACGCATACAAACCGCGGGATGTTCCATTGTATGAAGATAACCTACAATTCTTTCTTTTGACTATGACGCTACCCCGCCCCGCACGTGACACGATAGGGTACGTTACTATGACGCTACCCCGCCCCGCACGTGACACGATAGGGTACGTTATTATGACGCTACCCCGCCCCGCCCGTGACACGGTAGGGTACGTTACTATGACGCTACCCCGCCCCGCACGTGACACGATAGGGTACGTTACTATGACGCTACCCCGCCCCGCACGTGACACGATAGGGTACGTTACTATGACGCTACCCCGCCCCGCACGTGACACGACAGGGTACGTAAGCAAACAAAACACCCCCTCTTTACATGTAGGGGAGCTATACTGGAACATAAATGTTCAAGATTTTATTTTACAACTTTATCGGCGTGATTAATATGTATAACCCCATGCCAAATGACAGCTTTCTAGTACTAATAGTCTCTGAGTCAAGCCGCGGACTGACGGACAGACAGACATGGCGAAACTATAAGGGTTCCATGTTGACTTCGGAACCCTAAAAAAGAGTTAGGAAATGTTGAAAGGAAATTAAAAATTAAAAGTAACATATTTGTATGAATATTTTTAACAAAATAAATAATCCTGATAACTTTATAACTCCTGGTATTCGTTAATACTCGGACAGGCAATTGTGATACATCTACCCGTGCTTGTATTTCATCATATCAGCCGATAGACGTCCACTGCTGGACAAAGGCCTCCCTTAAAGGTTCGCACGACGACCGGCCCCACGTTGTCCGCATCCAGTTCCTTCCCGCGACCTTCACCAGGTCGTCGGTCCACCGTGTGGGAGGCTTACCTACGCTATGTTCTCCGGTGCGCGGTCGCGACTCGAGAACTTTTCGACCATCTGTTCTACGAGCTATGTGCCCTGCCCACTGCCACTTAAGTTTAGCGATTCTGTGAACTACCTATGTCAGATACTTTGGTTTTCCTACGGATCTCCCCGTTTCTGATTCGATCACGCAGAGAATCTCCGAGCATAGCACGCTCCATTGCCCTTTGGGTGACCTTGAGCCTTCTTAATTCTTATGAGACCCTTAGCAAAGTATATATATTAGTACTAACCTGTCCATAGTAAGCGACCCTGTCTCAGTTCCGTATGTCATCATATGACTTGTATTTACTACTTATCAATTCTTTGAAAGTTACGGTAGGCAGCAGATTGAATGTTTTGAAATTACTATTTTCTGCTGTTTTTTAAGCTTTTTTTTGCTGCTTTTTGCTTTACTATACGCGACTGCTAGTGCCAACTTGCTCACTGCCACCACGACGAGGGGCTCGGTGCTGCTTGCCCTTTATTAGGGAGGCTATCTACTCGTATAAAACGCAAAATTAAAAATTTGATAAAAGCCCACGTCGGATGTCAAAACTCAATCGAAAAAGGAGTAATTAATAACTTTGTTGCAAGTCCCTCGACTATAGATAAATAGGAAACGACAGATAAACTTTTAAAAAATCCAAAAATCCGTCGGGGGCGGCCATCGCTCTCTCTCTTTCTCTCTCTGTTTCAAATGTCAGTTAAAATATAACATTTTATTATTTATCCAAATCTACATTTATTAATATCATCATCATCTTCATGATCATATCAGCCGATGGACATAACTAACATACTACTTCTACTTACTTCGCTGGCTCGGCGACCCGAAGTGGATCTTGGCCTCCGACATTAAAGTGCGCCACTCTATCCTATTTTGTGCCAAGTGTGACCGTTCGGGCACTCCCAACTCTTTCATGTCTTTGGCGACTTCATCTTTCCAGCGACACCACAGTCTAAATTCTTAGATTGCGGCGATACCTCGGTCGACCCACCGGGCGACGCCCGCAGGGTTTTCCAAGATATGGCCTCAACTGCTAGTCGCGGAACGAAAGATCCTGCGAAAGATTCTGGGGCCGTCAAGAGGAGAGGACGGGGAGTGGAGGCAAACATTTAAACAAGAAGACCTAGTGTCCGAACCGAACATCATCGGGGAAATAAAAGCAGCCCGACTTCGCTGGCCGGAACATGTTGAGAGAATGGGAGAGGATCGAGCTGCCAAAAGAGCATAACTAACATAGTACAATATTATTTACATTTTACTGTTTGTTTCCTAAATTATTTCCTAAAAAATAAACATAGTGAAGTAGTGAAAGACATAAATTTGCATAATATTTAATTTTTGTTGAGAGCAGAGATTAGGCAGCCCCTGACGGGTTCATAATATTATACAGGGTGTAAACAAATTGGTGTAGGACCCGTTAACTGGGGGTTCTACTCATCAATCTGAACAACTTTCCCCAAGGAACCCATAGTCCATTCCCGAAAAAAAATTTGGACCCTCCATACTAAAGTGGACAAAATCGGTCCATCAGCTGATCGATTTGTATGAAGAGTAAAATAATATTTTATAAGATTTTAGCAAAATCGTAGAACAAAAGTTGTTCAGTATGATGAGCAGAAGCCCCAGTTTACGGGACCTACACCACTTTTGTTACACCTGTATGTATAGTTTGACAATCGAACCAATTTATCTAAACATTAATAACCCTACTGCATAAAAATACCGCCCATATTTTTAGCGTTCGCGTAAAAACAGATCTAACGACAAATAAATACCCCAATGGATCCGTGTTGGATCTACTCAATGGATCCACTGAGAACGAACGTATGTCACTCACAGGATCGAGGCGAATCTAACGACACCTCGCATTCCAAAATCCATCGAGCCGTTCAGGCCGACTGAAGGCTCGGTTGGAGCACGCCGGAGGAACAGACATACACACACATACATACATATTCTTGGGCTTCTCTAAAATAGCTTGTTATACGCTTTATTGCCTTTCCGTTCCTTTACATTCGTTAGTAGCTTTTTTACCGACTTCAAAAAGGAGGAGGTACTAAGTTCGACTGTATATATTTTTTTATGTATGTTCACCGATTTTTCCGTCAATTGTGGACCGATTTTCAAAATTCTTTTTTCATTTGAAAGAGTATACTCCCGAGGGGGTCCCATTGTCACCAAGTCAGGATCTGATTATGGGATATACTAGTATAACATCAAAATCGGTTCATAAATGACGAAGTTATGCGCGAACAAACATAAAAAAAATATACGGTCGAATTGAGAAACCTCCTCCTTTTTTGGAAGTCGATTAAAAATACTTGCGTCTGTTAGTCATCATCTCATGCTGATATTCTGATGAAGGAAGGTACAACTCCTGGAGGAAAATTCTTTCAATATTATAAACGTAGGTATACATAGAACGATAGGTTGTATTCTTTCAGATTATTCAGATGAGCTTATGATGGACGAGTAACTCCATAACTTTCATGTTATGGAGTTAAATCGTCCATCATCATCTGCTGAGATGATGATGGAAGCCACAGGACTTTGTATCTGTTAATGAAACACATGTATTATGATTTGATGATTCCTATTGGTGAGTAGGTGATTGAGTTTAACGTTGTTAGATAGATAGCATTATCACTAAAAATAATGAAAAGAAAAATAAAAGTTTAAAAAAACTAAAAACCAACTTCAAAATGAAATTCACTCAAAAGTGAGAAATAATATTATTATACTTAAATACACAACATTAACCAACAATAACGAAATCAAAGGTGGGTACGAATTAAATTAGTTGCTTAAAATTTTGTTTGAGGTCGGTGTCGGCAAACCATCGAATCTAAAACATTTGATACGTTAGTAACTGTGTGCTGGTACCGACCTCAAAAAAAATTTAAAGCCCTTAATTTAATTCGTTTGATTTCGTTATTGTTGGTTTATGTTCTTTATTTAAGTATAATAATATTATTTCTTACTTTTGAGTGAATTTCATTTTGAAGTCGGTTTTTAGTTTTTTTTAACTTTTATTTTTGTATATTCTGATACTCACGTAGGAACTACCACACGGGCCAGATGCCCTGCTCAGCACACGCAGCCGCTAGCCGCCAGCACGCAGCGGAAACGCGCGGTTAACAGAGTGACATCTACTCACGATATGCAATGCAGCAAGCGAACGTGGACACCTGTAAGTAGAAGTCCTCGCGGCGGTGAGGTGAAAGAGCCCTCCAGCCAGAGCTCCGCCGGCAGAGCGAAGAAGGTGGCTGGTAGATCAGGCCACGGTGATACTCACGATATGCAGCGAGCGCGTGTGGGCCCGTGTGGAGGCCCTGGCGGCCGCGGCGGCCAAGTACACCAGCGCCGCCAGCCACAGCCCCGCCGCCAGCACGTAGGCGGCCGAGGCGCGGTACTGCGTCGCGCACAGGAACCGGAACCACGTGTAGGTGGAGGGGTCCCACGCGAGCCGCGCGGCCGTGGCCAGCAGCGCGCCCGCGTACATCTGCAACAACCGCACGGCTTCAGTCAGCACGGCCAGAGAGCATAGCGTGCGCCCCACCCGGTCTCGTGTCCGGTGTCCGGAGTGATCCTACTAAGTGCACAAGATTTCAGCTTCGCTTGGCTAGCTGACATTAACTTTTCTGTTTTAGGGCAAAAAAATGTGTTGACTGCATTGCAATACAAACGGTGATATAATGGGTATGGTAGGTCTAGATACCTATCATACCCATTATATCACAGACATCCTCGTAGATATGACATCTCGCTAGTTTTCCATTTCGTCGGAAATTCTCGGTTCTGAGTCAGCTTGCACCTTCGGCATTAACATCGTCATCTACAATCAGGTGCAATGTGCATGTTGCCAGGCTCAAACAAATAAATAGAGTTTAAAAAAACTAAAAAACACGCTTTTAAAGCACATCAGACTAAAATGTAGAAAATAATAATTAACAAAAAATACTAGTATTATTGTGCAAAAGCGTGGGGCGCTCTGTGCCATATTTTTCGTCTATCGAGCAACCCACACTTTTTTACAATAGTACTAGTATTTTTTGTTAATTATTATTTTCTACATTTTAGTCTGATGTACTTTAAAAGCGTGTTTTTTAGTTTTTTTTAACTCTATTTATTTTTTATTTTTTAGTTCAAACTTATGAAATTAT
This sequence comes from Coleophora flavipennella, assembly GCA_947284805.1. Classification (NCBI taxonomy): domain Eukaryota; kingdom Metazoa; phylum Arthropoda; class Insecta; order Lepidoptera; family Coleophoridae; genus Coleophora; species Coleophora flavipennella. The sequence goes on along the minus strand of OX369273.1, from coordinate 17,702,061 downwards.
TATATTGTCGCTGATTCTTGATAAGTCTACAAAGTTTGAATTAAATCTGTCCGTTTAAAGTGGGTCAAAATCGAGTCCAAAGGAGTCGGTTACATACAAGCATCAGGTGAAGCTAATAAAAGCGTGATAAAAAGTGTCATATCATGTCAATCTCACAATGTCAATTTAGCCGCCTCCGTGGCGTAATAGTTAAGTTCATTAGCTTCACAACGGGAGGTCGCGGGTTCGATTCCCGGCGGAGTCTACTTTGTACGACTCGGTTTGGTTGGTGGAAGGGTATTTTCTAAGCCCGTTTGGCCAGCTACCAGCTATCTTATCTAAGTTTTGCCGCCATACATCAAAACTAACAACATAGATGTGTTCGGGCATGCAGATTGCAGATAAGATACCAGTTCCCCATTGCGTTGAAGAATCTTGGCAATCCCGCTTCCATCTTCACCATCATCGTCACTTACTATCAGGTGAGATGATGCCAAGGGCTCACCAATTGTAAATAAATAAATAATAAAAATGTACACATGAAGATTCTGCTGAGTGGCGACCTTCCTGCGGGAGCTGGCTACGAGTGTGCGAGTCAAGGCCGCAGCTGAGCTTGCAATTCATAGCGATATTTATCTACGGCTACGCAATGGATAACTTTTCCCTATTTTCCGCGTAACCGTGCAACAATGTTATTGGATGTATTAGGAATCCCCGCAATCCCTTGTTTACGACCCTGAGATGAGGGTGGAGGGTGGACACATGGAGAGATACATACGATGAACACATAGCCATCCGCCTCCCAGGAGTATGACTAATGTCTATGCTTTGACTGTGGTTTTAACAATGAAAATGTTTTTCGATCGCTTCAGTATACTCGTAGTCTCCGATACCCAACGAGGCGGAGGAGGAGGGCGCGAACTCGCTCTGGTGTCGTAAGTTTTCCGATCGCTTCAGTATACTCGTAGTCTCCGATACCCAACGAGGCGGAGGAGGAGGGCGCGAACACGCTCTGGTGTCGTAAGTTTTCCGATCGCTTCAGTATACTCGTAGTCTCCGATACCCAACGAGGCGGAGGAGGAGGGCGCGAACTCGCTCTGGTGTCGTAAGTTTTCCGATCGCTTCAGTATACTCGTAGTCTCCGATACCCAACGAGGCGGAGGAGGAGGGCGCGAACTCGCTCTGGTGTCGAAAGTTTTCCGATCGCTTCAGTATACTCGTAGTCTCCGATACCCAACGAGGCGGAGGAGGAGGGCGCGAACTCGCTCTGGTGTCGTAAGTTTTCCGATCGCTTCAGTATACTCGTAGTCTCCGATACCCAACGAGGCGGAGGAGGAGGGCGCGAACTCGCTCTGGTGTCGTAAGTTTTCCGATCACTTCAGTATACTCGTAGTCTCCGATACCCAACGAGGCGGAGGAGGAGGGCGCGAACTCGCTCTGGTGTCGTAAGTTTTCCGATCGCTTCAGTATACTCGTAGTCTCCGATACCCAACGAGGCGGAGGAGGAGGGCGCGAACTCGCTCTGGTGTCGTAAGTTTTCCGATCGCTTCAGTATACTCGTAGTCTCCGATACCCAACGAGGCGGAGGAGGAGGGCGCGAACTCGCTCTGGTGTCGTAAGTTTTCCGATCGCTTCAGTATACTCGTAGTCTCCGATACCCAACGAGGCGGAGGAGGAGGGCGCGAACTCGCTCTGGTGTCGTAAGTTTTCCGATCGCTTCAGTATACTCGTAGTCTCCGATACCCAACGAGGCGGAGGAGGAGGGCGCGAACTCGCTCTGGTGTCGTAAGTTTTCCGATCGCTTCAGTATACTCGTAGTCTCCGATACCCAACGAGGCGGAGGAGGAGGGCGCGAACTCGCTCTGGTGTCGTAAGTTTTCCGATCGCTTCAGTATACTCGTAGTCTCCGATACCCAACGAGGCGGAGGAGGAGGGCGCGAACTCGCTCTGGTGTCGTAAGTTTTCAGGATAGATAAAGGAACAGTGTGTGTTAGAAGATGCGTATTACGTATGAAAGTGTTTTTTTAAGTGTGATCATTTTGGGAAAATCGTGAAAATCTCCTAAAAGTAGCCGTTTTAGGAGGTTTAAATAGACACATTTAAACATATTTCTAAATAAATACCTATTTAAACTTTCATATTTTTATATTGAAGATTGAGTCTGGGGATATTTTTCTTTTTTTATTTTAAAGTGAAAATTGGATATGTTTTTTTCCTTCGACCATATTAGAGGGAAAGGAACGACTATAATTAAAATCATCATCATCATATTAGCCGAAGGACGTCCACTGCTGGACTAAGGCCTCCCCCCAAGGATTTCCACCACGACCGGCATCCAGCGGCTTCCCGCGACCTTTACCAGGTCATCGGTCCACCGAGTGGTAGGCCTGCCTACGCTACGTTTTTCGGTGCGCGGTCGCCACTCGAGAACTTTACTGCCCCAAATTAAATAATTACATAACTGATTATAAAAAAAATGGCCGAAATTAGTTTTTTATGAAAACACGTGAACGACAATAAAATTAAACTTATTTACTTTATCGAAAAAACAAAAACGTATAAGCCTTCCTTTTGTTTTGACTGACAACCTATCAAAAATTAGTCCAAATCGATTAACACTTAAGATAAGATAAATATCCTTTATTGCACACCAAATATACAAAAATTAAAAAACTTATTAACTAGCAAAATAAACAATGATCAGGAAGTAACTATTCAGTAATCTGCGACAATCATATTATGCAAAGGCGGACTTATAACAGAGGTTCAAATTGTTACGCCGTTTGTAGCTTCACAACCCTTTAAAACGTACACTTTTGATGGTATGTCAATACACTTTTGGTCAGATCATGAAATGCACGACCATTTTATGTAATGATTGACCAGACCATGAAAAGCCGAGCATGTCGTGCTGAACAACCTAACCTGAATGCATTCAGCCACCACTACGGTATCATCATCAAACCTAACGAACGTATTATCACTCGCTTCGCTCGCTCAACTCAGACCCGCCCGGGCATTCCATGATCTGGCCGGTTTTGCTTGTTCACACGTATTATCGCCAAACGCTGATTCATCAATTGATCTGGCCAATCGTGACGTTGGCAGCGGGTATTGTCCATTTCATGAAAATTCTAAGATATCGGCACGACACATATGCATTAGACTTGAAAATTAATAATTTTAATATATTTTTTGTAGCAGCGCTTACATTTATCGTTTATAATAAAAGTGAAATAAAATGGAATTTCGATTTGAAATTAAAATAATTTTATTTTAATAATCAAACATAATTTTTTCTTAGGCATTTATTTGACAGCTGCCATCTGAGACTTAGATCTCCAAGAATACTACTACTTCGTCTGTGTCCTACAACACAATTAGTTCCTAAAGAGAAATAAAGAATTTGTGCTGTCTAACTTAAAACAGCTATATCTCGGAAACTAATGGTCCTACAACTGCCTACAACACTAGTTTCTAATGAGAAATATATAAATGCTCGGTAATTCATGTTCTTTGAACTAATTATGAATCTTGTAGTAGTTTTAAAATTGAAAATGTTTTAAATTTAAGAATATGTATGGTATTGTAGAAATTAGATTTAGAAATATATTGTAACTTTTACAATATAGATTACATTAAGTGCTGTACTACCTATAATACCTCAAAATGTTCTACTACAATTACAATACAAATAATTATTTATTTTTTATTTTATTTACTAAAGTCATTTTCGATGTAACAGAAGGTCGCTCGTGAGGAGCACGTGACCTGTGAAATGATCCGAATAGGTAATCAAATATCTTATTTGACAAAATATGCAATACATAATAATTTTAATAGCAAATAAACATGGGAATTTACAAAGTTATAGTTGCCAATAAATTTTCTTTATCTGAAGCCGTCAAATTTAAAACCAGAAAATACGAAGTCATACTACGAAGCAGCATGAGTTCTAGAACACCTAAAATATGGCCTAGCACTGTAAGCGTAGAAAATTCAAGTCATAACAATATTATGGTCATAAGCAACAGCACGTGAGGGGTAGTTCTAGTGCTACTCATTCACTATTCTGCAACTGAATAAGTATGATTTTCAGTTCCTCAAGTGCACTAAGATTTATTACTACCAAACGCCAATAAAAGCTTCTTAGATATATGAATCTTGTTGCTAACGTGCAATAAATGCTAGATACCGTACCTGAACATGACAATACGGCAAAGTGGTGAACACCGCGCAGCGAAGGGCTTTATGTCGTACGTAATACATTACCATCGACCCGGCATCGGCATGCGGCATGCGGCAGCCGAGTCGCCTGGCCGTCTGGCAGGCGGCCAGCCGTACGTTACGCGAGAGGTGCACGAGCGATCCACCGATACCCTGACTGGTGCACCAACGGGCAGCGCGCCGAAGCACTATCTGTCAGTTCCAACGCCAACAAGCCCGCTTGCTCGACAAAAAGCTCAACGGTAGCAACTCGAATCGAATTCGACAACAGCCATGGTCACTGTACAGAAACGCAATGTACGTATCCGTCCGTCTGAACTCGCGTAGCTAAGTACCTGCATTTGATTACCTGAAGGAATTAATCGTAAGGAAACCTACACATCTGATAACTGTAGTAATAGGTAACTATCCTTATCCCTTCCCTACTAATATTATAAATGTGAAAGTAACTCTGTCTGTCTGTTACGCTTTCCCGCAAAAACTACTGAACGGATTTGGCTGAAATTTGGTAGGTAGACAGATTAGGACCTGGGTTAAGACATAGGCTACTTTTTACTACGCTCGCGAGCCGCTTGCGGCTCGCGCACTGCGCACCCTCGAAAAGTCATAGAAATGTGGTCCACGCGGGTGAAGCCGCGGGAATCAGCTAGTAATATTATAAATGTTAAAATGTGTTTTGTTTGTTACCTTTTCACGCTTCAACGCCTTGACAAATCTTTATGAAATTTGGCATGCAGGTAGCCTGTGTCACGGGGAAGAACATAGGCTACTTTTTATCCCGGGAAAATAGCATAATCTGATGCAGTTCCTGAGGAAACTAAAAAAATACTCGATTGTTGTGATTTTTTGCACAGAGATGGTTGAGTAGGTTGGAAATGACATAATTTACTAATGACCCTTAAAGACAGTCATAAAAACGATGTACACGCGGGCGGAGCCGCAGGAAAAAGCTAGTAATGAAATATCCGTAAGGGTAAGGTGACCGCAGGTGACGCTGAGTGCGACACCAGCCAACCGCCGCCCGCGCCGCGCCGACTACCGTCCACATACTGGGGCCTGCAGTGTGCAACAGGCTGCAGATTTGTCAGGGGTGCACCTTCCACACAGTCGTTATCAGAGTGAGAAAAGATTTTACGAGCTTTCGGAGTTCCTTGAGTTGTCAAACCTTACTTAATATTGTTAGTGTTTGTTTGTTACCTACCTTTTCACGCTTCAACACCTTAACCAATCTTGATGAAATTTGGCATGCAGGTAACCTGTGTCACTGGGAAGGACATAGGCTACTCTTTATCCCGTGAAAATAGCATAGTCCGATGCAGTTCCTGAGGGAACTGAAAATATACTCTTTTTTCTTTGGTTAGTTTCTTTAACATTGCAACGGAACAATGATTACTGTGATTTTTTGCACAGAGATGGCTGAGGGGGTGGGAAATGACATCATTTACTAATTAGCATATCCTGACATGGTGTGACATGGTTCCCGAGGGATCTGAGGAAAACTCATGTCCACGCTCGCGCTCGCGCACCACTCACCCTAAAAGACAGTACTGTTATAATTTTATTCGATTTCTTACGTAATTTAATGATCGAACGGCGACGGTAACTGTTTTGATGTTGTTTTGTTTTATATGTACACAAGTTTAATTAATATTATTTATTAAAAATAGCTAGGTTTTTCCCGCGGATTTGCCGGCGTGCAAATCGTTTTCTTGACTGTACCTACAAATTCGAGTACCTGGCGCCGGCGCAGCGACTTCGGGTGAAGGCTCTCTTGGTTAATAACACTTCACTATTATTTCCTCGCGCCAAGTTCCATTTTATTTGATAAGTTTTAGTTTTACCCTTTTTTGTATTGTTTAATACTTCATAGCTTTTTTATTTTATTTTACCCCGTTTCACTCCCTAGCGGAATGATTTTTCGTTAGCCTAAAAACAATTTTTTATACTTCTAGCTGCAAAAATGACGGACTTAAATATAAACTTTCAACCCTTTTTTCACTCCCATAAGGGTTAAATTTCAAAAACTTTCTTTGTAGGTATTTACGTTTTTAGTAGGCCATACTGGCCAAATTTCATGTACTCGTATAGGGGGACGATTCTCGGGAAAACACGAAGCACGTATCATCAAGTAATCATTTGTTTATAAGAGTAATCCTGCAAAATTTACATTTTGGGAAACATGGAATATTGACAATGTTTTCCCAATACATTTTTGATATCATGATATACGTACGACAAAAGATGACCCAATTTCAAGTCCGAGGCGGAAATCGCGTACTAGGGCGATTAAAATGTGTGCCCCGACTACTAGTAGTAATTGAATGACATAAATTGATTTGAAGTCAGTACAGCGGTGTGAAGACAGCAATGTAAAGGGTGACGTCGCGTTCTGAATTCCGTAGGATCTTCAATCTTCAAATCTCAATTGTTTTAACAAAGCAGAGCAACCAGTTACGTTTCTGTCGTCAATTTATTTTCTTACCCAAATTCGTTTATTTATTGCGCCGCTACTGACTTGTGTACTGACCTCGTGTAAATTCGCCTTAATAGCGAGCGAGTGATCTGTGGCCCGACTACTGAGACGTGCTCTATTACAGGCCTCGATAACTTAACAACAGAAAGCCTTTATTCTTGTTTACATACTTTACTTTTGTAGTCGGGTTTAACACACGAGTACTAGATATTTGATGACTGAAAGAAAGCACTGTGAGTAACAGACACGATGCGAATGCGAGTGGGTAGTGATAGATAACAGTGAATTTAACAAAATACGTGTATGACACTTCTCTGTTGATTATAGTTAGTGGTAGCACTACCTACATAGCACTTAATTGAAAACTATCATAAATAATTATTTACTTAATAAGAAAAGTTTTTGCGAAAACTGTGCTATTCCTAAAATCGATGGATAGTATGTACATACTCGTATGTAGTGAATACTGAGTAGTGACCGTGACCTGACCCGCGAGTCACTGAGTACTGAGTAGTGACCGTGACCTGACCCGCGAGTCACTGAGTACTGAGTAGTGACATTGACCTGACCCGCGAGTCACTGAGTACTGAGTAGTGACATTGACCTGACCCGCGAATCACTGAGTACTGAGTAGTGACCATAACCTGACCCTCGAGTCACTAACTACTGAGTAGTGACCATAACCTGACCCGCGAGTCACTAAATACTGAGTAGTGACCATAACCTGACCCGTGAGTCACTGAGTACTGAGTAGTGACCGTGACCTAACCCGCGAGTCACTTACTACTGAGTAGTGACCATAACCTGACCCGCGAGTCACTAACTACTGAGTAGTGACCGTGACCTGACCCGCGAGTCACGAGGAGGACTCCACCTATAGTCAAGGCTGTCCAGAATCTTGCGCTTTGCTTCCCTCCGCGTCGATACTTCCTAAGAAAACACGAAGAGACTCATAACTGTATACACCTACTAAAAGGTACCAATAAGAACAGTTAACTTTTATACTTCGTAAAATTAAGTTTGACCGCTGCGACAGATGTCATTTTAGTACATTTTATATGTTGTATCTCTTTTACAATAATTGAACTTTCATTTATCTTACCTGCTCTCGCAGCGATCAAGCTAAAGTTTACGAACTATAGTAACGGTGTGTTCCTACTCTTCGAGAGCAAAGGGGGGAGATATGTCCGCCAGGCGAGGTGGTATGCCAAGGGTCCGGTCGTGGACCAACCATTGATGATTGGAACTTGTATTTAAATTCAGTGCTGAAGAAATGTTAATAGCGCGTTCTAGATGTCGTTTTTTTTTTGCCGTCTCGTCGCTAGTATTAAGGTTCAGTGGCGAGTTACTGCAAGCCGCCACAGACTTGTAAAATTATACAGGGTGACTGGTAAGTAGTGCAAATCCTTTTAAGGGGATAAACTTCATCTAATTTGCAACAGAAAAAGTCATACTATCTGGGGGTCGGAGATCAACGGTTTTCGAGTTAAAGCCTATTTAACTTTTTAATTTTGTATGAAAAATTATTTTGTTCAAATGTTTTGTGATTTTTTAACAAAAAGTTATAATACAGTTGGCATGCAAAATACGGTAAAACCTACCTCATTTTATCACGCTTTCGAACAAAGTAAATAAGTTAAAAATGTACAAAATTAATTGCAACAAAAAACAATGATTGTTGTCAAAAGGGGGCCTGAAATCCCATACTAATTATCCATCAAAGTTCCAATCTTTTGGATGAGCTTGTGAATCAAAGTTAGTCATGCATGATGCTAGAGGGTCGGAGATGTTTGTTTATGCGAAAAACATGATAAATTATGAAATTTAAAAAAACATGAAAATAATGTTTATTGAAAATTTGTATGGGATTTGATTTGAAACATCGTGAGGAAACCTGCACACGCCTGCGAAGAAACTCGAAGGTTGTGTGTGAAGTCGACCAACCCGCACTGGGCCCGCGTGGTCGACTAAGGCCTAATCGCCCTGATTCAGGGTAGGCTCGAGCCCCTCGGTGGGGACGTATATGAGCTGATATAATAATAATAATGGGATTTGATGCACCCTTTTGACAACAATCATTCGTTTTTGTTGCAATCAATTTGTATTTTTTAACTATTTTACTTTTTTGCTGATAAAATGAGAAAATTTTAACCGTATTTTTCACGCCAACCGTATTATAACTTTATCTTGTAAAATCACAAAATATTTGAAGAAATGCGTTTTTCATACAAAATTTAAAAATGAAATGCGCTTTAACTCGACAACCGTTGATTTCCAACCCCCAGTTAGTACGACTTTTTCTGTTGCAAATTAGATGTAGTTTATCCCCTTAAAACGATTTGCACTAACCTGTATAAATTAAGTAAGTATGCATGGCATCAAATAGTAAAAATAGGTGGTCGTAGGGAAAAACCCGAGCTTCAAACTTTAGCCCCTTACTTGTCCGCTCTCGTCAACATTTTGTTCCACTCTTCAAGTCCGGAGAAAAAGACCCGAGTAACTGTAGCGCTACCAGTTTGAAGTAAGATTTTTGAAAAAAATGTATTAAACCAAATGTTTATAAATTGCTCCATAACAGGCATGCGGCAGTGTGGCTTAACAATAAGACGTTCCACAACGGATGCGGCAGTTGAACTCATTAAAAACATATATGATGCGTTTGAAAAATCCCAGAACGCAATAGGGATCTTCTGCGACTTGTCCGAGGCATTGGATTGTGTGGAACATAAAACCCTGCTTGTATCACTGGACCATTATTCTATTCGTATTTAGTAAATAGGATACAAAAAGTACCTACAAATAAACGTTAGGTACGACATTAACGGGTTCACGGGTTAACGCTCTATTTTGGGACCTTTCCTTTTTTTAGTTTACATTGATGATCAGCCTTCAACTCCAACGAATCCAACTCGGCTGGGCAGCGTTCGGGAAGCTTCTCAAAATCTTCACGTCCCAAATACCACAAAGTATCAAGACTAAGGTCTTTGACCAGCGTGTGTTGCCAGTGATGACTTACGAAACTGAGACATGGTCGCTTACTATTTGCCTCATAAGAAGGCCCAAGGTCACCTAAAGGGCAAAGGAGCGAGCTATGCTCGGAATTTCCCTATGCGATCGAATCAGAAATGAGCAGATCCGCAGGAGAACCAGAGTAACTGACATAGCTCACAGAATCGCTAAACTGAAGTGGCAGTGGGCAGGGCACATAGCTCGTAGAACAGATGGTCGATGGGGTAGCAAAGTTCTCGAGTGGCGACCGCGCACCGGAAAACTTAGCGTAGGCAGGCCTCCCACGCGGTGGACCGACGACCTGGTGAAGATCGCGGGAAGCCGCTGGATGCGGGCAGCGCAGGACCGGTCGTCGTGGAAATCCTTGGGGGAGGCCTTTGTTCAACAGTTGACGTTTTTCGACTGATTTGATCAGGGGCGTAGCTACCGCCGTATTTGCCGTATCAATTATACGGGGCCCCCAAAGTGTGTAAGGAAAAAGAATAAAAACTTTCTAATTTATTTTATTTAAACCTATTATAATTAATAAATATGTGTACGCATGCATCCACCGCCAAATTGGCGGTGGATGCATGTGGTACAATTTATAGTAAAGTGGTAAAGTTGTTCAGTACCTATGATGTCGATGAGCAGAAGCCTTGATGAACGGGTCCTACACTAATTTTGTTACACCCTGTATATACTTACCTAAACATAAAGGTTTGGTAGTTAATACTTTTAGGTTGGCATCTAAACATCAAACTGAACAACTTTCTGGAAGGAACACATGGTCAATTCTCAATAATTTGGCTCTCCATACAAAATTGGTCAACCAGCTGATTGATTTGTATGAAGAATCCATATTATTTTTTGCAATTTTAGCAAAGTTGGTTGTCGAACAAAAGTTGTTCAGTTTGATGTGCAGATGCCCACCTTAAAATATTATATCACCTTTTTGTTATACCCTCTCTCTCTACCCTCTAGCTAATAAAAAATTACTTAAGAACTTCGATGGGACAAGAACGGCTTTCAGACATCTCACTATTGTCCATAGAGGCAGAAACTTTAGAAAAACTAAAATCATCATCAGCCATAAATGATTTAATAAATCAGTTTGCCGAAAAAAAGGCAAGGAGAGTGAATATTTAAAATTCGATTTTTATTTGTAAAAAAATGGGTAAATTATGTGATAAATAAATATTTCTTCTCACAATATTTTTTTTCTTTTGTGAAAAATCTTTACCTCCATATAAGGGCCTCCAAAAAAATTTTTATACGGGGCCCCGACAAGGCACGCTACGCCACTGGATTTGATGATGATTGATGAATGATAATAAAAAATCAGGGTTGAATCACTTTCGAAAATTGTGTTGTTTGCGGATGATACATCACTATTGTTTAAGGTTGACAGACAAATACATATTATGTCTGACGAAGTAAACGACACTCTTATAAATTTTATTTATTAAAAATTTGAGTGCGTTTGACTACAGCGGTATATTGTGAATAATTTTAGTCTTAAACGCAAAAAAGACCGAATGTATAAACTTACGTTACCTAATGTCATTGAAGTAAACAACAATGTATAAGTCTTGCCGCCAAATATCAATGTTGATATCATTGGTGTGTTCCGGCATGAAGATAAGATAGCCAGTTTCCCATTGCGTTGGGGAATCTTGGTAAGCCCGCTTTCATCTTCGGCAACATCGTCACTTACCATCAGGTGAGATCATGCCAAGGGCTTACCAATTGTAAATTTAAAAAAAGAGGGGAGCGCGGTGAGGGCGCGATGAGTTGAGAGGCGCGTGTGCGGTTAAACAGGTCGACCGTAGTGACCAACGAAATTGCTGCTTGGGCCTTACAAGACTTGGCTGGGCCTTCCAACCCTACTGCAGTCTAATAAGACCCCTTAGTGTTTTACAAAATAGGTGATAATGAACCTAAGTTACACAAGTTATAAATGAATAAGCAATTTCGGAAAGGGCACATTTCGTATATTTGAAAGCTAATAAATTTGGACCTTATATTTCCATACTGAATTTTACAGGGCCTTGTAACCCACAATAGGGGCCTTCTCTAAGCCAAATATGTGTAATAAGGCCCAATGTATGAAAATTGTAAATCAAAAAACCTTGACAATAAATACTTAATTCTAGCATGAATAACGATATTTTTAAGTAAAATACTAATATTTATACACTAAACACCTAAAAATTCGATAGCTGGGCAGTTTTCTTACACAGTGAAAAATGTATTAAAAAAAATATTGATGATTTTAGTTTCTGCATGCTGTTATCAAGTTCATGAATAATTACTATGTTCATATTTAAATATTTTTGAGGTCTTGCTTACTTTTGCGCCACACGAATTAAAAGCGGCACGGGCCTTATTATACACACCATGTTTAGTAAAGCCCAAAATAGAGGTTGTTAAAAATGTTAAAAAAGTACCTTATTGTCGTTATAGCTTTTAAAACTACATTTGTTTGTATTCTCAAATAAACATAGCTTTTACTGTAAACACTTTGCATTCAGGGTTGTAAAATAATGGTTTTATTTCAATTTGCAAAAAGTGGGCCTTATTACCCCGAAGTACCTTATATGAAGGTACTAGTTGTACTCATGACAATTATGCAAATAACTGACCAAATATTCGGTTGCGTTATGGACATGGAGCAACGCCCGTTAGTAGTACTGACTGATTTAGCATGACCATTGACCAATATACACCTACTTCCCGAGATAACTATACCACAGAGTTTTAAAAATAAAGTGTCAACTAAGAGAACCATTACGCGAAATCGCTGGCGACACTAGCTGTACAGTCATAAAAACGATATCCACGCGGGTGAAGCCGCGGGCAAAAGCGAGTATTTTCATAAATGTCGTGACAGGGGAAACTCATGATATTATTACAATATCTTTGAACTCATCTCAGACCGACTCACGAGAACGCATTCCATAAATCGCGCAGTGCGATGAATATATATCGGCTAATTCATAAGACTTAAAACTATAGAAGTACAGCGATGGAGTGGAACTCCTTGCCTGCGTCTGTGTTTCCCGACTCCTACAATTTGGGGATCTTCAAGGCGAGAGTGAACAAGCACTATTTGAGTTTGCGTGTACCATCCTCGACTACATCGTCACTTACCATCCGGTGAGATATAGTCAAATGCATTCAAAATTTTAATAAAAATAAAAGTAGCTAAAATATACCAATGTTGCGGTGTCTATATCTGTAAGGAGTCTTCTTTTTTTGATTGCGTATATTATGTGGCTGAACTCAGCCTGCCTGGTCTGCTAGCGTTTCTATAAGCGGGACCTATTGAAGTTTATTCCTAGAAACATGCTTTGATTTACAAATTTTAACATATTACCAGCTGAGGATACAATATTGTTGTTTACTTCAATGACATTAGGTAAGGTAAGTTTATACATTCGGTCTTTTTTGCGTTTAAGACTAAAATTATTCACAATAATTCATGATATTCTATCCGACCGATTTCGGTCATGGCGACCACTTCGACTCCTAGTCGGTTTGCCGCGCGTGTGTTCGAAGATGGTTTATGTAGCCAATCTTCGCAGCGAAACTCCTCGCGCACTGAGGGCATTTAAGTATGCCACCCTCGTAATTGTATGAAATGGTCGCAGGTGGTCGGGCCTTTAACTGGTCGCGTTTGATATCAATAATATATAAATATCATTCACAATAAACCGCTTTTGTCAAACGCACTCAAATTTTTAATTAATAAACCAATTGTAAACTTTATAAGAGTGTCGTTTACTTCGTCAGACATATGTATTTGTCTGTCAACCTTAAACAATAGTGATGTATCATCCGCAAACAACACAATTTTCGAAAGTGATTCAACCCTGATCTTTTATTATCATTCATCAATCATCATCAAATCAGTCGAAAAACGTCAACTGTTGAACAAAGGCCTCCCCCAAGGATTTCCACGACGACCGGTCCTGCGCTGCCCGCATCCAGCGGCTTCCGGCTATCTTCACCAGGTCGTCGGTCCACCCCGTGGTAGGCCTGCCAACGCTACGTTTTCCGGTGCGCGGTCGCCACTCGAGAACTTTACTGCCCCATCGACCATCTGTTCTACGAGCTATGTGCCCTGCCCACTGCCACTTCAGTTAAGCGATTCTGTGAGCTATGTCAGTTACTTTGGTTCTCCTGCGGATCTGCTCATTTCTGATTCAATCGCATAGGGAAATTTGCCCTTTGGGTGACCTTGGGCCTTCTTATGAGGCAAATAGTAAGCGACTATGTCTCAGTTCCGTAAGTCATCACTGGCAACACACGCTGGTCAAAGACCTTAGTCTTGATACACTGTGGTATTTGGGACGTGAAGATTTTGAGAAGCTTCCCGAACGCTGCCCAGCCGAGTTGGATTCGTTGGAGTTGAAGGCTGATCATCAATGTAAACTAAAAAAAGGAAAGGTCCCAAAATAGAGCGTTAACCCGTGAACCCGTTAATGTCGTACCTAACGTTAATTTGTAGGTACTTTTTGTATCCTATTTACTAAATACGAATAGAATAATGGTCCAGTGATACAAGCAGGGTTTTATGTTCCACACAATCCAATGCCTCGGACAAGTCGCAGATGATGATAAGAATTAATTTGTTCAGTCGTTGTTGCTAAATCTTTCCCAGCTGGTTGACCAGGCGACGCGTGGAACTGACGTTGATGGCTGACGGAAAATTCTTTGGACCTTCTGGTTACACCAGAACCAGACCGGTATAATGTGTCAGTATCCTCACCTTTGGGTACGTCTGACCATTGTCTGATGAAATCTGTACTGTCTTGTTCACCTCCCGATCTCAGCCCTAAGGGCACCAGACGGGTATGGCGGTACAAGTCAGCAGATTGGGATGAGTGAGATGCGCCATTTACTTGCATCTTATCCTTGGCGGCAGGTGTGTTTTTCTTTTAGCGATCCGTCGAGCCGTGCGACCGAAATCTCAAAGGTAATATTTCAAGCGATGGAATATTATATTCCATTTTCTGACATTCCTTTAGAGAGTAAAGCTCGCCCGTGGTTTAATGCCGAATGCTCAGTTGCTGAGGCACAAAAGCATTCGGCTTACCAGGTGTGGGCCGATGCTCGGAGTCTTAAAGCTCCTGACACGGGACACAAGAAGACATTCAAAAAAGCCGCCAAGTCCTACAAAAAGACGCTGCGCAGGGCACATTTCGACCACGTTGGCCGCATCAGATTAAAACTATCTTTGTACCCTTTCTGGGTGTAAGGCGTTTTGGTCCTTGGCTAAATCGGTCGAGGCGAACTTTTGCCGCTCGTCTTTGCCTCCACTGCTGAAACGCGATGAAACGCTAGCTCACACAGCAACTGACAAGGCAAACCTGTTTCTCCATGTTTGCCGAAAACTCACGTCTAGATACAACGAATAATATACTACCACAGTTACCTCCTTGCGGTTCTGCTGTGCCCCCTATTCGTCACCGCCATAAGGAGGTATTTAAAACATTTCGTAATCTAGACGTGAATAAAGCCAGTGGAGCTGACGGTATACGAGCTAGAGTGCTAAAGAACTGCGCTCTTGAGTTGTCTCCTGTTCTGACACGTCGGTACCGTCTCTCTCTTAAACAGGTATAGTCCCAAAGTCCTGGAAACTCGCCAACGTGCAGCCTGTGCCCAAAAAAGGCAGTCGTGGAGACCCGAAAAATGACCGCCCCGTAGCAATCACCTCTGTAATCTGTAAGATTATGGAGCGAGTATTGAACACCCGCATATTGGCATACCTAGAAGACAATGACCTCCTTAGTGATCGACAATACTGTTTTCGTCAAGGTCGGTCCACTGGAGATCTTCTAGTGTATGCTACGCATATATGGGGTGAGGCCATCGAGAAACACGGTGAGGCTCTCGCCGCGTCCCTTAATTTCTCGAAGGCTTTTGACCGAGTCTTGCATGCTAGCCTTATTGGCAAGCTTCCTTCATACGGACTTCCTTCATTCTGATTTCCTAAGGGAACGGTCTATTCGAGTAGTCATTGATGGCTGCTCCTCTGACCTATTGGCAATCTATGCCGGGGTACCTCAGGGGTCTGTTCTTTCCGCTACTCTTTTCCAGCTACATATAAACGATCTGCTGACACCGGATATTATTGGGTATGCAGACGATAGCACAGTTGTTGAAAGGTATCTATCCAGTGCACGAGCGAACAGTGCTGTGACGCTGTCTTTGAGAGAGGCCATGATAGAGCGCATGAACCTATCGCTTCAGACAGTGTCACATTGGGGTGATTCCAACCTCGTAAGGTTCATTGCCGCTAACACACAGGCGTGTTTCTTTTCCTCTAAAAGGAGTCCTTTCAACTTAACTCGCACTTTCCGGAATGAATTCATTCAGATATCCGACCACCTTGAGCTTCTTGGCGTGGAATTAACACCTGATCTCAATTTCGGTCGATACAGTCATTGGTCCAAGGCAAAAGTTGCTGCAATGAAGCTGGGTATTCTCTCCAAGGTGAGATGGTACTTCACAACTGGACAGCTTTTTTCTTTATATCAAGCACAAGTCCGATCTTGTATAGAGTACTATTCTTACCTATGGGATAGATCAGGTCGCTATCAGCTGGATACACCATCGACCGACGCACCCGGAGACTCATTGGCGACGATGAGCTTGTCAAAAACAAGCTACAAAGCCCTGAGCATCACCGCAAAGATGCCTGTCTTTCGGTGTTCTATCTTTATTTCGGAGAGTGTGCACAAGAACTGCACGACCTCATTCCCCCAGCTCCATTTCACCTTCAGGCAACGAAACGTAGGGAGGGGGGGGGGGGGGGGGGGTTCCACCCCTTTGTTGTTGTTATTAAGGCTATATGCTATTATTGCTATTCTATTCTGAACTGGAGGAGGGTAAGCGGAAACATGGCGAACAACTCCTCCGGTACAAAGATGTTATGAAGCGACATATGAAAGGATGCAATATAGAACCCTCTCAATGGGAGAGTTTGTCAGCAGAACGGCCTGAATGGCGCAGAATTGTGAATAGGCAAGTGCGCGAGTTCGAGGATCAGCGTAAAGCTGACCTTGATACCAAACGCGACTAGTTAAAGGCCCGACCACCTGCGACCATTTCATACAATTACGAGGGTGGCATACTTAAATGCCCTCAGTGCGCGAGGAGTTTCGCTGCGAAGATTGGCTACATAAACCATCTTCGAACACACGCGCGGCAAACCGACTAGGAGTCGAAGTGGTCGCCATGACCGAAATCGGTCGGATAGATCATCATCATCATACGCACGAAGCATAATGTTATCATTATGTGGACGGCGATAGAGTGGAATGCCTGCGTCTGTGTTTCCCGTCTCCTACAATTTGGGGATCTTCAAGGCGAGAGTGAATATCGATTATTTGAGTTTGCGTGTACCATCCTCGACCGTAGTAAACCGTACTCAAATTTTTAATTAAAAAAAAGTCAGTCAGTCAGTCACGTTTTCCTTTTATATACGTATATAGATAATGTATGTTCGCAAATATGTGCATCTCTTCTCACTGAATAGTGACAGGCACAGTCGTAATCTTTGGAACAAAAATGAACTTTAACTAACTTTTCTAGACACACGGCAGTGTGTCCGCCAAGTTCGAAAAGAAAAAGGCAACACCCGCCGTGTATATGTACCTACATATATTACACGAAACATTTCAGGACACTTTCGACCTACCTGTAACATAAAATCTGTTGGACTTACACACTTGCGAGTTTGTGTGTCTAGTAACACTCCTCGATCACCTTCTTCTTCTTTCGGTGCCCTAACCTAACGGAACCTAGATTCCCAATTTTCATAAATATGTCTTTTACCTTTTCTGAGATATAGACGTCCAAAAATCTCTATTTTTTTAACTGACTTACTGACTATCAAAATAATAGACCACTTCCAGGTAACTTATAAACTTGAAATTTGACATCGAAGTAGGTTATTGGACACATACAAAGGAAAAATTCGAAAAACGGCCAAGAGTGAGTCATACTCGCGCACTAAGGGTTCCGTATCACCGCTTCAGTATAGGCCACTTCCAGGTAACTCATAAACTTGAAATTCCATCGAGATAAGTAATTAGAGTAATTAGGCGTATACAAAGAAAATAAACTAAAAAATTGGCCAAGTGCGAGTCGGACTTGCGAAATTAGGGTTTACGTATACAGGGTGTAAAAAAATTGGTGTAGGACCCGTTAACTGGGGGTTCTACTCGTCATACTGAACAACTTTCAGAACCCATAGTCAATTCTCAAAAAAAAATTTGTACCCTCCATACTAAAATGCACAAAATTGGTCGATCAGCTGATCGTTTTGTATGAAAAGCAAAAAAATTTTTCTGTGATTTTAGCAAAGTTGTAGAACAAAAGTTGTTCAGTATGATGAGTAGAGGCCCTAGTTAACGGGACCTACAGTAATTTTGTTACATCCTGTATAAGGTCTAACAAAAATTAGCTGAAATTATTTTAACTGGTGCTTCTACCTATGAACTGAACAACTTTCCCCATGGAACCCATAGTCAAATCTCAAAAAAAAAATTTGAACTTCCCATACTAAGTTGGCTGCTCAGCTGATCGAGTTAGTATGGTTTCATGGGTAGAAGCACCAGTTAAAATAGTTTTAGCTAATTTTGTTACACCTTATATATTGCACTTGTTCCATGCTCGGTTCGCTGCCGACCCCGGCGCTAGCTGGCGGCTGGCGGCTGGCGGCTGGCGGCTGGCGGCTGGCGGGTGGCGGCTGGCGCGCAAATCCTGACTAATGATATTGGGAAAAAGTTATCGAGCAGTGTAAAGATCTGTGGTAACGATCGCCCGCGCCGCCGCCGGCACCCGTCGGGATGAAGCTCCACTAATCGAGTTAGGAGTCGGCGGCGAACCGAGCCTTTAGTCAATTGTGTTGTGACCAAGCTAATGAACGCACAAAGCGCTGCACTCTCGCCACTCTCGGCACTGTCGTCACTAGGCTAACTAGGCGAGATCGCGAGATCGGGGTCGGGAGTCACAAGTAGATAAGATTACAGTACCTATCGCAATCGTATACATTGGTCATGCTAACTGACTTAAAATGCTATCTGGGCCACGCGGGTAACGACATGCCCATGTAAAACCAGCTTTTTATAAAATCCTAGATTACCTAGTATAGTAAGCCCTTAGCAATTTAAATTCAATAAAAAGTAGTCAAATGTGTGTGTGTGTGTGTGTGTGTGTGTGTGTGTGTGTGTGTGTGAGTGTGTGTGTGTCGGAGTACGCGCAATGTAGGGGTCCGTAGTCTCCAATAAACAAAAATATATTTAAAAACAAAGTTATTTTTGCATTTGGTACTTATAGAATATTTTATAGTATTAAAAACTTTTTACAAATCCAATCGAATATATTAAGTTGGTGGACTATTACTCCTACGAAAGGCTCTTTGGCAATGATAATTATTCCTTTTAATTATAATATGTATTATTCCCACTGTGCGACTGTACGTACGGGAGAGATTAAGATATTTTGAAACTTTATTCCATGACTTTATTATATAGTGGTATAACTGTACCAAATTTCAGTTTTACAACCTTTAAAAAAAGCCTGTAACTGGTTTCACTACGGAACCCTAATACTATGTAGGTGTCGTTTTATAAGTTAAGTGTAGGTGCTAGAAGTACGAGTAGGTCGTGGCGAGTGTGTACGTACGTATCACTAGTGTAGGTGCTAGAAGTACGAGTAGGTCGTGGCGAGTGTGTACGTACGTATCACTAGTGTAGGTGCTAGAAGTACGAGTAGGTCGTGGCGAGTGTGTACGTACGTATCACTAGTGTAGGTGCTAGAAGTACGAGTAGGTCGTGGCGAGTGTGTACGTACGTATCACTAGTGTAGGTGCTAGAAGTACGAGTAGGTCGTGGCGAGTGTGTACGTACGTATCACTAGTGTAGGTGCTAGAAGTACGAGTAGGTCGTGGCGAGTGTGTACGTACGTATCACTAGTGTAGGTGCTAGAAGTACGAGTAGGTCGTGGCGAGTGTGTACGTACGTATCACTAGTGTAGGTGCTAGAAGTACGAGTAGGTCGTGGCGAGTGTGTACGTACGTATCACTAGTGTAGGTGCTAGAAGTACGAGTAGGTCGTGGCGAGTGTGTACGTACGTATCACTAGTGTAGGTGCTAGAAGTACGAGTAGGTCGTGGCGAGTGTGTACGTACGTATCACTAGTGTAGGTGCTAGAAGTACGAGTAGGTCGTGGCGAGTGTGTACGTACGTATCACTAGTGTAGGTGCTAGAAGTACGAGTAGGTCGTGGCGAGTGTGTACGTACGTATCACTAGTGATGAAACGATTTATAAGTTAAGTGTAGGTGCTAGAAGTACGAGTAGGTCGTGGCGAGTGTGTACGTACGTATCACTAGTGTAGGTGCTAGAAGTACGAGTAGGTCGTGGCGAGTGTGTACGTACGTATCACTAGTGATGAAACGATTTATAAGTTAAGTGTAGGTGCTAGAAGTACGAGTAGGTCGTGGCGAGTGTGTACGTACGTATCACTAGTGTAGGTGCTAGAAGTACGAGTAGGTCGTGGCGAGTGTGTACGTACGTATCACTAGTGATGAAACGATTTATAAGTTAAGTGTAGGTGCTAGAAGTACGAGTAGGTCGTGGCGAGTGTGTACGTACGTATCACTAGTGTAGGTGCTAGAAGTACGAGTAGGTCGTGGCGAGTGTGTACGTACGTATCACTAGTGATGAAACGATTTATAAGTTAAGTGTAGGTGCTAGAAGTACGAGTAGGTCGTGGCGAGTGTGTACGTACGTATCACTAGTGTAGGTGCTAGAAGTACGAGTAGGTCGTGGCGAGTGTGTACGTACGTATCACTAGTGTAGGTGTTAGAAGTACGAGTAGGTCGTGGCGAGTGTGTACGTACGTATCACTAGTGATGAAACGATTACGATTTCGATTAATCGTAATCGACGATTATGGACCTTTCACGATTATTCGTAATCGTCCAATTATCTATCGATTATCTTGCGATTATTCATGTTTTTTTTATTCATAAAAGAATTTAATAATGTAACATACTTTGTGAATGCGTAGGATATTTATTGTTCATGCGTGTATCCGAACGCTTCTTTGTCTGTCCTGATGTTTCGTTTCGGGATTTCCCCGAATTCACCGCGCGGCACGCTTTGTTTAGAGTGAGTGTGAGTTATTGAAAGGAATGTAATAATTAGTGATGAAACGATTACGATTTCGATTTATCGAAATCGACGATTATGGACATTTCACGATTAATCGTAATCGTCCAATTATCTAGCGATTATTCATGTTTTTTTTTCATAAAAGAATTTAAGCTAATTACTTCACGTTTGTTTACTTCTATTAAAGTTAGTTGAGTGTAGTTTTAATAAATTGAGGTGTACCTAGTACAAGAAACGACAAAATGTCATCGAATCAAAAGCTAACCAGTGATATTTGGCATCGGAGAGGTTATTCTCCACCGCTGGGTTAATTCAAAATGAAAAACGGAACAGATTGATGCCCGAAAAGCTAGAAATGTTATGTTTTTTGAACAAAAATTTAAAGTTTATTAAATTTAATTACTGATACCTATTTATAATAATAAATCTTATGTTCGTTTGTCCATAATACTTTGTGACGAGCAACCCTAGCTGCCAGCGGAGAAGCAACAGCCCTACGACAATCCACGCGTCACTCAGCGACCGGCCCTGCGCTCCGCACCCCGCATTAACAGCCAGACCTTATATGTATAAGCGAGAACGCGCCTCAGTACAGTAGCACTCGTCAGCGGGCTCTCGTGCCAACAAGGCGGCTAGGATCGTATTGACAGTGCTCCCTCTCCCGGCCAGCGCACGCATGTTTGCGGCGTTTGTCCGGATATGCTAGTGCAGCAGGTCGAGAGTGGTTCTCAGTAGGTCCTTCACGGAGGAACGCTCCGCATTCCGCGCGCACGCGGGTCCCTAGGGATATGCTGTGCGACGTTACGGTGTTGTCTTCCCGTGAGGGATTATCAGTTTCAGTAGGGCCTTCACAAAGGAACGCTCCGCATTCCGACCGCACGCATCCTTAGGGATCTACTGTGCGACGTTACGGAGTTGTCCTCCAGTGAAAGAACATCAGTTATCAGCAGGACCTTCATAGGGGAACGTCCCGCATTCTGAGCGCACGCAGGTTTGTGGCGTTTGTCCGGATGTGCAGTTGCGACGTTACGGGATTCTCCCCCATTGAAGGAATATCAGTTATCAGTAGGACCTTCACAGAGGAACGCCCCGCATTCCGAGCGCACGCATCCTTAGGGATTTGCTGTGCGACGTTACGGGGTTGTCCTCCAGTGAAGGGACGTCAGGTCTCAGTAGGCCCATCTCCGAGGAACGTCCCGCATTCCGAGCGCACGCAAGTCCCGAGGGATCTGCCGTGCGACATTACGGGATTGTCCTCCGGCGAAGGAACACTAGTTTCCGCTAGGTCCTTCACAGAGGAACGCCTCACATTCTCGGCGCACGCGGGCCCTCAGGGATCCGCTGTCGCGACGCCGCGAGGTTGTCCTCCAGTGAAGGAAGCCTAGGGCACCCGTAGGCTTGTTGCTAGGGAGTGCCACGTACTCTGAGCGCACGCATGTTTGTGGCGTTTGTCCGGATATGCAGTTGCGACGTTGCTGGACAGCCCCCTAGTAACCATACGTTCAGTAGGTATTCTTAGACAGGTTCAGTATCGCACGCGTAGCGTATTCAGGTGGTAGAATCCACGAATTAGGTATCTCTAGTATATAAGTAGATAGGATACAGTGAATCTAGATTTAAAGAATCTATGTTAAACAGAAATAAACGTTGTTGCTTTTGTATTAACCAGTGACCGATCGTTTCCATAGTAAACTCCCTAACCCTGAAACCCCCAGTGAACCGTCACGAGATCCTATCAAGTGCTAGCGAAGTGCTCAGGCTAGCCGGCCCGAAGAGCATTCCGTTACAACTTTGTTTTATTAATACACACCAATAATCGTTATCGTAATCGTAATCGTCGATTATGAGCTGCAATAATCGTAATCGTGATCGTAATCGCTAAGTAATAATCGTTTCATCACTAGTAATAATCTCCTGAGGTGTTTTTTCATTACTTCACGTTTGTTTACTTCTATTAAAGTTAGTTGAGTGTAGTTTTAATAAATTGAGGTGTACCTAGTACAAGAATCGACAAAATGTCATCGAATCGAAAGCTAACCAGTGATATTTGGCTACACTTTGAAAAATTAGCTGAAAGAAACTACACAATATAGCCTACTAAAAGAGTTAGCAAAAAATACCTTTCAATCAAACCATCGTCAGTGGCATCGGAGAGGGTATTCTCCACATTCTCCACCGCTCACGCGGGGTTGATTCAAACTGAACAACGGAACAGATTGATGCCCGAAAACCTAGAAATGTTATGTTTCTTGAACAAAAATTTAAAGTATAGATAAATTAAAATTACTGATACCTTTTTATGATAATAAATCTTATGTCGCAGGATAATTTGATAATCCGTCGTTTCGCGAAAATCCTAGGAAAATTGGATACTATGGAGTAGAAAACTCCTAATAAAACCAAGTCGGACGGGGCCCCGCTATGCGGGGCTCCTTTTTACGGTAGAAAAAGACATGCTAACATAACCTAACCTATTTAACGAAGCGGGGCTCCGTCCGACTTGGTTTTATTAGGAGTTTTCTACTCCATAGTGTCCAATTTTCCTAGGATTTTCGCGAAACGACGGATTATCAAATTATCCTGCGACATCTTATGTTCATTTGTCACTAATACTTTGTTTTATTAATACACACCAATAATCGTTATCGTAATCGTAACCGTCAATTATTAGGTGCAATAATCGTAATAGTGATCGTAATCGCGAGCGATAAAGTGATAATCGTTTCATCACTACATATCACTCCGTGTATGCCTCGCTACATGATGCGATAGTTTGCTAAGGAGATCCTATTTTAGGTGCCTATGCGTATTTTTCAAGGAAATCATTTATTAATGAGTAAGTACCTACCAGCCTCGGCTATGTCACAGTATTACAATATGCTACGAGTATGTAGAACCAAGTATGACTGTCCAAACAAATATACGAAGATATACACACACTCGTACTTTGACAAGGACCCATAACATCCCCAACGTCAGGCCACACGCTCTGAAGTAATCCGAGCAGGACTGATGGCTTCCTAACGATGTTTGCCCATTACGTGGTCTCGGCTATTGTAGCGCGGGGCGCGCAGGGCGCGCAGGGCGCGCAGGGGGGGGCCTAGCCGCTCCACGACCACCGTTAGGTACGTAGGGAGGGATGAGGTTCGTCGGTGGAAATGGCATCACTTTGGTAATGCCCATTTGTAGCGCATATCTGTAAGTCAACAGTGACCAGAAGGTGCTTACCAACCTCCACTCCACCCAGCTCATCCCAGTTTCCACGTGAACATACTTTATGCTACCTACATTCAAATTGTTAAATGGCCTCGTCCTCCAGTGAAAAGCCTGCAGCCGCTAGGGTGACTTCTACCACCTAATCCCTTTCCACGTCTCACGTCCTCCAAGTGATGCTCAAGTGACGTAACGTACGTGACGTAATAAAACGTTTCGTTCGATATCTCCCCGATATCTCACCATAATTTAGTTGCTTTGCGCTTCTGAAAATACAGTGTTTTGGGATCTGTTTTTTTATGATCGACCTCCCCGAACTTATACCGTAAATCGAATTCACGTCAAAGAGTAGTGTAGCATGAAGTCGAAGCGTAATCCGTAGCAAAAAAATACAGCTCTAAATAAATTACAATTGGAAGCGCTGTTGATTGTCCGTGATGGCGGTGATGGCCGAAGAACGGTGACGAAGCCGGCACCGCCGCCCGGCCGGTCACCGTGAGGACACCGTGAGGTCACCACCGGCCAAGGCGCTCATAATAAGCACAATGCCAGCCAAATTACACAGTTCACGTTAG
This sequence comes from Coleophora flavipennella, assembly GCA_947284805.1. Taxonomy (NCBI): domain Eukaryota; kingdom Metazoa; phylum Arthropoda; class Insecta; order Lepidoptera; family Coleophoridae; genus Coleophora; species Coleophora flavipennella. The sequence continues at coordinate 17,677,417 of OX369273.1, read as the reverse complement.
TTGCTTTGACTGGGACACTGGGACACTGGCACACTGGAGCACACCTAGCCCAAGCAATGTACTTCTACTGACTTCACTCTCTCTGTATGTGATTTGGTTTTAAAATCTATTTGGTTCAATCTTTCACCAAAAAGAAATCGTCCGTCTAGTGTGAGCGTAACAAGCGTTTGTCATAGAAAAGACATCAACACGACACAAAAACTGTTCAGTCGTCGCAAACATAATGAATGTCGTCGTAGCAAACACAAGAGGTCAGCTAGCCCTGCGCCTGCGCCTGCACACTTCGTGTCATAGAGAACACCTCAACGATCGTCTTTTGTTTTCATTACGTAAGACATAATTGAAAACTGTAAAAACGTGAAAAATCACCGACTTCAATTACACAGTTGCTGCGTTAAACCGACAACGTTTAACCGACAATGTGTTTTTCCAATGATTGGTAAACATCTAATAGTCCATATTTTGAAAATTTTGAAATCTATTCCCTAAGTTGAAAAGTAATGTAAGCGAAATACGTGTACAACATACACAGAAATTTAGCACACCTTTTTAAAAGCCCACATAGGCTAACATATACGAATGCTGCAATCCCAAATCGTAATCTAGGGCTCGACTCGCCCGCGCCCGTCACACGTCACACGTCACACGTCACACGTCACACGTCACACCCCTCGGGCGGGCCCCGCAAGCCCTGTCTAGACGTCTTCGTCGGACGAGTGTACGGTACGGATGGATTGTTTAGAATGCGGTGACGCTGAACATAACATCATTCTGAACAACGCTCCTAAAGAGACCCACAGTCAGTTTGCAAAGATACATTTGGAACATTTCAAACAAACCGATCAGCTGATCAGCTAAAAGATTTTGTGAATTAATCTCTCTAAATATTATTATTATTTACATATTTATAATAGAAATATATATTTTTTAAAGGCATAATAAACATTCAGTCCGCAAAATAACTACTTGAGCGGCAAGATTTCATGATTGAGCGGCAGAAAAACATGTCTATAAGCAGCAACTAGAAGAAGGAAGGAAGAGTGTGGTACGGGGAGTTCTAAATGGAAGCGGGAGCGAGCGAAGCGAGCTCGGACTTGCGGAGCACCCCGACTCGGATCCGTTAGGTTCGGAGACTGTGCGGGGAGGCGAGCTAAGCTCGCCTCCCCGCACAGTCGTAGTGTTAGGTTTAACATGAGAACACAGAAGTAGGAGCCCCGAAGGGGCTACGTCGACCACTCAACACTGTAGGAAGAGTGTAGTACGGGGATGTTTAAAATAATTACAGCCATCCAGAATGACATAAATTGCTGATTGATTTTGAAATGTTTGCTGACCATGAGTTGCTGACCAATTAGCTATTTCTGCTGACCGATTAGCTATTTCTGCTGACCGATTATATTTTTCTGCTCACAGAAATAACAATACTATGCTAACCATTTAATTGACACCCTTTATAATAATAAAATTGTACCGGGGCCGTGTCTGTACATGAAATATTTTGGGAAAATAATAACTGTGGTGGACATTACTAACGGTATAGAGATCAAAACAACAACTTTTGGATTTTTTGTCTGTCTGTCTGTCTGTATGTTCGCACATCACGCAAAAACTACCAGACCGATTTTGATCAAATTTTGTATAGTGGTTGCTTATAGCCTGGGTTAACATATAGGATACTTTTTATCCCGGAAAATTCAAGAGCTCCCGTGAGAAAATCAAAAGTATTTATAAATTAAAAGTATTTCTAGAATGGCTCATCACGCAAATGTTGCTAGACCTACGAGTATTGCCATTAAACTTTACACGTTGATACCTTATATCGCAAACTAAAACTGGGACATTGTGAATTCCAAAAAAACTAAGGGTTCCTTGCAGGAATGCAAATAATAAATAAAAAACGGTAGTTTAAAAAACTAAAAACCCGCCTGCGTTTCTGTGTAATTTGGAAATGAAAATCCTAAAACAAGAAAGTCGTCATACCCGATTGCACTTAACTTAAGAATCGCCAAATTTGCTAAGGCGATGCTTATAAGCGTCAAATTCATTCCAAAAATGCCAATTTAGACCTTGCATAATAGTCTTAGGGCGCTTTATGAAGTTTTGTGCAAACGGGCATTCCCATTCTAGAAAGTCAGCCGTCTAGTCAGTATATTGGAGTAATCTGCAATGTAATATAGGTATGTGCTCTCAATTCACTATGCCTCCATTTCTAGAATGGGTCCCGACTGCTACAATTTTTCTTGTATATAATTTTTTTTTTTAAATATGTACAATCAGCTGCTGGTCTATAATTTACCTACCCCTATTAGTCGAATGCCCGTTTGCACTAAACTTCTTAGCGCCCTAAGACTATTATGCAAGGTGTAAATTGGCATTTTTGGAATGAATTTGACGCTTATAATCATCGCCTTAGCAAATTTGGCGATTCTTAAGTTAAGTGCAATCGGGTATGACGACTTTCTTGTTTTAGGGTTTTTCATTTCCAAATTACACAGAAACGCAGGCGGGTTTTTTAGTTTTTTAAACTAGCGTTTTTTATTTTATTTATTTTTTAGTTTTATTATTGAATGAGTTTGTATAGTAACCTATATACACATGACACACATTAAGATTACGCAGATTATTAACTTATCAATTGATAGAATAATATTCTCGTAAACGTTGAAGCTCTTTAAAAGAATTCTGATCGTTTGGCCGATTCAAAAGTTTTTTTATGATCAAGTGTACAGGTAACCAGTCCAGCTAATGTTTTAACTCGACTAAGAGCTACATATGCTTGACTTTTAGCAAATATATGTGAGCCGAGGTCCACAAGTGTCAAATCGAGTGTAGTACCCTGAAGTTTGTGGACAGTTATAGCTCAACTTAGGAATAAGGGCAACATCCTGCGTTTCCTTGTCCTCGAAGTGCGTCAAAATCACTCGTACATGGTTCAATCCGTATACGAACTCCTGGTTGATTATTTTTTATTGTGCGGTCGTCAACAAACACCGCTTGCTGTAATTCTCCGGAAAATCTGCTATTTAGTTTTTTTATATTTTGATATACCCAGTGTCACTCTCACAGTAAATTCGTATCACAGTAAAAACGTATCTAATGACAACCCTCAAGCTATAATTCATCGAGCCGTTCAGGCTGCAGAGCGTGCCAAAAATTTGAATTTGGCGCCAAAAATCCTCCATTAAGTTTTTTTTATTTTGATATACCCAGTGTCACTCTCACTGTAAATACTAATCTAACGACACGACACCTCTCAAGCCAAATTTCATCCAGCCGTTTAGGCTGCAGAGCGTGCAAAACAATTATACATACATACATACTCTCGAAAAACATAACCCTTCTTCTGGCGCAGTCGGGTAAAATATTATCTTTAGAATGGCTCAACGTAACAATATGAAACCTTTACATTGAGATGGGGTGTTTTAACCATCATTATCATTACATAGTTGGGTATTCTTTATCCCGGAAAACTAAAGGTGTCCCGTGGGAAATAAGATCTATCTATTCATATAATAAAATCGTTAAAACGCGCTTACCTATTTTTCTCTTCATATAACCTACACATACCAAAGACATTATTATCATAGCAACAGACTGCCAATAGATGGCGCTGCAGGGATAATTAAAAGCGCTTACGTTTGCGGCGAAAAATGTGCATTACCAAATTAATCAAAAGCATGGACTTAATTTTCAGAACTGAATCACTGTTATTTCGATCTAAGAAACCAAACAAAATGTATTGGATTTGATACTAATGCGAACGACTGCTCTTTCCTACGGATTTGCCGATTTTTGCTCTGTGACTAGTTTTTTTCTTTTATCTTTGAGTATTATTTGTTTATTTCTGTTTTATTTTCTCTATTTTACTATCGTGTAAATATCGTTAATCAAAACCTCCACGCGGACAAAGTCGCGGGCACAGCTACAGCTAGTGTATCATATAATAAACTGTACGGCAACCCGCGGCCAGCACTAAACTTTCTCGATATTTTTTCATACAAAAATTAAATTTAAATAATTGGACGCCCTCTCTCACCTCTCACGTTTATGTCCGCATTGCCCCGCCCCGGATCCTCCCGTCACTTCGAGTCGCACGGACTAAAGATTCATCTAGGTCGGAAGCACAAAGATGTGCCCGCGCTCTTACCTTTGGGTCAAGGGTGCAATCGCCTCCGAGAAGTGGTCCGGTTCCCTCACAGGTAGTTGCCACAGCGTCATAGTCACAAGATCAGCATCTTAACGTTTTTATAGCTTAGCCGAACTTTCGCCATTCCACTATTAGGGTCCTTAGTCACATCCCTAACGGGGCAAGGAGCATAGCATCGGGCAAGCCGTGCTAGTTAATCAGGTCATGTGTCAATTCTAAAGGAGTGGACGAGTGGTACTCTCTGCGTACGTTTGCTTACACTGGTTTAAGATATTCTGACAACGAGAGCCCAGGTAACCTTATCACCAAGGTAAAAGCGAACATCGCTTCAGCAAGCAGCAGTAGCCCGAGTGTGCTAGCGGGGAGGCCGACTCCCGCTGCGGATCGTGCCTAGTGCAGAGTCTGTCTACGAGTATAGCCATGCAGCGCGGAAGTGCAGCTAGTGTTATGGGCACTGGGCACCTTTGCACCGGGGATGACGAGTGACAGGTTAATACCCGACTGCAAAGGAAGGGTATTGTTTTTAGGTGTTTTATTTAAGGTATTTCAGGTGTGATTATAGGTAATTTAGGTATTCTAGGCGTTTTATTTTAGGTATTTTAGGCATTTTATTTTAGGTGTAATTTGTAATTAGTGTGATATTATTTTTAGGACTGATTAATTTGTTACTAATTATGTAATAATTTTGATGAATTTATGTTGCGTGACCAAATATATACTTATTCGTAATACATGCCAGTTCAATAGCTCCAACCATTTGTGAGTAAATCGCAAGTTTCAATTTCATTTGTAGGAGAACCTTACAAACACGATGTTTCCCAGACCAATTGAGATATTCGGTTTTCGGTATGTTTCAATGATATAGAACACATTTTCATGAAAATTGGAAACTTTTTTTCGCGCTAACAATACTTTCTCTTCCCTACGTACGTACGTACCGTACTACGGGTTCGAGAAAGTGAAAAGTAAAGTCCTGACTTAATCATCCATCACCGCACTACCCAAGTGCCCAAACCCTTGGACCTAGAAAGCTGAAATTTCGCACAGAGGCTCCCTTTATGATTCAGAATCCCCACGGAACAGGGAACAAAGTGGAGACAAAAAAGAATATCATCATATCAGCTCATATACGTCCCCACCGAGGGACTCGAGCCTACCCTGAATTAGAGCGATCGGGCTTTAGTCCACCACGCGGGCCCAGTACGGGTTGGTCCAATTCACAAACAACCTTCGAATTTCTTCATAGCCGTATGCAGGTTTTGCTCACGATGTTTCACCCTCAGAGTGTCGGATAAACGTAAATGAAATCGAAATTCGAAAACACAGTACATAGGTGGCATTTCCGGATAGAATGAGCCGACGCTCGAAAAAACGAACAATTGATGATCTATTTTGTAAATATGAGTACAACAAACAAGACTTCAAAGACAGACGGTCTTATGATGTTAAGCAACTTCGCGTGTTCTGTACCGAAATGATCGTGGGGCGCCAGTCGGCACCCAGGACTCAGCAGCATCTCCCACAGTGTAACCTGAGCGGGTCCCTCCCTGCAGTGCAGCGGCTGCACCTCCCTTCGCGACTCTCGTCTCGTCGCGGTTGCCTATATTCAAATCCGACAGATGCTGTTCAACCTCTGAACATACCTACATCAAATAGCCTCACACAACATCCGACATCAGCAAGACCTAGTTTGGAGATCTGAAGCGTCGCGGCGCCGCATCGGCCACATACACCAATAGCACACTAAGACTTTTTTCTCACCTGTGCTGTGGTTTTTTTCGACGCTGGTATAAGATTCTTTGGAATGGGTTCGAAATGATCGTTTTCAGTCAGTAGCTAGAAACTAGCCAGCCGACGGCTAAGCGGGCCAGGCGGGCCAGGCAGACCAGGCGGGCCAGGCCTGAGGCCACAAGCCGACAGCGACACGTGACTTTACCTACACGTATCGTTAACTAGATAATTTATTCATTAAATAATAATAGACATTTATTCGCGGGTAAAAACCAGCATCACAATTTAAACACAAAAGAAATAACAAAATAGAAATATCCTGTTGTCGCCCCGGTGCACACTGAGCCAATGTTGAAGTATTGGGCTTTCTATTACGTCCTAGACCGATCTCGCGATGGAATTTTTTAACCTACGAGGTCTTTATCAAAAGGATATATACATATATATATGCGCTCTCTGGATACCGAAAAAATCGGGCCCACGGGCTTCGGCGAACATGCCCGACGCGCTGCAGAACCGTGGCAGTCTCATGAGAGTGCGGAACGCATCAATGTACTGCACTTTCATGGTGCTGAACGCCCTACGTGTATAGTTTACCCAGAGTTGGCAGGTGTAGATACTGGCAGTAAGAGTTGAACAGAGTTAGCTTAACTTCATCGCTACACTTGACCAAATCTGCGTATATACGATAATGTCACACCGCACTGACAGAGACGTCCTCTCCTTCTCGATATCCGAGTCGCATGTAAGATTATCTGTGAGAATGTGGCCATGGTGTTTAAAACTAGTCACAACCTGAATCACTGAATCGTTCAATTTCACTTCAGGAACATTCTCCGGACCCTTGCCCGCCCTAAAAACCAACCGTATATTATCTCATTTAAATAACAACCTCTTCTAAGGTGGAATAACACGTGGAGTATAAGGCTCTCACTTCTCCCAATTGTAAATATAGAAATGAGGAGACTTTTCACTCTGGCACCCGCTGTGCTCCGGACCAAGCGGCCTGGAGTCCTGGACACTGGGAGAGCTGCAGTTGCACATGCGATGCGAGGTCACGTCGCTTAGCCCTGAGAACGCGATACAGAGCAGTAATTCTTTGGATGATGGCTGAAAATGTGGTTCAAAGGAAAACAGCTCGGCGGCGAAGCTTGGCGCATGACCTGGGACCTGGGACTTAGGACGCCAGTCCGTGTACGTACAATAAGACAGTAGTAATTCCTTTGGTGCCGAGCAGGCCGACGCGACGTCTCCGGAGCGCCGCGCTGGCCGAGCGCGCAGCGTCGGCAATTGTTTGTCAATTGTCCTTCGTTAACAGGCCTCCTCCCTGCCACCGCGCCCGCCACCGCGCTCGCCACCGCGAGCCGATCTTGACTCAAGCTCATATTCAATTCAATTTAGTTAACTTACGGTACTTCTAAGTAAGACTATGTGCATACTTTAAATGTCAATCACAGAATGTTGAAATTTAAGTAGGTATTGTTGATATCAGCTTATATACGTCCCCACCGAGGGGCTCGGCCTACCCTGAATTAGGGCAATCGGGCCTTAGTCGAACACACGGGCCCAGTGCGGGTTGGTCGACTTCACACACAACCTGCGAGTTTCTCCGCAGGCGTGTGCAAGTTTCCTCACGATGTTTTCCTTCACCGTAAGAGCGTCGGATAAACGTACATATTATGAAATCTTAAGTCGAAATCACATTGGTACGTGGCAGGATTCGAAGCACGACCTCCCGGACAGGAGGCGGCGGCCCTAGCCGTTACGCCACCGAAGCACAAGTAGGTATATAATCTACTTATCCATTTAATAAAATTCTCGTGTCACAGTGTTAGTTGCCATACTCCTCTCAAACGGCTGAACGGATTTGAGTGAAATGTTCTGTGTATATTCGGTAGGTCTGATAATAAGTACAGAAAATTTTTCACCTGCATCTGAGCGGGTGAAATCACGGAAAACAGCTAGTATATATATCCTACTATCCTATCCTACTAAGTTTCTCTTTCGCGCAAAAACTACTGAGCGGATCTAGCTGAAATTTGGTAGGTAGACAGATTAGGACCTGGATTAACACAAAGACTATTAACACTTGCGGCTCGCGCACTGCGCACCCTCGAAAAGTCTTAAAAACGTTGTCCACGCAGGTGAAGCCGCAAAGCCGAAACAGATATAATAAGGTATAACAAAATTAGCTAAAACTATTTTAACTGGTGCTTCTACCCGTGAAACTGAAACTTTCACCATGGAACCCGTAGTCAAATCGCAAAAAAAATTGGCTCTCCCATACTAACTCGATCAGCTGATCACCCAACTTAGTGTGGGAATTTCTATTTTTTTTTTGAGATTTGACTATGGGCTCCATGGGAAAGTTGTTCAGTTTCATGGGTAGAAGCACCAGTTAAAATAGTTTGAGCTAATTTTGTTAGACCTTATACAGGGTCTTCGGCAGATGGTTGAAAATACGAAAATGGGGGATAGGTGGGGTCGCCTCCCACCTATTTTGAGAATTAAAAAAAATCTAGGACTTGTAATTTTTTTTACAGGATTTTTTTTCCTTTTTTTAGAAATTTTGCCATTTTTATACCTTTGAACACATGTAACTTTTTGTGTTTTAAAGCTAGCTCCAAAATCTTTTTTTTAATAGACTTTTATAAGATTGTCGGCTCTAAAAAAAAATATGTTTGTTTCAAGTTATTGCTAAAAACAAAAATGTGGGCCCCCGAACTTAAAAAAAAAGTTGAACAAAAATTTAAAAGTCAACTTTGCGATGCAGTTAAAAAAAAAATAATGGGGCTGGAAGGCTTCTGTTTTTTTTAAAACATCTCTAAAGCTTAGGCTTTTGAATGGTATGTAATTTGTTTCGGTATCTTTTTTGTAACCGGAGTTGTTAATTTTTTTTACTCAATTGGACCATGTTGACGAAATTCCACTAGTTACATGTTTTGTGAAATGTATCAAATGCAAAGTTGAAAATAATGTAAATACTTACTGTTGGGACGGTTACAAAGAGCAGGTACGTTTTTTTACATTCTTGCACACACATAATGGCTATCTTTTGTCATTTATTGGCATATTGGAGTTAGCACTTCCATATGCCAATAAAATGTCCGCACATTCCGCATTGGTAAATTGAGCCATTTTGAACCACAACAAAGTCTTAACAAAACGTCTGATAATAACAAAAAGTGACAAACAACAAAAAACTTAACAAAATCACAAACACAGCAAAGTGAAATTAACGAAAACAAAAAAAAAACGTTAATGTTATTAACGTGTAAGAATGTAAAAAAACGTACCTGCTCTTTGTAACCGTCCCAACAGTAAGTATTTACATTATTTTCAACTTTGCATTTGATACATTTCACAAAACATGTAACTAGTGGAATTTCGTCAACATGGTCCAATTGAGTAAAAAAAATTAACAACTCCGGTTACAAAAAAGATACCGAAACAAATTACATACCATTCAAAAGCCTAAGCTTTAGAGATGTTTTAAAAAAATCAGAAGCCTTCCAGCCCCATTTTTTTTTTTTTAAATGCATCGCAAAGTTGACTTTTAAATTTTTGTTCAACTTTTTTTTTAAGTTCGGGGGCCCACATTTTTGTTTTTAGCAATAACTTGAAACAAACATAATTTTTTTTAGAGCCGACAATCTTATAAAAGTCTATTAAAAAAAAGATTTTGGAGCTAGCTTTAAAAAACAAAAAGTTACATGTGTTCAAAGGTATAAAAATGGCAAAATTTCTAAAAAAAGGAAAAAAAATCCTGTAAAAAAAATTACAAGTCCTAGATTTTTTTAAATTCTCAAAATAGGTGGGAGGCGACCCCACCTATCCCCCATTTTCGTATTTTCAACCATCTGCCGAAGACCCTGTATATATACTTGTCAATGTCGTGTCTATAAAATAAACGTTATTTTAATGATTAAACGATAATTTTTATTTATATCAAGGGGGGAGGAAGGCACTACACGAAAAGCTTCATTAGGAGCTCAATATCTTGGCTACCTTACAAGTGGGGAGTGCCGACCGAAGTGAAAACTTTTACCAGTTTTATAAGTTTTGACCCTTCTAGTGTTCCTGGCTGTGTCGGTAACATTACAGGTTACAGTGTCGCGAGTTCAATAGTTTTTCCCATCTCAAAAAATACCCTACGCGCCTAAAGAAGTTTTCACTTTAGCAGGCGTGTGCGAAGAAAGTCGAAGGAAAGTCGACCAACCCGCACTGGGCCCGCGTGGTCGACTAAGGCCCGATCGCCCTAATTCAGGGTAGGCTCGAGCCCCTCGGTGGGGACGTATATGAGCTGATATGATGACAGTATATATAAGGTCTAACAAAATTAGCTGAAACTATTTTAACTGGTGCGTCTACGCATGAAACTGAACAACTTTCCCCATGGAACCCATATCCAATCTCAAAAAATTTTCGTACTTCCTATACCCGCACTGGGCCCGCGTGGTCGACTAAGGCCCGCTCGCCCTAATTCAGGGTAGGCTCGAGCCCCTCGGTGGGGACGTATATGAGCTGATATGATGACAGTATATATAAGGTCTAACAAAGTTAGCTGAAACTATTTTAACTGGTGCGTCTCCGCATGAAACTGAACAACTTTCCCCATGAAACCCAAAATCAAATCTCAAAAAAAATTTGAACTTCCTATACTAAGTTGGCTGATAAGCTGATCGAGTTAGTATGGAGAGCCAATTTTTTTTTTGCGATTTGACTTTGGGTTCCATGGGGAAAGTTGTTCAGTTTCATGGGTAGAAGCACCAGTTAAAATAGTTTCAGCTAATTTTGTTACACCTTATAAACATATTATATTAACTTTGTTCTTTAAATAGTATATACTATTTAATTACTTGATTTACTAAAGTTAGCGAATAATAGCAAGTACGAAAAACATTAACAGCTGTAGGTAATGAGTGTGTGAGTAAAGCAAGTGCAACATACCGACGTGCGACGGACGGACAAACAGACGGACATGGCGGAACTGTAAGGGTTATAAATAGAGTACTAATAAAGTAGCACCTTACACAGGCTGACTTTTTATTTTTCTTAAAAACGTCAACGTCATCTCGTGGAACTGAACACCTCTCTCAGAGGGACCCATAAAACTAACACTCGTGGAACTGAACACCTCTCTCAGAGGGACCCATAAAATGTACACTCGTGGAACTGAACACCTCTCTCAGAGGAACCCATAAAACTTACACTCGTGGAACTGAACACCTCTCTCAGAGGGACCCATAAAACTAACACTCGTGGAACTGAACACCTCTCTCAGAGGGACCCATAAAACTTATACTCGTGGAACTGAACACCTCTCTCAGAGGGACCCATAAACTTACACTCGTGGAACTGAACACCTCTCTCAGAGGGACCTATAAAACTAGCACTCGTGGAACTGAACACCTCTCTCAGAGGGACCCATAAACTTACACTCGTGGAACTGAACACCTCTCTCAGAGGGACCTATAAAACTAGCACTCGTGGAACTGAACACCTCTCTCAGAGGGACCCATAAAACTTACACTCGTGGAACTGAACACCTCTCTCCATACACTATACGACATACTTACAACGCAATCGGAGCAAAATAAATATTTGACTTTCCACACTACTTGTTACTTATAAATATTGATCGGCCCATTGGCAAAGTACGGAAAGTTCTAAATTGTTTTTTTCCCGATTGTATGGGTTCCTCGGTGAAAGTTGTTCAGTTTCTTGAGTAGCTTGTACCTCTTTCCATTTTATTATGATTATGATCATTATTCAATTTGTATGAGAGATATTATCTTTCTTAGGGTTTTCCTGGACATACCTATATTTGTGGCATATTATATACGCTAGTAGAAATCTTCGATTGTGTTGATCTGATGAATAAATTTAGCGCCATTTTGGAAAAAAAACATTTTGAATTTTTTTTGTATGTTATGTACAATTTTTTACAGTTTTCCTAGATGTAGGTGCCAAATAGTTATGGCATACTTTAGGTTTTGATAAGTTTTGTCGATGACAAAAAATTTAAAAACATTTTTGAGGTATTTTTGAGGAAAAAAAATATTTAGCCATAAAAGCAATTTCTAAACTACATGTGCAAAATTTCATTACAATCGGTTCAACAGTTTACCCGCGAATCATGTGGACGTAACTACATACATACCCACACACACATACATTTTTTCTCGACCACTTTTTTGGTATCTTCTATCAGTGATATTTTTATCAAAATCTTGAAGTCGGTTTTTCGCACGATATCACATAACCTCCTAATTTATTTGCTTTCGTCACTCGGAGATAAAAATTAACCCTTATAGGATCAATTCGTTGTCAACGCGTGGACGTATCAAGTCGAAGTTAACCCTTATAGGATCAATTCGTTGTCAACGCGTGGACGTATCAAGTCGAAGTTAACCCTTATAGGATCAATTCGATGTCACCGCGTGGATGTATCAAGTTGAAGTTAACCCTTATAGGATCAATTCGTTGTCAACGCGTGGACGTATCAAGTTGAAGTTAACCCTTATAGGATCAATTCGTTGTCAACGCGTGGACGTATCAAGTCGAAGTTAAACCTTATAGGATCAATTCGATGTCACCGCGTGGACGTATCAAGTTGAAGTTAACCCTTATAGGATCAATTCATTGTCAATGCGTGGATGTATCAAGTTGAAGTTAACCCTTATAGGATCAATTCGTTGTCAACGCGTGGACGTATCAAGTTGAAGTTAACCCTTATAGGATCAATTCATTGTCAATGCGTGGATGTATCAAGTTGAAGTTAACCCTTATAGGATCAATTCGATGTCAACGCGTGGATGTATCAAGTTGAAGTTAACCCTTATAGGATCAATTCGTTGTCAACGCGTGGACGTATCAAGTTGAAGTTAACCCTTATAGGATCAATTCGTTGTCAACGCGTGGACGTATCAAGTCGAAGTTAATCCTTATAGGATCAATTCTTTGTCAACGCGTGGACGTATCAAGTTAAAGTTAACCCTTATAGGTAAATTCGTTGTCAGCGCGTGGACGTATCCAGTTGAAGTTAACCCTTATAGGATCAATTCTTTGTCAACGCGTGGACGTATCAAGTTAAAGTTAACCCTTATAGGTAAATTATTTGTCAACGCGTGGACGTATCAAGTCGAAGTTAACCCTTATAGGATCAATTCGATGTCACCGCGTGGATGTATCAAGTTGAAGTTAACCCTTATAGGATCAATTCGTTGTCAACGCGTGGACGTATCAAGTTGAAGTTAACCCTTATAGGATCAATTCGTTGTCAACGCGTGGACGTATCAAGTCGAAGTTAACCCTTATAGGATCAATTCGTTGTCAACGCGTGGACGTATCCAGTTGAAGTTTACCCTTATAGGATCAATTCTTTGTCAACGCGTGGACGTATCAAGTTAAAGTTAACCCTTATAGGATCAATTCGATGTCAACGCGTGGACGTATCAAGTTGAAGTTAACCCTTATAGGATCAATTCTTTGTCAACGCGTGGACGTATCAAGTTAAAGTTAACCCTTATAGGATCAATTCGTTGTCAACGCGTGGACGTATCAAGTTGAAGTTAACCCTTATAGGATCAATTCGATGTCAACGCGTGGACGTATCAAGTTGAAGTTAACCCTTATAGGATCAATTCTTTGTCAACGCGTGGACGTATCAAGTTAAAGTTAACCCTTATAGGTAAATTCTTTGTCAACGCGTGGACGTATCAAGTTAAAGTTTACCCTTATAGGATCAATTCGTTGTCAACGCGTGGACGTATCCAGTTGAAGTTAACCCTTATAGCATCAATTCTTTGTCAACGCGTGGACGTATCAAGTTAAAGTTAACCCTTATAGGTAAATTCTTTGTCAACGCGTGGACGTATCAAGTTAAAGTTAACCCTTATATGATCAATTCTTTGTCAACGCGTGGACGTATCAAGTTGAAGTTAACCCTTATATGATCAATTCGTTGTCAACGCGTGGACGTACCCAGTTGAAGTTATCCTTTATAGGATCAATTCATTGTCAACGCGTGGACGTATCAAGTTGAAGTTAACCCATATAGGTAAATTCTTTGTCAACGCGTGGACGTATCAAGTTAAAGTTAACCGTTATAGGATCAATTCGTTGTCAACGCGTGGACGTATCCAGTTGAAGTTAACCCTTATAGGATCAATTCTTTGTCATCGCGTGGACGTATCAAGTTAAAGTTAACCCTTATAGGTAAATTATTTGTCAACGCGTGGACGTATCAAGTTGAAGTTAACCCTTATAGGATCAATTCGATGTCAACGCGTGGACGTATCAAGTTGAAGTTAACCCTTATAGGATCAATTCTTTGTCAACGCGTGGAGGTATCAAGTTAAACTTAACCCTTATAGGTAAATTATTTGTCAACGTGTGGGCGTATCAAGTTAAAGTTAACCCTTATAGGATCAATTCGTTGTCAACGCGTGGACGTATCCAGTTGAAGTTAACCCTTATAGGATCAATTCTTTGTCAACGCGTGGACGTATCAAGTTAAAGTTAACCCTTATAGGATCAATTCGTTGTCAACACGTGGACGTAACCAGTTGAAGTTAACCCTTATAGGATCAAATCTTTGTCAACGCGTGGACGTATCAAGTTAAAGTTAACCCTTATAGGATCAATTCGTTGTCAACGCGTGGACGTATCCAGTTGAAGTTAACCCTTATAGGATCAATTCTTTGTCAACGCGTGGACGTATCCAGTTGAAGTTTACCCTTATAGGATCAATTCTTTGTCAACGCGTGGACGTATCAAGTTAAAGTTAACCCTTATAGGATCAATTCGATGTCAACGCGTGGACGTATCAAGTTGAAGCTAACCCTTATAGGATCAATTCTTTGTCAACGCGTGGACGTATCAAGTTAAAGTTAACCCTTATAGGATCAATTCGTTGTCAACGCGTGGACGTATCAAGTTGAAGTTAACCCTTATAGGATCAATTCGATGTCAACGCGTGGACGTATCAAGTTGAAGTTAACCCTTATAGGATCAATTCTTTGTCAACGCGTGGACGTATCAAGTTAAAGTTAACCCTTATAGGTAAATTCTTTGTCAACGCGTGGACGTATCAAGTTAAAGTTTACCCTTATAGGATCAATTCGTTGTCAACGCGTGGACGTATCCAGTTGAAGTTAACCCTTATAGCATCAATTCTTTGTCAACGCGTGGACGTATCAAGTTAAAGTTAACCCTTATAGGTAAATTCTTTGTCAACGCGTGGACGTATCAAGTTAAAGTTAACCCTTATATGATCAATTCTTTGTCAACGCGTGGACGTATCAAGTTGAAGTTAACCCTTATATGATCAATTCGTTGTCAACGCGTGGACGTATCCAGTTGAAGTTATCCTTTATAGGATCAATTCATTGTCAACGCGTGGACGTATCAAGTTGAAGTTAACCCATATAGGTAAATTCTTTGTCAACGCGTGGACGTATCAAGTTAAAGTTAACCGTTATAGGATCAATTCGTTGTCAACGCGTGGACGTATCCAGTTGAAGTTAACCCTTATAGGATCAATTCTTTGTCAACGCGTGGACGTATCAAGTTAAAGTTAACCCTTATAGGTAAATTCGTTGTCAGCGCGTGGACGTATCCAGTTGAAGTTAACCCTTATAGGATCAATTCTTTGTCAACGCGTGGACGTATCAAGTTAAAGTTAACCCTTATAGGATCAATTCGATGTCAACGCGTGGACGTATCAAGTTGAAGTTAACCCTTATAGGATCAATTCGTTGTCAACGCGTGGACGTATCAAGTCGAAGTTAACCCTTATAGGATCAATTCGTTGTCAACGCGTGGACGTATCCAGTTGAAGTTTACCCTTATAGGATCAATTCTTTGTCAACGCGTGGACGTATCAAGTTAAAGTTAACCCTTATAGGATCAATTCGATGTCAACGCGTGGACGTATCAAGTTGAAGTTAACCCTTATAGGATCAATTCTTTGTCAACGCGTGGACGTATCAAGTTAAAGTTAACCCTTATAGGATCAATTCGTTGTCAACGCGTGGACGTATCAAGTTGAAGTTAACCCTTATAGGATCAATTCGATGTCAACGCGTGGACGTATCAAGTTGAAGTTAACCCTTATAGGATCAATTCTTTGTCAACGCGTGGACGTATCAAGTTAAAGTTAACCCTTATAGGTAAATTCTTTGTCAACGCGTGGACGTATCAAGTTAAAGTTTACCCTTATAGGATCAATTCGTTGTCAACGCGTGGACGTATCCAGTTGAAGTTAACCCTTATAGGATCAATTCTTTGTCAACGCGTGGACGTATCAAGTTAAAGTTAACCCTTATAGGTAAATTCGTTGTCAGCGCGTGGACGTATCCAGTTGAAGTTAACCCTTATAGGATCAATTCTTTGTCAACGCGTGGACGTATCAAGTTAAACTTAACCCTTATAGGTAAATTATTTGTCAACGCGTGGGCGTATCAAGTTAACCCTTATAGGATCAATTCGTTGTCAACGCGTGGACGTATCCAGTTGAAGTTAACCCTTATAGGATCAATTCTTTGTCAACGCGTGGACGTATCAAGTTAAAGTTAACCCTTATAGGATCAATTCGTTGTCAACACGTGGACGTATCCAGTTGAAGTTAACCCTTATAGGATCAAATCTTTGTCAACGCGTGGACGTATCAAGTTAAAGTTAACCCTTATAGGATCAATTCGTTGTCAACGCGTGGACGTATCCAGTTGAAGTTAACCCTTATAGGATCAATTCTTTGTCAACGCGTGGACGTTTCAAGTTAAAGTAAACCCTTATAGGTAAATAATTTGTCAACGCGTGGGCGTATCAAGTTAAAGTTAACCCTTATAGGATCAATTCGTTGTCAACGCGTGGACGTATCCAGTTGAAGTTAACCCTTATAGGATCAATTCTTTGTCAACGCGTGGACGTATCAAGTTAAAGTTAACCCTTATAGGATCAATTCGTTGTCAACACGTGGACGTATCCAGTTGAAGTTAACCCTTATAGGATCAATTCTTTGTCAACGCGTGGACGTATCAAGTTAAATTTAACCCTTATAGGATCAATTCGTTGTCAACGCGTGGACGTATCCAGTTGAAGTTAACCCTTATAGGATCAATTCTTTGTCAACGCGTGGACGTATCAAGTTAAAGTTAACCCTTATAGGTAAATTCTTTGTCAACGCGTGGAGGTATCAAATTAAAGTTAATAATTTTTAGGCCTACGGTTCCTTGAAGTAGTAAAAGTGAAGCTTAAATACGGCTATTTATGCCGCATATTTTGACCCTCGCAAGTAAATCAAAACCCATATATGTAATATGTTCATCTCGGTGATCTAGAATCAAGAAATTTGACGCGAAGTAGAGTAAATGAATTAAAACCAGAGAGAACGTATCTAATTTGCGGTGAATCAGTAAGCAGTGGAAATTGGCTGGTTCCCGGGTAAACACGGCGTTTGATTTGTTATCATGCACCGCACCGCGCTAAACACGTTAAAACAGTCTTCAATCGCAACAACCAAGTAAAATTTTAAACGATTATGATACAATTCAAATGGGACCCCCACTATGGAGACATAATCTATCAATTAAAGAAAAAAACATCAAAATCAGCTAATAAATGGCGTAGCGTACATACAACAAAACAAAATTAAATTATCTAATTGAGAACCTCGTTCTTTTTAACCGACTTCAAAAAAAGGAGGAGGTTTTTCAATTCGACCGTGTAGGTTTTTTATGTGTCTTCGCGCATAACTTCGTTTATGAACCGATTTTGATGATTCTTTTTTTGTTGGAAAGAAGATATCCCAAGGGTGGTACTATGATAAGGAAACCAGAATCTGATGATGGCATCCCAGAAAATCGAAGGGAACCTTCAAAAATCGTAGTGGCGACTAGTGCGTTTAAAGTCGGTTTTTTTTTTGTTTAAAATTATTTGATGTCGGTTGATAGCTCGTGGATCCGCCGCGCTGCCCTAGCGTGCAGCGTGCAGCGCTATCGGCACTAGGACAACGACCCTACTGATCGTGATTAATTTACAAACCTACACTAAATACACAGCACCCTCCATAATTATACCTTTTTGTATTTAAATGTCAGCTCTATATTGCAGGTGGTTCTGTCGTCACGCGCCTCACATTATTTGAATGGCCAGGATCACGCGAACAACGCTGCAGTGGCAGTGCTCCTGCAGCCTAGACACACAGCAGTGTGGCCGCAAAGTTCAAAAAGAAAAAAAATGGTTGTCTGTAAAGTCGGTTTACGGACGATAGTTTAACGTGATAACGTCATAACGTAACGGGACAAAGAGCGTAACGGAGCGTAATGAGTCATCCTTTTTCGTGAGTGCAGGCGGCGTCCATCGATTTATTGGACGTTGTCACGTCAAAAGGCGACACAGGCCGTGGGTTTTTTTGACGGGACAACGTCTAATAAATCGATGGACGCCGCCTGCACGCACGAAAAAGGATGACTCATTACGCTCCGTTACGCTCTTTGTCCCGTTACGTTATGACGTTGTCACCTTAAACTATCGTCCGTAAACCGACTTTACAGACAACCAATTTTTTTCTTAAAAAATTGAGTGCGTTTGACTTTATCTCACCTGATGGTAAGTGCCGATGTAGTCGAGAATGGTACACGCGAACTCAAATAATCCCTATTCACTCTCGCCTTGAAGATCCCCAAATTGTTGAAGTCAGAAAACACAGACGCAGGCAAGGAGTTCCACTCCATCGCTGTCCGCATAATAAATGAGGAAGCGTAACGCTTCGTGCGTATAGACTGAATATCAACAACAAAGGGATGGAACCTCCACCTGCGTCTCGTTCACCCAAGGTGGAATAGAGCTGGGGGAGTGAGGTCTTGAAGTTCTTGAGTACACTCATATTACACGAACTATTTCGGGCCACTTTCGACCCACCTGTAAGTTAAAATCTGTTTGACTTACACATTTGCGGTTTTGTGTGTCTAATAGGACTCCCAATTTTCATAAATATATATTTACCATTTCTGAGATATTGTCGTCCGAAAAATCACTATTTTTATGACTCACTCACTGACTTATTAAAATTATAGACCACTTCCAGGTGACTTAGAAACTTGAAATTTAGAACGGAGGTAGGTTTATACAAAGGGAAAATTCGAAAAACGGCCAAGTGTGAGTTGTACTCGCGCACTAAGGGTTCCGTATCAAAATATGTAGACCACTTCCAGGTAACTAATTAACTTGAAATTTGCCATCGAGATAAGTTAAAAGGCATATACAAAGAAAAAAAAACGAAAAACTGGCCAAGTGCGAGTCGGACTTACGAAATTAGGGTTCCTTACCACTACTATTTATCAAAATTATAGACCACTTCCAGGTGACTTAGAAACTGGTTTGGCATTTAGGTAAGTTAATAGGCGTATATACAAAGAAAGAAAAATCAGCCAAGTGCACGTCGGACTCACGAAATTTGGGTTCCGCACCACCGCCACTCATTGGAATAGTTGTATAGTGGTCTTCCAGGTGACCTTATAATTTGAGATTTGGAATCGAATTAGATTTATTGGACGTGTTGAGTCAAAATTAAAAAAACTGGCTAAGTACTACTCGGGCTTGCACACCGACGCGAGGGTTCGGCGCCACCAAAAATATTTTATACGTTCGTCTATTACTTGAATAAAGATAGGAAATTAGTATCGATACGTAAAAAAAAATAATGATATCCAAACAAATCATAAATGTAAAATGGGGCAAAGTTCGATATAAAAAATACAGCGATCTAAATGGGTAGGTTTCAAGTTCTGTAGTGGTTCCTAAATCATTATTACGGAACTTCAAACAGAAATATTTATTTTAGACTTTTCCAAATAATAGAGAATGTACAACGGTTAACTGTTGCTTGAAAAAAATTGTTATGTTCTGTGTTACTACATGGTGTAACTTGGAAAGTTTAAATAGTCAAGGTCACAAGCAAGCTAAGCTTACTTTTTGAAAGTAAATATCAATTAGAATAAAATTGTACAGTGAAAACTTGCCAAGTTACACCATGTCGTAACACAGAACATAACAATTTTTTTCAAGCAACTGAAAACCGTTGTACATTGTCTATTATTTGGAGAAGTCATAAATAAATATTTATATTTGAAGTTCCGTAGCTACGATCTATAGAACCACTACAGAACTTGGTACCTACCCATTTAGATCGCTGTATTTCTTTATATCGAACTTGACCCCATTTCACATTTACGTTTTGTTGGGATATACTTCTACATCAATATGGTGCACTTCATGTATTGTGAAACAACATACAAACTTAACAAAACCTCATTATTTTTATGTCGAAACGTGCCCATGAACAAAATATCATGTTAGCTTTAGATTTAATGTGAGTTTGACGTCATCATCACACACAAGACGCGAACTTAAGCGTGCTGAAGCGAAACGCAATTAAATTGTATCGACAAACAATCACCGAAGCACCGCCGCCGCCGCAGCGCTGCGCACACGCAGATTCTAAAAAAGTCCTTGATTTTTTATAACAAAAGGAAATAGAACCACAAGTTGGTGAACGCGCGGTCAACACTATACAACAACTAATTTCTATAATTTGAACAAATTACCATTTTAGGGTTCCGTGAATCCGAAAGTAACCCTTATAAGATCACTCATGTGTATGTCTGTCCGTCCCAAAAAAAAGGAGGAAAAATCAGAAGACAAAAAACTTTGGTATGTGTACAGAGTTTGCCGACCCAATCAGACCGTGGCGTGGAGGGCAACAAAGGAATTCACTTGTGGGACAACAAAGTAACAAACTTTGGTATGTGTACAGAGTTTGCCGACCCAATCAGACCGTGGCGTGGAGGGCAAACAAAAGAATTCACTTGTGGGACAACAAAGTAACAAACTTTGGTATGTGTACAGAGTTTGCCGACCCAATCAGACCGTGGCGTGGAGGGCAAACAAAGGAATTCACTTGTGGGACAACAAAGTAACAAACTTTGGTATGTGTACAGAGTTTGCCGACCCAATCAGACCGTGGCGTGGAGGGCAAACAAAAGAATTCACTTGTGGGACAACAAAGTAACAAACTTTGGTATGTGTACAGAGTTTGCCGACCCAATCAGACCGTGGCGTGGAGGGCAAACAAAGGAATTCACATACTAGGAGTTGACTTGTGGGACAACAAAGTAACAAACTTTAAGAAAGTTTTATTTTTTCAGATATATGGTGCGATAATAACAAATAAACTTACTTATTTGTTATATATCACACCTTATACACACACATACTTGTTGTGAAGAGTACAAGTACATATATAATTATTTTTTTTAATAGAATACAATACTTACAATTTAATATTTTTTGTTGCATCAAAACAAAAAAAGAAATAAACAACATCGAAGAAAGCCTATACGATAGGCGGCCTCATAACTAGGAAGCGATTTCTTCCAGGCAACCTTTGGGTAGGGAAACGGCGACAGAATAAGTTAAGGGGCGGTGCAATATATTTAAAACAGAAAAATTTGAGAATAAGCAGTAACATAAAATACTTAAATATTATAACGATTATATATAATTGCAAAATTATATTTAAGTGTATATTTTGAAAGATATCAAAGAAAATTTACGAAAATTGAACGTTTCTTATCTCCTAAATTATTTTAAGGCAAAAATTTGAAATCAATTTGGCCTCTTGTAAATTACAAGAAAACCAAAACAAAAAACATAACGTTGTTACGGAAACCGGAATGTACGGAACGCTCTGCTCGCGAGCCGCGAGCCGCGAGCCCGTCGCGCTACTCGCTACTCGCTACTCTCGCACTAGGCCGGGTTTTTTTTCAACTTTGTATTTCGTCTACTGAGTAAAAAAACTTGCGTGACGTTTGTTATTTAAAAAGGATATTTATTTGTTATTCGAAGCGTCGGAGGCTCAACCGGTAACGACTCGGTCCTCCTAACCAGAGGTGCCGGGTTCAAATACCAATGAGTTTTTCAAAAACTTACGTACATATACTCACCGATTGCTTTAACGGTGAAGGAAAACATCGCGAGGAAACCTGCACACGCCTGCGGAGAAACTCGAAGGTTATGTGTGGAGTCGAGCAACCAGCAGGGCCCGCGTGGTCGACTAAGGCCCGATCGCCCTAATTCAGAGTAGGCTCGAGCCCCTCGGTGGGGACGTATATGAGCTGATATGATGATTTATTTGTTGATCGCTTATGTTGAAAATATGTTTAGTTAGCCTCTCGTGTCTAGAGTCCCCGTTTGAAGAGCTTTAACGAGGAAATTAGGTCAAGCATGCAGTGGCAGTGGAGCCACAGTGCACAGATGGAGCGGTGTTGGGCGCGCCAGCCTGCGCCTGCGCCACCGCCGCGCCGCCGCACTTCATCTGCAGCTACTATACCATAGTAACTGTAGAGTCCAGATTTACGATAGCACCATAACGAGGAGTTAGTATATTTTAGGATTCACATAGACAAGTTAGTATGTTTTACGCTTGTGAAGGTGTCTACCTGTAGTCTGTACCTACCTAACTGAACGTGTTTCTGCCGACGACCATCCGACGACGACAACGCGCGCGACGAAACTACAAGCAAGGCTCAGTGATGTCAACTCTATATTATGTCAAAAAGTCGTTAGTCGTACGCTTGAAAAGTCGCTAGAACAATATAAAAATGGCAATTCTGTCGCTCGATGTATGGTGTATCTGTGCTTGAAAAGTCGCTAAAATGTATGAAGCGTCGATTTTTTTTTTGTCGCTATACTGCTCCGAAAATACGTGAGATCTAACTACTAAGTTGCTAAATTGGCAACACTGACTACAAGCAAGGCTATACCCGTTACAAGCGCGACCACTCCGAGATGGATGACGCGCCAACCGGTGCGGCCGGCGGCGAGGGGAATCCGGTTCGTGCGTCAGGGTCAGGGACCAGTGCCAGTGACCAGACGCACCCAACGCAGCACCCGACCCACACACGTGCTCGGTCCACTTGTCCACGGCCTTACAATGCATGTATTATCTACAAATCCTAATGTATGCAACAAGTATAGGTATGTGAAAAGCATTGCTTCGTTAAAGCGATGCTTTGAGCCTGGCGACAACCTAGCTGATACCACCTTTACGAGATATGACCTCCAGTAAACGAAGTATTATGTACTGTATGCGCCTCACTAACTAAATAGTGTCGTCACACACGATGGTTTTAGTAAGAACCACAGGCAATCGATTAGCGCATATCGATCACCGAAACCGAAGCCACATGCCACAACCCTGGATCTAACGCTCAGCTCAGTGACAATCTGTCGGATGCGCATGCGCACGAGGCCGGTATTTAACATTTCATTTTGTTGTCACTAACCCCCGACGCAAAAAGAGGAGTGTTATAATATTAACGCGTTTATCTGTGTGTCTGTCTGTGGCATCGTTGTTCTTAAACGAATGTATCGATTTTGATGCGGTTTTTTTGTTTGAAAGCTATCGTGATCGAGGTGGTTCTTAGCTATAATTGGTGAAGATCTGTTCAGTCGCTTAAGGATTATCAGCTCTTATCTAGGTGATGAAGGGATGTGGGCAACTCATTTATGTCTGATCGATTTAAAATTTGGTGCCCCGTTACTGTAAAAATATTGCAAAACCACGGTAACCTTGACCTCAAGATACAATATTCAATATATTTATTTAAAATAGGTGCAAATTTCACTCTTTCTGATAGTTATAAAAAGTAATGACAATGTTATTTGTGAAAAATTAAGAAATAAACAATCATTACTTGATAACGTCAAAATACAATCCTTACAGAGCTAAATCGAAAATACCTATAAAATAAGTCTTTATAAGTTTGTCACTCTTTTAATTCTTTATTACTTGTTGTAATTGTAAGATAGAAAATTACATTTAATGAAAATTTCAAGTGTCTACTGTTAGAACATTCAAGATTTAGGTACATGTTACAGTATCGGCATATCTAAATATAACTAGATTAGTATTACAGTTGTAACGTGATTCTGTGAACTCTGTTTTGTTATTCGGTACATTTGAGTGGGCTTTGTACAGACGTACAGAGCTGGCACAACGAGCTATTGTTTTATTAGTGTTAACACATATTCGTAAGACGATGTTACCCATGAGTTTATGTCTGGATTTAGTCGGTTGTTTATAGTTCAAATAAATGTAAGTGGACATATTTGTTTGAGAGCTTGTGGCGAGCACACACATACCAGATCGCATTCAGCACATTTTATAAGAGTGTTTGTAATACAATAAAGTAAAAGTTATTTAGTGACTGGTTATTTTATTATATCAGAAGACGGGATATTGAACAAAACACGCAAGGTTGAGTATTATAGCTGATGATTGGTAAGTGAAAAGTTCTAAATCATTTACATTTTGTGCAAAAGACTGCTTATACAGGTTGATTCGAGATTCAAAAAAAAAAATTAGTTGAATTTTATACATGGTAATCGGATTATTGGAAGATAAAGTTACAGTTTATTATTATTATTGTTGGACATTTGTTTTTTTTCTTTATATGTTAATTTTTTTTATCTTTCTTCTTACATGACTTACTTTCGTATATGTATATAAGTTTTATTATTATTACTTGTTAAACAAATAGTCACGCCTCAAGTGTATGACATTACTAGCTTTTGCCAGCGGCTTCGCTCACGTGTGCATGGTTTCTGTAACTGTCTTCGAGGGTGCGCGGTGCGCGAGCCGTAGGCGGCTCGCGAGTGTGGCAACATTCATCCAGTTTCGTTGATGTTGATCTGTTGTGGAGTTAAAGAGTAACAAATATCCATAAATACAATCTTTCGCGTTTATAATATAGTAAAGATTTGTTTGTTTTGTTTTTGATTTGTTTATATAAAATTATTTAAGTATAATACCTTAAGTTGGACAAGGGCCGTGGACGTACTTCGGCTGATATGATGATTGCTGACAAATATCTGAATCTGATGTTGTGGTATACTATTGCAGTCGAATCTAACTTGGATTAATTCTTTCAGAGAACCTACTAGTTTGGCTTGGAATAAAATTATAGCTATTCCTGTACCTTTATTAATTTCTTTTTCCTCTCCCTTTTCCATCAACAGTGATTTGTGTTGTAAAGTTACTTTCAGTAAATTTAATTTTCTGAATTAAGTTTATTCCACCCGTTTATTTCTAATTACCTAACTAAAATATAAGTGCACACTCTTGAAATGTCAGATCGTGGGCATACTCCTCCTCTGCCTCCGGTACGTAAGAAACGCACAAATATATTATCAAGCAAAGAATATTCGACAGATAGGCAAAGTCGATCGCGTACTCGTACTAAACGTCGCCGTCGTTATCGATGCTCTTCGAGCGATTTCTCCCGGGCGTCTGATGATACAAGTGTTTCCCCGTATTTCCTATATAGGCGGTCTCGTCACACTCGTAAACAGTCTCGTTCCATGGGGCGACGCCGAACATCTGTTAGGAAGCGCTCACGAAGTCGTACAGATCGACGATGGTGTCAACATAAACACCGTTCGAGTTCGACTAGTTCGTATTCACGAACAAGACGTTTGAGTAAACGAAGCCATCGGCATCGTTCACCTAGTATTTCACAATCGAGGAGCCTAACTCCTAAACGTGCAAGGACTTCAGATTCAAAATCAAACGAAACACTGATTCAAAACTTAGTTAGCGCTATACAAGGGAATACTAGTCGTGGAAATGGAACATCCCACGTGCAGGGTGCTCAAAATATTATTACAGAATTCGACCCAAACTCTCGATCTCAGACAATGAAAGACTGGCTTAGAAAAATTAATGAGTCAGCTGAGATTTACGGTTGGACAGAACAGCAAACAATTTATTATGCATTGCCTAAATTAGGTGGTTTGGCAAAAAAATGGTACGATGGTCTTACTACTATGAAATTTTGTTGGGCTGAGTGGCAAGAAAAACTTTTAAGGGCATTTCCTTGTGATCAAAATTACGCGGACCAATTATCAGAGATGTTAATTCGGAAAAGTAGAAGAAATGAAACACTAGTTGAATATTATTATGATAAAATTATGTTAATTAATAGATGTCAGCTAAAGGGTAGACAAGCGGTAGATTGTATGACTCACGGAATATTTGATTACAATATGCGAATGAACGTACAAGGTGCTAACTATAATGATCCTGATCAAGTTTTGAATCATTTTCGAAATGTTTCAAATAAATCTAATGATACACTTTCTGCAAGACGTTACACAAATGATTCTCGTGAAAATACAAATTTTACATCACAAAATAAAAAACCACAAGAACTATCTAGGGACTCAAAGAACAGGTTTTCGAATGATACCTATAACAACAAACGATTTATTAATGTTTCCTGTTATAATTGTAGGGAATCAGGGCATACTGTAGCAAGATGTAATAAAGAAATTATAAAATGCTGTAAGTGCAGACGATATGGTCATAAAGAAGCAAATTGTACATTTGATTTGGGAAAATCTTTTAACACAAATAATACTGATGCTACAACAAAAAATATACTAAATATTGAAGGAACTGAAGAAAACAATAAAAAGTATTTTAAACCAGTTAAGGTTAACAATATTGACATGAAAGGATATGTAGATTTTGGAAGCGAGTGTACGCTTATAAGCGATGTGCAATGTCAAAATATGAAATTAAAAATAGATACCAATAAATTACCTACACTACGAGGATTTGGAAATAGCAGTATAGTTCCTTTTGGTAAATGCCAGATTCGCATATCAATTGATTTAGTGCAGGTTCAATTAACAGCTTTTGTAGTTCCTGCCGCATTGTTGCCGGCAGATATATTAATAGGTCAATCACTCACTGAGCATTCTACCGTAAGAGTATTTAAAACAGATAAAGATTTAACATTATATCAGGTAACAGCAAACAGAACTAACTCCATAGTCCTGAAAGCGGTAAATGATGGTAAAATTGAAAAAGATACCGTCATACCAGTGAGCTGCTCGTCTGATTATACTGGCTTTATAAGCGTTACGTCTGATATTCGTCGAGAAGGTGAATTAGAGTACTTTATTTTACCCGGAATTTACTCGTTTACAAACGGAAAGGGTTGTATTATAGCGGTAAATTTGAATGAAAAACCCGTTGAGATAATTAAAAATAAGATAGTTGCCAGAGGTATTAGTGTGCCGAAATCTGCGTTCGAATCAGAAAAAACTTCTAATTATGTTGTAAATGTAAGACGGATAAATAGTGAATCATCTTCTATCACCGTAGATGATCTGAATATTGATGAAAACTTAGACTCAGACAATAAAGATGTTTTAGTAGATTTACTGAATACTCATCGAGACTGTTTTGCATTTACAACCAGTGAGTTAGGCCAAACGTTGGTGACTGAGATGCACATAAAATTAAACGACAGCACTCCAGTTACTTACCGACCATATAGGCTTTCGTTGTCTGAACGGGAAAAGGTCAATGGAATTATTAACGAGCTCTTGAGTAATAACATAATTCGGGAATCAAATTCAGATTACGCTAGTCCCGTTATATTGGTAGCAAAAAAGAATGGAGAATTTCGACTATGCGTAGATTACAGGGCATTAAACCGCAAGACTACCAGAGACAAATACCCCATGCCTTTGATTGAAGATCAGATAGACAAGTTACAAGGGTACGGAATATTCACGACTCTAGATTTATCTCAGGGATACCACCAAATACCTATGTCAGAGGATTCAAAACACCTTACTGCGTTTATCACTCCAGATGGACACTTTGAATATAATCGAATGCCATTTGGGTTGACGAACGCGCCTGCAGTCTTTCAAAGAATGGTACATTCACTCCTTAACAAACACAAAATTCCCGGTGTCCTAGCATATATGGACGATATTGTTATAGGGTCTAAGACAGTTGACGAGGGCGTGGATAAACTTCGTAAAGTGCTGAACATGTTACGAGAAGCAAATCTGACCTTAAATATAAAAAAGTGTCATTTTTTTAAAGCTAAAATTGAATACCTTGGGTTTGAGATCTCAGTAGAGGGTGTTCGCCCAGGTATAAGAAAAACAGAGGCTGTAGCTGCTTTTCCTGTTCCTCGAAATCCTCATGAGGTAAGGCAATTTATTGGCCTAGCCAGTTTTTTCAGAAGATTTGTTCGCAATTTCGCAACCTTAGCAAAACCTCTCACATCATTAACTAAGGCTGATGCGAAATGGCACTGGGGTCAAGATCAAATAAACGCATTCTTAAAAATCCGGGAAATTCTTATAACTAGACCCATTTTGACTATATACAATTCAAAACACTCCACTGAATTACACACGGACGCTAGTCAAATCGGTATAGGTGGTATATTACTACAATCTGAACACGAAAAATCACCTATGAAAGCTGTTGCCTACTTCAGTCGCCAGACGACTCCAGAAGAACAACACCTGCACTCATTTGAACTAGAGACACTAGCTGTGGTCATGTCTTTAGAACGTTTTCGGGTGTATCTTTTAGGAATTCAATTCAAAGTGGTTACCGACTGTAACGCTTTACGAACAGCGTTAACAAAGCGTGACCTTATACCACGAATAGCCCGATGGTGGCTCTTAGTTCAAGATTATGACTTTACAGTTGAGTATCGTCCAGGTACCCAAATGCAACATGCTGATTCGCTAAGTCGTAATCCACTTCCAAAATGTGACGATGATCCAATTGAGTTGGATGTATTAAATATAACATCAGGAGAAAATTCCTTATTGGCAGCCCAAATAAGTGATCCAAAACTAAAACTCATAAAATGCATTTTGGACAAAAATTGTATTGAGGCCAAGGAAGTGAATAACAATTATACTCTTAAAGACGGTAAAATATACCGAAAAGTCGGAGATGAATTGAAATGGGCCGTTCCTCGCGATGCACGGTGGAAAATTTGCCTTTTATGCCACGACGAAAGTGGACACTTTTCCTACGAAAAGACTCTAGTGAAAATGCGAAGAGACTACTGGTTTCCGGGAATGGCTCGTTTTGTCAGAAAATACGTGCGCGCTTGTGTATCGTGCGCTTATGCGAAGGAGCCATCTGGAAAAAAACAGGGTTTCTTGCATCCAATACCTAAACCCAGTGTGCCGTTTGAATGCGTACATATAGATCACGTAGGGCCGTTTGTTAGAAGCAAAAGTGGAAATACTTATATACTTGGTATTGTAGATGCTTTTACAAAATTTATTGTACTGCGGGCCGTTAGAAATACTAAGAGTAGGATTTCGATACAAGTATTACGTGATTTTATCGGACTGTTTGGCTCCCCAAAAGTAATAGTATCCGATCGTGGAACCAGTTTCACTTCTGATGAATTCAAGCGGTTCGTGGACTTTTATCAGATCAAACACGTGAAAAATGCAGTAGCAACTCCTCGTGCAAATGGGCAAATCGAACGATACAATCGATCGATTTTAAGTTCATTAACTGCTTTGAACATCGACAAAGATGATCGCAACTGGGACTCTGACTTAGGTAAGGTTCAATGGAGTCTGAACAATACTATTAACAAAGGTATCGGTCAAACTCCTGCTCAGGTCGTGTTTGGAAAAGATACTGTAAATGTGACCGAAAGTCATTTACACGACATTTCTGAGAATCTAACCGTTGATAAAAATATTGAAGCGATGCGTAATGAAGTATCAACTCATATCAGAAAAGAACAGGAGAAAATGAAAACACGATTTGACAGAAAAAGATGTGCTGCACACAAATACAAAGTAGGTGATTTAGTTATGGTATTAAAAAACGTTCATAATGTCGGTAAAAGCAACAAACTGGTACCACCGTACAGTGGTCCTTACAAGGTGACTGCTATTTTAGGAAATGAACGTTATGAAGTTTGTAGCGTTAATGGGTTTCCGAGCAGGAAATACAAAAACGTCTACTCCGCTGATAAAATTAAACCCTGGATACGCTTTTCTCGTCAGGACAGCTCAGAATCTGAAAATAATTGTTCAGAAACCGAATAAAGACAATACTTATTAGTAAATAGTTTCCTTTTTGTTTATTTTGTTAAATGATTGCTTATTCCCTTTCCTTTTTATTCCGTACCCAACCCTATGTAAATCCTTTAAACAAGCCAGCCAAACTAGAACTGCACATCAAGTGGCTCTGGGAATATCACCAGGACTATAATACTGCTACACTCGGGCAAGAGGCCGATACACCCTGTGAGTGTACGCGGTATCCCATTTCATCAGTCGGGCAGAGGCCGATACACCCTGTGAGTGTACGCGGTGTCCCGTTTCATCAGTCGGGTAGAGGCCGATACACCCTGTGAGTGTACGCGGTATCCCATTTCACCAGTCGGGCAGAGGCCGATACACCCTGTGAGTGTACGCGGTGCCCCGTTTCATCAGTCGGGCAGAGGCCGATACACCCTGTGAGTGTACGCGGTATCCCGTTTCATCAGTTGGGCAGAGGCCGATACACCCTGTGTGTGTACGCGGTATCCCATTTCATCAATCGGGCAGAGGCCGATACACCCTGTGAGTGTACGCGGTATACGTTCGAGACCTCGAGACCTATGCTGGAGCAGAGACCGATACACCCTGTGCGTGTACGCGGTATATATTTAAGTACTTACGCTGGAGCAAAGACCGATACACCCTGTGCGTGTACGCGGTATACGTGCAATATGTCTGGATCAGAAACTGATAAACCATGTGTGTGTAGACGGGTAAAACTTACTTACAGTGACAAAACGACAATGATAGAGTCCAATTTGTTTATTTTATCAGTTCACACGGCAAAGTGAGATGTAAAGTGTTAAAGCGCAGTGACGGAACGGTATTGCGTGGTTATTTTTTTTTTCTCTTTTTTATCATATGTAATGAAAATGAATGAGGTCATTCAATAAGTCAGGGTGGCCGAATATAAAACGTTATTGTACTTGTGAATTTAGAAGTATACACAAATCGGTGCCTAAATGTATTATGTAGATTTATAGAGATAGATTATAGATTCGATTCATAGTTAATAGTTACTAGTTATTGGATCCATGTGATCAGATGTGCTCTTTTGTAAATGTATACTTACGAATTTTGAACAGGTTTTTCAATTGGAAATACTTATAATTTTTATTAATATATTTTTTTTGTAGATGTAACGTTTGGTACCTATTTACAAAATTTTGAATTTATGTATGCCTGAGGTCAGGCATCTGTCAGAATGGCCGACTGTTAGAACATTCAAGATTTAGGTACATGTTACAGTATCGGCATATCTAAATATAACTAGATTAGTATTACAGTTGTAACGTGATTCTGTGAACTCTGTTTTGTTATTCGGTACATTTGAGTGGGCTTTGTACAGACGTACAGAGCTGGCACAACGAGCTATTGTTTTATTAGTGTTAACACATATTCGTAAGACGATGTTACCCATGAGTTTATGTCTGGATTTAGTCGGTTGTTTATAGTTCAAATAAATGTAAGTGGACATATTTGTTTGAGAGCTTGTGGCGAGCACACACATACCAGATCGCATTCAGCACATTTTATAAGAGTGTTTGTAATACAATAAAGTAAAAGTTATTTAGTGACTGGTTATTTTATTACTACTTATTACGGTTCATGAAAATATACAGCTCACTGAAAGGTAGACGGACAGACGGACAGACGGACAGACGGACAGACGGACAGACGGACAGACGGACAGACGGACAGACGGACAGACGGACAGACAGCGAAGGCTTAGTAATAGGCCCCTTTGGTCAACCTATGGGTGTATAACTGCCCTTTTTTATATTTTTACAGATGTTTATTTTTATTATTTGTTGGAAAATTCGTCATAACATGAACATTTAAAACCGACTACTTAAAAGGTCGATGAATAGATGGACGGACAGCCTTAGCCTTGCCTTCGGCATTCGAGTACGGAACCGTAACAGATACGAACAAAGTTTAATACAATTACCGGACACAACAATCCCACAACAACGCTATAAACTATTACTACGAATAGGTAGGTTAGGTACCTACCTGATGTTACTCATCTAAAACCTACCGAACACCTACATACGCAAGTGTGTATTTCCCATTCGTCGACTTGCGTATATTTACTGGAAAACCTAACATCGACAAAAACTTGAAGCAGTTTATAAAACCTTCTGCCTGTGATTAGTGATTATCGTCGTAATCATGTAAACGGGAGGTCGGATGGAATAGATCACTCATCGATTACTTGTTGCTCAGCGAGCGGCACGTGACGTCACGTCCAACTTGAATGCATGGCTCATACTCCAAGTCCTAGTTCCGCCAAAGAATGAAGAGTATTTACTGCCCGCCGCCCGGCGCCCGGCGCCCGGCGCTGCTGCGTGCGGTTACAGGTTGCGCAGACCGGTCGTTATGAGTTTAGGGACCGTGCCAGGTCTTCTTCTTCAAATTTAAGAGCTAATGCACTTGTCGCTGGAGCAATCTCCATTTTTTGTCCTCGTCCATCATCTTTACATGCCGATACTACACGACAGGAACTTTCTTAATTTGTTCCAGGTAGTTTCGCCTTGGCCTTCCTCTACTTCTCCTTCCCTCTATCTTTCCTTCTATGATTGTTCTCAGTAGACTGTCGTGTCGTACTAGGTGTCCCAGCATATTTCCTTTTCTATTTTCTATAGTCTTCAATAGGCTTCTTTTTTCTTGAATTGTTTCAAGTACTTCTACGTTCGTTTTCTTATCTGTCCAACCATTCCTCTCCATTCTCCTCCAGCACACATTTCGTGCGTGAAACTTGGTGTGAATATTGAAGTACAAACCCTAAAATAAATAAACTGGTCAAGTGTGACTCTTACCCGCGCTAAGAAGTACGAACTGAATAAAAAAAATATTAAAACTTGTCTGTCGCTTTCGTTGAATGTCTTTTGATTGAAATAAATAGGTACGTATCACTGTTGTACTCCTGTCCTGTGGAGAGCTGGTGGCGCGGAACCCTCTCACGAAGACTCGCAATTGCCCGGTTTTATGTTCAAGTTCTAGGACTTCGGTAAGGACTGAGATTTTAACATCTGGCTTGCTTGTAAATATACTTCTGGAGAGTACTTATTTTTTGTTCTCGAACAACTACAATACGAATGAGACGATTTAAGTATTTAAATATTTTCAAGATGAGGTAA
The DNA here is from genome assembly GCA_947284805.1 of Coleophora flavipennella. Taxonomy (NCBI): domain Eukaryota; kingdom Metazoa; phylum Arthropoda; class Insecta; order Lepidoptera; family Coleophoridae; genus Coleophora; species Coleophora flavipennella. The sequence goes on along the minus strand of OX369273.1, from coordinate 17,644,429 downwards.
AAAGTGGCATCGACAGTCCGTGCAAAGTACACGAGTCACGAACCGCGAGACGAGTCGTGAAGTCGCAAACTTTAAATGAAACTAAATACTAAGTTACACATTGTGTCAATGCTTGTAAGGTTCAACTAATAAGTATTGTGTTAACAATAAATACACAAACGAAGAGGACACAAAAAATCCTTGTAACGATTTTCACACGTGCTCGTCGTATGTTTGTGGCGAGAGCGCGCACAAAGAGCTAGATAACAATATACGCTTTGTGTGTCACACCTCAAATACCTATCGGTATATCGGTATCGCCATTTATCAATAATATGGTGACTGCCCTCGCCCTGTGCCCTGTGCCCTGTGCCCTGTGCCCTGTGCCCTGCGTGACGCCAGCGGCGGCCGGCCGCGTGTCGTGTTGCCGTATTGCCCCACTAGTGTTAGCTTGGCCACTGCACTGTGCAAACTGGCACACAACACAAACATTTACCTTCATACTCGTACTTACACAACCCCAATGTTATGTCAAGTTATGTTTTGTTTGAGTTTATTTCAATTTGTTCAGCCGCTGCAGCCGCTTCAGCCGCCTCCGCTCAGGTATAGCTAACTTACTTACACCTAATTACCTAAATCTGCTCCTCGCACACATTAACATCGAATTTCGTAACCGAACATGACTAATTTAATTTAATATTTTGAAAGATTTTCATAAACATGAATCATTTGGAGCGTCGGTGGCTCCTCCTGTCCAGGAGGTCGTGGTTCGAATCCTGCCACGTATACCAATATGTTATCGAATTTTGATTTCGTATGTACGTTTATCCGAAGCTCTTAGGGTGAAGGAAAACATCGTGAGGAAACCTGCACACGTCTGCGAAGAGACTGGAAGGTTGTGTGTGAAGTCGACCGACCCGCACTGGGCCCGCGCGGTCGTACGAGGCCCGATCGCCCTAATTCAGGGTAGGCTCGAGCCCCTCGGTGGAAACGTATATGAGCTGATATGATGATGATGAATCATTTCTGAGACTAAAATGTATGAAAAACCAAACAGGTGTTGATTGTCATTACGAAACAGACGCTCACAGGAAACTGCACGCGCTTGAACTGCAGCGGAAGGTTGTTCGAGATGAGGGGGACGCGTGGTGTGCCTACAAACTGACTCACCAGCACCACCAGCACCACCAGCGCCTCAACCCGCCCACCTCCGTGACGTAGTGGTTAGCCCACTCGCTTGACATCAAGTGGCCGCGGATTTGAGTCTTACTTTGTGAGACGCGGTTTGGTTGGTGGAAGGCCATTTTCTAAGCCCGCCTGTCTGCCGGCTACCAACATCTTATCACATCTTGTCTAAGTCTTGCCGCCAAAACATCAATATTAACACCATTGATGAGATCCGGCATGAAGATAAGATAGCCATTTCTCTTATTGCGTTAGGGAATCTTGGTAAGCCTGTTAAAACCGGCCCTAAGGCTTATGCGTGTAGAACTCAGAAGCCGGTAGCCGGTAGCCGGCAGCCGGCCGCGCGGTGTATTCCGTAGAGGTGTGAACCGGTTTGAACTGAAGAAGTATGAAGGTGGTTGTCCAACTAGTCAAATCGTAGATGTAAACGACCAACGCCCGATTAGCGAGTACGACTACTTGCCTGTAAAGTTAATTGTAAAGACGTGTCTACTTCGGTTTGTTTGGCACACATTTACCGCCAGCCTTTACTGCATTACACGAGAATGGAAGCTCTTGACACAGATGTTAACAAACAAACGGAAGGACGCCGCAGCCCCAGGCCCACCCAGGCGTCAACTGCGTTGTGCTGTAAATAACTATTAATCTTTCTGTTGACGGCACCGCCGCGCCGACAGTAAGACGCTGCACTAACTGGGAGTGGACTCGTGGCGGGAGATGCATCTGCCTGATGTTATCAGCCAGCCAGCCAGCCACCAGCGGCCGGCACCAGCGGCCAGGCGCCACACAACTATACGTCTACACAATGAGAAAGCTTCGGGGGCTCAAATTAATGGAGGTAGGCATGCTAAGGCCATTCCCGTAATCGAGACCATTCAAACATAGAATAGTTATTTATGAATGACACAAGGGTGGTAAAAAGGTAAATAACAAACGAGTGACATTTGTAAGCCCGAGCCGCTGCGCGGGCGAGAGCTTACCACCGTCACGAGTTTGCCATTTACCTTTTACACCTATGTATCATACGAAGTTTTTAAGGTTCCGAAGTGTTATAATAATAATAATAAAATTTATTTATCGACCAACAATGGATCACAATAGTGTTAGTGACTTATTCTAGGACTTAGACTAGTGTTAGTAATATACACAATTACATTTACATTATATGAAATTTATTTACAATATCACGACTGTTATTGGCAACGTGAACCAAGCAGCAGTGGTTCACAATTGCGCAATCTAGTCTACTGGCAAACATAGCCAGGATGCTATTGGCGCTGCCCCGCACTCGACGCACCAGGGACGCGCAGCGCTTGCGCATGGTAGCGTAAAAGCAGTCTACTCGCGCCTCCGCGAACATCCCTGATGCGCTGCAGTATCGGGGCAGCCCCAGCAGCCCCAGCAGCACCCTGAATGCATTGTTATAATTTCGCCATGTCTATATGTCTGTCCGTCTGTCTGCGGCCATACTATGTATTATATTAGTACTTCTGCGGCTTAGCTCAGAGACAATTAGTACTAGAAAGCTGAAATTCAAAAAAGTCCACGATTGGTGTTAAAGCTTAACTTATGATATCCCACCAAAATATAAATGTCAAGTTTTGCCAAATTCGATACAAAGAAGTTAAAGAGATCTATAAATGGTACCAAAATAGTGGGTTCTTAAATCATCGCTAAGAGACTTGAAATTGAAATGTTTATCTTGTACTTTTCCAAATAATAGAGAAATTACAACGGTGTTCAGTTGCTTAAAAGAAAATTTGTTATGTTCTGTTCTATTAAATGATGTAACTTGGCAAGTTAAAACACTCAAGCTCCCAAGCAAACAAAACTTTATTTTTAGAAATATACGCCAATATAGAACATAATTGCTTATCGGAAACTTGCCAATTAGTAGAACAGAATATAACAAGTCTTCTTTTAAGCAACCTAGGATGTCATGTCAGCACATTTTTTGTATCGAACTTGGCTCCTTTTCACTTTTATGTTTTTATGGGATTCTAAATCTCGAATTTCATCAATCCTTGTGAATAAAATGCGGACGTGACGCGCACACTGATAAGCTATCTAGATTATAGCCATCTTGGAGTCATTCACTGCTTACTGCAGGAGCACAACACAAAGGCAATCTAAATACCTACATGTACTAGAGGTGGTCCACAATAGGTTCTCAGGTGACACACTGAACCTGCAGCTGTGTCTAATAAAGAAATACCTACTAGCTATTACGTCATACCATACGTTTGGTATATTGTGTATAATATGTTATCACTTGTGTGTGAATGTTGACAGTTAGGTATGGTTGTTAGTGCGGCCCTCGCGGAATGTTACCTACCAGCGCCGCATTTGGTCAGCGCGGTGGCGCGGTGGCGGGAGGGCGCGCGGCGCGGGCGCAGGATCAACAAAGCAGCTACTGCGATAACCGCGGCTGCGTCACTATTACGTGTAACGCAGTGTTACTCACCCTGACTCCACACTCCACACGTGGAATGCGGTACCTAAATGAAACTTGGCCAGTAGGGCTGCACCATGCCGCATGCCGCATGCCGGCCGAGTGGGACAAAAAAGCAACAATCAGAAAATACGCAACTGACGTACCTAGGTATTTTACACATTTCTTGAGCACCCGGAAATGGAAAATTTCCATGAAACTATGAATTTATAATACTATACTTTATAATAATTTATATGAATAATTAAGACAACGCTGAAGTGCCTGTCGATGTTCGAAAATAACCTTATCTCTCTCTCTCTATGTTGGCTGGTGGGAGTTGGGAATGAGCAGACCAAAGTAACGTAACCAAGAAGCCATGAAAATCATGAGTCATTGATCAACTGTCGATGCAGAAAAACTAATTTCGACAGTGAACGCCGCCATTGTGGTTAGAGCCACGCGACGCCATCGCCATCGCCATCGTCATCGCCATCGCCAGTGCAATAAAAACCAACCACGCCGAGGCGAGGGTTCCGTGCTCCGTATCGCCCCGCGCCCGCCACACACTATACTTGCGTGATTACCAAAAAGAAAAAAAAATAACAAAAGTAAAATATTCAGAGGGGGTTAATTCATACCGAAACGTATTATTTTTCTCGGTTTTTTGTTTTTACTCTATTGTTGAATGAAACGGTAATATTAGGTCGGGGAAAAAGTTTTTTCGTATTTTGTATGCAAACTCAAACAGGGCGAACAAAACGAGCTGCATCTTGAACGTTCAGATTTCCATACTGGAAACGCTGCTTGAACTATTTGTGCTACTGATTGATACTGCATTAGGTCCATAATTGGCACAAATTTTATTCGAGGCCAGTGTAGCATTTTTACCTTTTTTACATAAAATTTCAAATTGTCGCTACTTTTCTCGTTACTTTCACTCATTTTCTTAGCCAGAATCAGAGATATGCTATATATAAGCAGAATATTTTAAAATGGCGGGAATTTTATTTTTTATTTATTATTAAAATTTCGAAAGTTCACTTATTTAATTTTATTATAACCAGCCAAGTACAAATAATACAAGCAAAGAGATTTGATTACAAAGTTTTAGTTACAAAATACGAAGAAACTTTTTCCCGACCTATTACATACGTATACAAAGGACAAACTTGGTGTAATTGTATCTACTCACTCGGTGCTCGGCGCTCGGTGCTCGGTGCTGGGTGCAAACTCTACAATAGTAAGAACCGGCCAAGTGTGGGTCGTACTTGCGCTAAGGATCCCGAACTGAATGAAAGTATTTTTTTTTCACTGCCGATTGATGTATTTTTATGGGATAACTACATAACAAAGTAGTATTGTATAATTGTTATTATTTGTTAGGAAATCCGCCATAATAACATAATTATACTCTGTGAAAAATTTAACTGGCTGCCAAAAGTTACAACTTTTTGAAGGTCAGACAGACAGACAGACGGAGGGCATAGGCGACTTAGTAGGGTCCCGTCACCCTTGGGCGCGGAACGCTAAAAAGCTGCCACTCAACTTTTTATTGTATATATTATGTATATCGAAGTTTTTATGGACCTTCCTAACTACTAGGTAGGTACAGCATAGTCAGTGAGCATTCCTAAATACCATTTTAAACAATACAGAAACGCTCTTGCATGTATGTAAATAAGTATGTATAGATATTTTTAAGCAGCCCTGGGTAATTTATTGATTGAGACCACAGAAGGACGGGCTTTGTGCGTTGCTTTGCGGGATTGTCTTCACTTACTAGTGCCACCAGCGCTTAGCAGCCCTGCCGGCCTGCCTGCCTGCCTGCCTGTCTGTCTGCCTGCCTGCCTGCCTGCCTGCCTGGGCCCAAGTCGGCCCAACACCTCCTTCAATGAACAATCATTTCAATTACATGTTGCGTTACACGTACGAGTATAGGTATAGGTATTATTATAGGTTTCTGTTTCCGTGGGCAATGAATGAGTAAAACATAACGTATAGGTACCTACATATCTTTAGGCGTAGCTCTGCACTCAATTGGTCTATAAGCTGATCGATTTGTATGAAGGGTTCTTTTTTGTGAATTGACGGTATGGGTAACATTGTCCAGCGTGCAGCGTGCAGCGTGCAGCGTGCAGCGTGACGAGTAGAGAGAGTGCAGAGTGTAGGTAGAGTGGGCGCCCAGTTAGTGGGTCCGACACAAATTTTGTTACCTACGTGCTTTACCCAGTGAGATTACGATAGTAACATTATATATCATTGGCTTTACCTATATAAAATAACTCCGCAAATGTAATAAAAAAAGTAAGTGTGTGGTTTTATGAAACCACGGTAAAAAGTGAAACTTTACAGAGGACGAAACGATCATGGCTGCTCTTGCTACGGTACAAAGGACGAAACGATCATACCGTCAAACAAAAGCGACCGTCACGCGACATGCAACACACAGACAAAAAAATGGGAGACGATGTAATAAAAGTTTCACTTTAATAAACATAAATATAGAATATTTTAATAAATGTGTTAATGAAGTAAGTACCTACCTACCTACGCTTCATTGTGCACCTAATTCTTTGGTAATTTAATTTTAAACTGAGTTGTTTCCGTGTTTATTCCCGCTTGTTTCCTTTATTTCAGAAAATGTTGACGCAAAAAACACGAAGCAAATAACACAATGCAACCTTCGACATCCGCATGTAGGCCGTCCAAATCGCCCACTCCCCGCTCCCCATGCATGGCACTATATACCTATCGGGGGGCACGGCAGTGCCCCCGCCACGTCGAGCGCGAAGCAAACACTGCTGTACCTACCTTTACTGGAACCATTTCGCCGCATTTTTCAGGCCCCTATTTGAGAACCTCTGGATAAGCTCAGAACGCAAAAATTTTCGTCATCCAGTAAGCTATAATCACATACTTAACATCCAAAATTTCAAGTCTGTAGGTCATTTAGTTCCGAAGTTAAGCGAAAGCAAAGTTTCGCATTTATGACACTCACTCACTCATGATCATCAGAATAGAAATAGAACTAGTACTTCCCATAAACTCAGAGAGCTGAAATTTAGGGTTATGGCCACATAAAGGGAAAACTATAAAAACTAGGATAATCGAAGATCTGGAGTACCTGGTGACCCTGATTAGAAAACACAAGAGCCCAACCAAATCTAATAAAATAAATCAATATGCCCAAGTTTCTACAAAAAGAAGTGAAATCCTACCAAAAACATTGTGTAAAAAACTAGCCAAGTCTCCTTGGAGCTGCTTGTTTATCTCTAAAAAGTAATGAAATCTAGACAAAGTCATTCCAAGTCTAAAGTTCCTTACTGAGATTTCTTTATTATTATAGTTAATATTGTGTGACTTGGCCGTTGAAGGGTACACAAGGGTACAAAACCAGGTGCTCCATGACACCATTGCACCAATCTGTCGCCAGAACCGCTACCCATTGACGATGGGAATTTGCCACTTGGAAAACGTTGATTCAATAACCAGTCAATTGTAGGCTTGATAAAACTGCGTATTTTAATAATACTTATGTATAGGCGAGCCTGAAACAAACAGTATAAAAAGTTATTTCCAGTACAGACGGACTTCTAATCATTGATAGAAGTCCGTCTTCTGTACGTCTATTTTATGTTATATCGATGGTCGATTTGACGTTCCAAAAAGAAGTTTGTTTCAGGCTCGCCTATACATAAGTATTATTGAAATACACAGCTTTATCAAGCCTACAATTGACTGGTTATTGAATCAACGTTTTCCAAGTGGCAATTTTCCATCGTCAATGGGTAGCGGTTCTGGCGAGAGATTGGTGCAATGGTGTCATGGAGCACCTGGTTTTGTACCCTTGTGTACCCTTCAACGGCCAAGTCACACAATATTAACAATAATAATAAAGAAATCTCAGTAAGGAACCTTAGACTTGGCACGATTTTGTCTAGATTTCATTACTTTTTAGAGATAAACAAGCAGCTCCATCGAGACTTGGCTAGTTTTTTACTGAATTTTTTTTCTATTTTACAGCAGATGAAGATTGAGATTATAGGTATTCTCGGGTTCGTTCGCGGAAGCTGTAAACCATTAAAATATTTCTTTCTTTTTATGTTGTGATGGAATAAAGAGTATTGTATTGTAAAATACTATTTCACCGTTTTTCGAGTAAAATTTTATAATGCATTGCGCCATTTCATTGTGAAATGGCTGACTGTCTCATGTTAAATTTAAAAAAATAGGTGCCTGCACCCTTCACAGGCTGGTCTAGTATTTATAGATCTGAAGCTGAACCTACCTTTTTTTTTATTGACAATTGGTAAACCCTTGACAACATCTCACCTGGTGGTAAGTGACCTAACTGTTAAATATTCATTTAATTATTTTTTTAATTACATGAATAAGACTCCAATGGAAATATGAATAAATAAACTATTGCCCAACGATTTAAGAAAGGCTTGTGGAGCCCACTTAATTAAGCCAATGTTTTAAAATTTGATGTTCTGTCCGTCAATAGCGACGTTATTTTTTTTCTTCAAGCGAATTGATGTCTTATAATAATTAAATCAATTTCTGAACACTTTCCATTCTCTCCTTGATCGCTATCGAATATCGAATAAAATGTCAAAATGATCGTAACGTTATGTCAATTTAGGCAGCTGGAGTAGCGTAGCGAATTTCAGACGTTCTTCACAAGATCGTGCGATCCTCAACGTGCAAGAGTCGGGCTGCGGGTGCTGCTGCCTGCGGGTGCTGCGGGTGCTGCGGGTGCCGCGGACAATCTCTCCGAACACTCCGAAATGAGCGCTCGCCGCTCGCCGCGTGATAGCGACGACATCACGACGGCCTGCGGGTGCTGCGGGTGCTGCGGGTGCTGCGGGTGCTGCGGGTGCCGCGGACAATCTCTCCGAACACTCCGAAATGAGCGCTCGCCGCTCGCCGCGTGATAGCGACGACATCACGACGGCCTGCGGGTGCTGCGGGTGCTGCGGGTGCTGCGGGTGCCGCGGACAATCTCTCCGAACACTCCGAAATGAGCGCTCGCCGCTCGCTGCGGGTGCTGCGGGTGCCGCGGACAATCTCTCCGAACACTCCGAAATGAGCGCTCGCCGCTCGCCGCTCGCCGCTCGCCGCTCGCCGCTCGCCGCGTGATAGCGACGACATCACGACGGCCTGCGGGTGCTGCGGGTGCTGCGGGTGCCGCGGACAATCTCTCCGAACACTCCGAAATGAGCGCTCGCCGCTCGCTGCGGGTGCTGCGGGTGCTGCGGGTGCTGCGGGTGCCGCGGACAATCTCTCCGAACACTCCGAAATGAGCGCTCGCCGCTCGCCGCTCGCCGCTCGCCGCTCGCCGCTCGCCGCGTGATAGCGACGACATCACGACGGCCTGCGGGTGCTGCGGGTGCTGCGGGTGCCGCGGACAATCTCTCCGAACACTCCGAAATGAGCGCTCGCCGCTCGCTGCGGGTGCTGCGGGTGCTGCGGGTGCTGCGTGTGCCGCGGACAATCTCTCCGAACACTCCGAAATGAGCGCTCGCCGCTCGCCGCTCGCCGCTCGCCGCTCGCCGCTCGCCGCTCGCCGCGTGATAGCGACGACATCACGACGGCCTGCGGGTGCTGCGGGTGCTGCGGGTGCCGCGGACAATCTCTCCGAACACTCCGAAATGAGCGCTCGCCGCTCGCCGCTCGCCGCTCGCCGCGTGATAGCGACGACATCACGACTCGCTCGTGTTCCGCACAACAACCATCAGTGTTGTGAAATTTATTCTGAGCATGACCAAACCCTTGCGAATTCCTTATGCAGATACAATGAGGTTTCTGCGAAACATTTCACTCACTTCGACGCAATACTTGCGTCTGCATCGTTCGATTTGTTTTGGTCTCATTTTGGGAGCTGTGATAACAGCGTCTAATCTGTTCGTAACACGCGTAGTTAACTAGGTACGACTAGGCCAGATTGTAATTCTGTGGTACGTACGACCGACATCGACACGCTTTGAAACACTGAACTGTTATCATATCAGGTTAGTTAGTGTGTTCTGTCTGTCGATCTCAGTCAAAACTGATGTGACCCCAGGCTCCGTCTGACGCGTAGCGGTGACTGATTTCAACGAAAAAAACTCAACTCACATCACAACTTACGACAAACATTCATCTCGAATACTCGAATGTGTGTAGGCCTGAGATTGATGTTTATATTTTTTATGAACGCTGAAACAAAATTCAGTGACCGATCTGATTTGTAAGACCAACGCTGCGGTGTCCCAAGAAGTACAGTCAAGCGGAAGTCCAGAGATAGAACACCTCTAGACAGGGGTATCCGAATCAACCCCAGCCATGTGTGTTCCGAAAAAGTCTATGGTTTTCGAGATATTAGCATTTTTATGTTTTGTATGGAAAACGAAAACATCTTTGCTGGACTTTAACGTCAGTGTGTAAAAATAAAATTACTTTACGAGACAATAGGGATGACGAATGCTAGTCACCTGATTTACTTATCATCTGACAAAAAGGACAATTTGTTCTTAAAATGTTTGAAATACCTAGGCGTGACGTCATAGTTTTGCAGCGTCATGAATGTACTCATTTTGTGGTTTTGGTGAATATAAAATCGGAGACTTGATGGAAAACAAAACGAGTAAGGTTTTCCGAAATTTAAGTAGGAGGGCAATTTAGTGATCAAGAGTTCATAGGTACCTAATTTATTTCTGATACTATCGTTATCCCTATTAAGCGCCAGATACAAGAAAAATTCCTCACTTTATCTGCTTTCAAAAAAGGTGTAAAAGTCTAAACAAATGAAAAAAAATTACAATTAAGTTGGAAATTAACCAGAAGGGTGTATCAATTCAATAGCTCATACATTTTTTTCAAAAATTTTGTATTAAGTTATAACTTGTACTTATATAGTTAATGCGAGTCAAGAGAGACACACGCCGTTTGCCTGATTTTAAAATAACTCTACGCGTAACTATTTAATTATTATAAACTTGTGTGACGGGCGGGACGGGCGTCGTCGGGATGACGTTACAGACAAGTCACTGAGAAAGTTGAGATAAAATAAACTCTATTCAAATTGTCTTTTCTAATCGAACACAAACCAACGGACCAAAATACCTACGTTATAAGTACCTACCTCTATACAGAAACCCAAGAAGTAATAAATTAGGGCCGCTCTAGGTTGTCCCATAACAAGTTGTCAATCACAGTGGGTCACAGGCAGTGTTACAATATATGTAGCGGCTTCCGTATTTACGAGTAGGTAAACTGCCGCCGAATCAAGACGAGAAACGTCAACTCAAACGGAGCGGCGCGAGGCGCGAGGCGCAACTGCACAAAGCTCGGTCACAAAAGGACCGGACCTGGGGCCTGCCCCCAGTTCCCGAAGCAACCCGTTTTTGTGGGCACTCACCCATTTACGAATGATAAGGAGAGAGATATACATTTGGCAGAAGGAATGACAGTGTCAGGGAATGGTTTAACTGCAGGGACTTGTTGAAGAATTTTTGGATGTCGATCCAATTAAGGTTTTTGTAGTAAGTACTCGTCTCGTAGACGTAGGTAGGCAGTAGGCGCTGAGGGAGAATATGTGGAAAGTAGAGTGTAGAGTTTATTCAAAGGTTTTGCCTTTTAAACTTTAAAAAGCAAAATAAACAACAGTAACTAATATGTATGTATAGTATGTACATACGCTTGTTACGATTAATTAAGTGTACGTATTTAAATAAAGCCTAAAGTTGAATTAAAATTAGTGGGTTTATGTGAAATTGACATAGAGATATCTGTAACATTACATTAGCTTCAGTCAGAATCAAAAGTGTATCATTTCGGAGCAAGAACACCAAAATACCATCCCCGAAATTCCCACATGAATCCATAGTGAAGCTGGCAGCAGTCGGTTAATGGGGCATGGCATGGGGACTCACCGCGAATGCAACGTTGATAAAGATGAACAGCTTGTGTGCGGAGCAGAGCCCCCGCGAGCAGCCCATGGCGGTCTCCGCGCGACTCGGCGGCTCAGGCTGGCAGCACGGGCTCGGGACGGAGACACTATGTAAACATCGGCGGCGGGTCGGTTGGCGGACGGCCGCAGCGCGCGCTCTGTGCCGCGCCTCGTAAGGCACTGACTGACGACTCAGACGACTTGACGAGTGGGCGAGGCGGAGCCCGAAGCCGCCACGCGCTCGGCGGCGCCCCCAGGCCCCGGGGGTGGCGGGCGGGGGATGAAGCGGAAAGCGCTAAAACATGAAAGCTCGATCGCCCAGCGCTACTTCAGGAGACAATGCTCCAATAAGTGCCGGCAGTAGCACAAAGTAGATCTATTCTGTGGCAGCAGGCAGCCACATACCTACATGTAGGAATATACATAGCTAGGCATTTAGTGTTGTCAATCAGTTATCCAATTAAAATAAAGTAAGTATATATGACTTACATGTGCTTATACTATAGGTTCTAGCTTTGCCCGCGGCTTCGCCCGCCTGGAAATCGTTTTCATGAGTGTCTTTGAGGATGAGTAGTGCGCTAGCCGCAAGAGCGTGTAACTACTTGAGTTTTCTCCAAATCCTTCGGAAATTAAGTATATCGGGCTATTCTGATTAGCAGTCTATTTCACTTCCCACTTCCTCAACTATTTTTATGCAAAAAGTCACGTGAATCCGTTGCTCCGTTGCGTTGCGACGTGCGCGTGCGCGAGCCTGGCAACGAGCGTTCCCCGACAGATCCCTCGTGACGCGAACTATGTCGGGCTATGCTAATCATTTTCCACCGTCTCAACCATTTCTATGTCAAAAATCACAACAACCCGTCGTCGGTCTGTTGCGAATAGTTGCGATGTTAAAGAAATTAACCAAAAAAAAATTTTTTTTAGCTCCCTCAGGATCGGACTATGCTATTTTCTCGGGACAAAAAGTAGCGTATGCCTGTGTACTTCTCTGTGACGCAGGCTGCGTGCACGTGCATGCCAAATTTCGCCTAGATTGGTTCAGCTGTTAAAGCGTGAAAGAAGACGTAACAAACAAATTTTCACACATTATTTATAATACACTAGCTGTCCCGGCGAACTTCGTACCACCTTACACTACACTACACACCCTACCCTACCCTACACTACACTACACTACACTACACTACACTACACTACACTACACTACACTACACTACCCTACCCTACATAAGAACCTTCTCCTGACAATAACGAACTCGACAAAAAAAGAATTTGCGAAATCGGTCCAGCCGTTCACGCGTGATGCCGTGAGTCGTGACCAAGGGAAATAGGGATTCATTTTTATATATATATATATATATATATATATATATATATATACCTTACTAATATCTATACACATATATATATATATATATATATGTGTATAGATATTAGTAAGGTATAATAAAGCGCGATCCACACCATCCGATCCGATCCGATCCTAACTTTCGGATGAAGTCAGGTAATGTCTCACTGAATAACATTAACTATATAAGGGCTATTGAAGCTTTCCGTTGGTAACAAAACAAGAACCGGCCAAGTGGGGTCACGTTCGCGCACCGAGGGTTCCGTACCACCACACCCGTCTATAAATACCAATATAACAATGATACCTTACGACTTACAACTTTGATCTCAAGTTTGTTGAGTACGTTAAAAATTATTCAAAATTATTTAAAAGAGTTTGTTTGGCAGCTAAAGCCAACTTTATTTCTAAGAAAATTAAATATTCTGAAAATAAAGTTAAAGCTGTTTGGAACGTTATTAATAAGGAGACGGGGAATACGAAGCCGCGAGAGAAACAATATGTCTCGCAAACTGATCGTGGTCTCATTTCTGAAACCTCATAGGATAGGTAACATAAGAATTTTAATCTTTCTTTACAAATGTTCCACTCAAAACAACCGAGAGCCTTGACTCGTCGCCTATTCTCGCAAATCAATTACTTTCTGAAAATGTACCTAAGTGCGAAGAAGATATTACATTTCGAAAAATTAATCCACACACGATTGTAAAAGCTTTTAAGATATTGAAACTAAAAAACACTGAAGATCTTTGGGGCATGTCTGTTAATTTAATAAAGTCCGTAATTGAAATTTTAGCCCCTTATTTGGCCGATCTATTCAACACTTGTATTGATACTGGAGTATTTCCGGATCTCATGAAATTTAGTAAAGTTGTTCCACTCTTCAAGTCCGGAGAAAAAAAAGACCCAAGTAATTATAGGCCTTATTTATTTAATCGTATGGCGATTTGTCGAACAGGTAATTCTCAAATGTCAATGTTCAGGCCACACAGCCATGTATATGCATCAGGACTGAGGTCAAAGAGGTCTTTAGTGGGGCCGTGGTATCGCCGCAGTGGGCAACGCTCGACGATATGTTCCATTGTTTGGTCTTCCACACCGCAGTCGCAGCAGGCAGACTCCCTCCATCCCCACTTGTGCCGAAAGTGATTGCACTTTCCGTGGCCAGTTCTTAATCTGTCCAGTCGACACCACTGTTTACGAGATAGTTTACTCAAATGTTCTTTGTAAGTGAGGGCCCGATCAAGAGTAACGCCAAGGTATTTTGGGCAAGCATTGTATTTGAGCCTCTGGCTTTTGAAATATACTGAGGGCTCGTATTTTGCCATTCGATTGGACAAGTGGAAGCAAGATACCTCAGTTTTGCTTGTGCTGGGAATGAGCCGCCAGGCTTTAAAGTATTTTGCCATGCATTCCAAAGCGCCAGTAAGGAGCTTTTCACATTATAGGCCTGTTTCTGTGCTACCAGTTTTAAGTAAGGTTTTTGAAAAAATTATACTAAACCAAATGTTGACTCACTTTAATATCAATAAATTGCTCCATAACCTGCAGTTTGGCTTTACAAAAGGGCGTTCAACAACGGACGCGGGAGTTGAACTAATTAAAAACATATATGATGCTTTTGAGAAAACCCAAAACGCGGTAGGGATCTTTTGCGACTTGTCAAAGGCATTCGATTGTGTGAAACATAAAACTCTGCTTGTTTAATTGGACCATTACGGTGTTAAAAATAAGGCTCTAGATCTTTTAGAATCGTATTTAATTAATAGGATGCAAAAAGTACAAATAAATAATACGAAATCAATGGGTTCTCTGGTTAAGATGCCTAAAGGTTCTATTTTAGGACCTTTCCTTTTTTTAGTTTATATTAATGATCTACCATTCATGGTTGAATCACTGTCGAAAGTTGTGTTGTTTGCGGATGATAAATCGCTAGTTTTTAAGTTGACAGAAAAACTGATATGTCTGACGAAGTAAACGACACTCTTTCAAAAGTATACAATTGGTTTACTATAAATAACTTAGCCTTAAACGCAAAAAAGACCAAATGTATTAAATTCACATTACCTAATGTTATTGAAGTAAACAACAATGTATCCTTAACTGGTAATACATTAGAATTTGTAAATCAAAGCGTGTTTCTAGGTTTAACTGTCGATTCAAAGCTTCAATGGGGCCCTCATATAGAAACGCTAGCAGGCCGGCTTAGCTCAGCCGCATACGCAGTTAAAAAAATCAGGCTCCTTACAGATATAGACGCCGCAAGACTGGTATATTTCAGCTACTTTCATAGTATTATGTCTTATGGGATACTTTTGTGGGGACATGCAGCTGATATAAATACCATATTTGTTCTGCAAAAAAGAGCGGTTCGCGCGATTTATGGAATGCGTTCTCGTGAGTCGCTCCGAGATAAGTTCAAAGATATTAATATACTGACTTTCCCCTGTCAGTACATTTATGAAAATATAATGTATGTTCGTAAAAATCTGCATCTCTTTTCACTGAATAGTGACAGGCACAGTCGTAATCTTCGGAATAGGAATGAGCTTCAAGTAACTTATACCAGACTTAGCAAAATCAATAAGTCATTTGTGGGTCAATGCACACTCATGTATAACAAATTACCTGTTGATGTCTTAAATTTGTCAGAAAAACAGTTTAAAAATTGTGTCAAAAGAACTCTTTGTAAAAAAGGTTATTATAAGACATCCGAATATTTAAATAACAAAAATGTATGGGTAGACAGTGTTTCTTCTATCAACGCTACTAATCCTGTTAAATAGTAATAAAATGAAGATCAAACTAAGAATTGACGTGAAAGCGACAAGACATGACAAGTATAAGTAGTACTTCTTTTAATTAATATTTTTATTTTAGCATTGACATGAGTGGTGCACGCTCGCTTATATGTTCGTGCGGATGGTGGCGCATCGGGAGCCGGCTCGTTCCTTTCCCTCTAATATGGTTGAGAGGAGCGATGGCTGACTCTCACGTTATACTCGTGACCGGGTGCTGTCCGTGTGAACTGGCCTACACTTGTCAAAGGCGTTCATGACATTCAATAATTTTGATGTACCTATAACTTCTCGTGTCATATTGTTTTCATGTTCTAATGACATTATTTTTTTTATATCACGGATTGTATTTTGACGTAATTAACTAATGATTGTTTATTTCCTGATTTTTTACAAATGAAATTATGTAATCACTACTTTATGACTATCAGAAAGAGTGTAATCTGCACCTATTTCGAATAAATATCTTGAATCTACCTATTCATTCATTACAAACAAGACATCAACGCGAGCGACAGAAAAATAGTTTTTATTGTATGACTCACATGAAGCTTCACGCAAACTTATTATTCCTACACCCGGACCGGAAGTACGTAATGAAATGAAATGAAATGATAATTTATTTGCATCAAACATGGTAGTAGGATGTTTAATATAATTTTTAGTGCAATCATGTTTCGCCTGTGCAAGGCATGCAAATGTTTAACATAGATTATAATTATTTTGTCACGTAAACTTTAAAAATTCAAATGTCAATAAGTTTATTTTTGTCACAGAGGTATTCATTAACGCTATAATAATTTTTGTCAATAAGCCATTTCAACAATTTTGTCTTAAAGGTTTTCGATTCAAGCTTTCGCGGTTCAATTGGTAGGTTATTACATATTCTAACGCTCATACACACACAATTTCGGCTATACATTTCAGTCAATGGGATTTCGTTAAAAACTAGCCTGTATGGATCTCCAAGGGTTCTTGTGGTTTTGTCACTGGCTTTTTTAAATAATTGCAGATGTTGCTTTACAAACAGACAGAGCTCAAATATATATAGCGCGGGTAGTGGCAACAGACCAAGCTCCTTAAATAGTGGCTTGCAGGAGTCTCGTGATGACTTGCCAGCTATAGCTCTTACACATTTTTTTTGTGCTATAAAGGCTCTTTTCCAGTGGGTCCCATTTCCCCATATAATAAGACCGTAACGGAGCACCGAAGCTACACACGCATGATAGGCAGACAAAACAGTGGGCATGTTTGTTAGACTTTTTAGGCGCTTTAGGACGTACACAAATCTGTTGAGTCTCTCACTTACATTCTCATGTTGTGGTTTCCAGTTTAGTTGGTTTTCAATTTTGAGGCCTAAGAATTTCGTGTTATACATCTCATCAATTTTTATGCTTCCATGTTTTATTTCTAATTTACGAAACCTATTGTTGTTAAAATTAATGTAGTTTGTCTTTGAAATATTAATCTGTAAGTTATTCATGTTCAGCCATTTTATTATAACATCAATAGTATTATTTATGTCAGATTCGTGATTGTTAATTGTATTATTGTCAGTAATTTTCCCTTTTGTTGTCACTACTATAGAAATGTCATCAGCGAAGAGAACGCACTTGTGCTGAGTTACATGAGGGATGTCATTTATATAAAGTACGAAGAGAAGGGGTCCAATTACGCTTCCTTGAGGAACTCCGCATCTATTGTATCTGTAATCAGAGGAATATACGATAGCCTCATTTTAATTATTGTTGATTTTAGTTAATGAAACTTTTTGTCTTCTTTCTAAAAGGTAAGACCGTAAACTACTTACTACCTTGGAGAGCTTGATGTATGCACTGTGCACTATGCGGTATGCGAGGGCACAGACGCACAGACGCACAGACGCACAGATGAGACAGCTACTATAGTTAGGGTGCGCTGTGCGAGCTAATTCATTTTTTCCCAGACCCCTCGGAATAACTGCAAGTAAAATAGGTAATCCTACCACTATTATAAACGCGAAAGTTTGTTAGAATGTATGGATGTGTGTTTGTTACTCTTTCACGCAAAAACTACTGAACGGATCTGGCTAAAATTTGGTAAGTAGACAGATTTAGGACCTGGATTAACACAGTGGTTAATTTATTTTACAATAGCAAGCCGCTTGCGGCTCGCGCACTGCGCTCCCTCGAAAATTCATAGCAACGTTGTCCACGCGGGTGAAGCCGCGAGAAACAGCTAGTGAAGAAATACATGTGCTTACATAATATTACCATAATTATTACGGTGAAGTCATCGGTTTAGCGCATTACACAAAAAAAAACGATCATAGCCAGCGTTGCCAGACGTCCCGATTTTGGCGGGACGTTCCGATTTTTAAATCAAAATTAAATTAATGACAGGGGAAGTCCCGCTTTTCGGTGATAACTCGACCGTGCGTGCAGCTTGCAGCGTGCAGCGTGCAGCGTGCTGAGGAAGCGTGGCCGGGTGGCATAGTAGGTGGCATAGCAAGGCCCGCTCGGCGGCGCGTAATGATAAGCGCGCGGGAGAGAGGGGTGCGTCACGCAAATCGGCGCATGCGACCGCTACATATTCTCTTTCTCTTTCACTCTTTTTAAACGACTTTTGATTATTCTTTTTTTGTTGGAAAGAAGATATCCCAAGGGTAGTACCATGATAAGAAAACCAGGATCTGATGATGGAATCCCAGGGAAATCGAGGGCAAACCTCAAATTTTACATCACCTCAAATCGAGGGCAAACAAACCATTGAATAGGTACTGTTTGAAACACGAAATTTTTCTAATAAGAAAAAACTTTGACTGATTTTTTTAAATTTATTTAGAAGACTAAGAAGACTCAACTACCTAACGATAGGGTATAAATCTGATTTAAAATACCCTTTTTTTAAATAAGTTTCTACGGCTATTTTTCTATCTATAGTCACGTAAACATAATTTAAAATTCAAATAAAGAGATAAATATTAAAAAATTCTGATTATATATACTTTTTTTTACTATGTCCCGCTTTCGACGAAAGAATCCCGCTTTTTTCACTCAAAAAGTTTCAAAATCCCGACATGGCAAAAAAAAATCTGGCAACGCTGATCATAGCAGACATTCTGCCTCGAGCACCGCAAGCGCTGAGCGGAACAGTTGGGCGGGCGCGGCGAGCGACCCCGCGCGGGCTGCCCGCGCCCGCCAGGACGCGCCAGGAGCCGGGTGCCGGGTGCCGGGTGTCCTGCATGCTCGC
This sequence comes from Coleophora flavipennella, assembly GCA_947284805.1. Lineage (NCBI taxonomy): Eukaryota > Metazoa > Arthropoda > Insecta > Lepidoptera > Coleophoridae > Coleophora > Coleophora flavipennella. Next base: position 17,625,521 of record OX369273.1, on the reverse strand, counting down.
GCGACGCGTGTTGCAAGGTGCAGTGGCAAGCCAGGTACCCGCCCGCCGCCGCCGCCGCCGCCGCCGCCGCCGCCGCCGCCGCCGCCGCCGCCGCCGCCGCCGCCGCCGCCGCCGCATCTCAACAAAATGAGAGATAACTGACGACGGTTGAACAGACCAGACACTGCTAGCTCACGTACAGCTGGTCCCGGTTGGTGTAAGGAGTCTCAAATCTAATTATTTTATTCAATGAAATGTGGATAAACTTGTATTCCTACCTATACTTAAGGAAAGTAGTATTTCATAATACCTAATACAAAGTTCCTCTGAAGCGTAGTTCAGCTTACACTGGTAGTTGCACTACTTACCTACTACTGACGTGCAGTCATTCGTATAAAATGGATAGACTATATTTTTAACCGCCTCCGTGGCGTAATGGTTAGTCCATTCGCTTCACACCAGTAGGTCGCGGGTTCGAGTCCCGGCGGGGTCAACTTGTGAGACTCGGTTTGGTTGGGTGGTAGGGCATTTTCTAAGCCCGCCTGGCTAGCTACCACCATCTTATCTAAGTCTTGCCGCCAAACATCAGTGTTAACAACATTGATGTGTTCCGGCTTGAAGATAAGATAGTCAGATCCCCACTGCGTTGGGGAATCTTGGTAAGCCCGCTTCCATCTTCGGCATCATCGTCACTTACCATCAGGTGAGATGATGCCAAGGGCTTATACCAACTGAGAATAAAAAATAAAAGAAAGACTGTACGATAGATTACCGACGAGAGTCGAGACGACGCGACGCTACCAGCTTAACCAGCTACAAGCAACATCCCAACTTGCACAGTAGTCAGTAGGTACACTCAGATTACAGCATGTGACCTGAGAAAGTAGAGGAGAGGCATGGAGAGGTGTCATCTTGTGTGTCGGAGACCAAGATCCACTTCGGCTCGCTGCGCCGGACTCGCCGGAGTGAGTGAGTTAGAGGAGTCACACCACACACAGGAACCTTTTTAAACGTAGGTATAGCTACTTTAGTTGCCTAAATGAGTAACACAAAAATACATAGTAGACCTCGCGAGTTCTTCGAAATGACTGAAATGCTATTATTAAAACGTCCTTGCTGTAATATGTGTTTTATTTTCTTCGTTTACAACCCCCATGGCTCTATCAAACTTATCAAAGTATAGCTCTATACAACTATCGATCTTCTCACAAAATTTTACTTGACTCGGTTGAGAAATGCGACCTGCATGGGAGAACAGCCGGACATCCGGACATACTTACGAAAGCATTTTTGCCCAAGCTGAAACGAAGACGCTTTGCGCTCGCTCGATCAATTAGACGTACTCGTCGTGTACCTACACACATTCATTTCATTTTCATTACACACCGTATATAGATACACACAATAATTGCATGTTCTTACAATTTATATAAACTAAGTGCCTTTGAATCAATAGGTGCTTAGTTTAATATAAATTTTAAGAACACTCCTAAGACAGGTCTCAAATACTAAAAAATAACGAGAAATAACAAGAAAGAAAAAATAAAAGTTTAAAAAACTTAAAAACCGACTTCAAAATGAAATTCACTAAAAAGTATGAAATAATATTAATTTAGATACACGACATTATACCAAAAATAATGAAATCAAAGGTGGGTACGAATTAAATTAGGGCCCTAAATTTATTTTTGTAGTCGGTACCAGCACACAGCTACTTACGTATCAAATGTTTTAGATTCGAGGACATTGCTGACACCGACCTCAAAAAAAATTTTAGGCCCCTAATTTATTTCGAACCCACCTTTGATTTCGTTATTTTTGGTTAATGTCGTGTATCTAAGTAAATTAATATTATTATTATATCAGCTCATATACGTCCCCACCGAGGGGCTCGAGCCTACCCTGAATCAGGGCGATTAGGCCTTAGTCGACCACGCGGGCCCAGTGCGGGTTGGTCGACTTCACACACAACCTTCGAGTTTCTTCGCAGGCGTGTGCAGGTTTCCTCACGATGTTTTCCTTCACCGTTAAAGCAATCGGTAAGTATGTACGTAAGTTTTTGAAAAACTCATTGGTACATTGGCCGTCCAGATTTGAACCCGGTACCTCTGGTTAGATGGACCGAGTCGTTACCGGTTGAGCCACCGACGCTTTATTATTAATATTATTTCATACTTTTTAGTGAATTTCATTTTGAAGTCGGTTTTTAAGTTTTTTAAACTTTTATTTTTATTTTATTTATTTTTAGTGATATTGCTACACGTTTGCCTGTCAGCGATCTGGCTGAAGACCCAAGAGCCAGACTAACCCGACACTATACCGAAGATATCCCGGACGTCAGCCTGTACGAGATTAGAATGGCTCTCAAACAGCTCAAGAACAACAAGGCACCGGGTGATGATGGAATTACGGCTGAACTTCTGAAAGCAGGTGGATCACCGGTACTAAAAGCTCTTCAGAAGTTATTTAATTCCGTTATACTCGAGGGACAAACGCCTAAGGCATGGCACAGAAGTGTGGTCGTGCTTTTCTTCAAAAAGGGTGACAACACCCTGCTGAAGAACTACAGACCCATCTCACTTCTGAGCCATGTCTACAAGCTGTTTTCGAGAGTCATTACGAATCGTCTCGCACGCAGGTTTGACGACTTCCAGCCTCCCGAACAAGCCGGTTTCCGAAAAGGCTTTAGTACCATAGACCACATACATACGCTGCGGCAGATTATACAGAAGAACGAAGAGTACAATCAGCCACTATGCTTGGCGTTTGTGGACTATGAGAAGGCCTTCGATTCAGTCGAAACCTGGGCTGTGCTACAGTCTCTCCAGCGGTGCCAAATTGACCATCGATACATCGAGGTGTTGAAGTGTCTGTATGAAAACGCCACCATGCCGGTTCGCCTCCAGGACCAGAACTCGAAACCTATCCAGTTACAGCGAGGGGTGAGACAGGGAGACGTTATATCTCCGAAACTGTTCACCGCCGCCCTGGAAGATGTTTTTAAGCTTCTGGACTGGGGTGGACTCGGCATCAATATCAACGGCGAGTACATATCCCACCTCCGATTCGCTGACGATATCGTGGTCATGGCTGAGACTATGGAAGACCTAAGCACAATGCTCGATGGCCTCAGTAAGGTCTCTCAACAAGTGGGTCTTAAAATGAACATGGACAAGACGAAAATTATGTTAAATGTCCGTGTCGCACCCACTCCTCTAAAGGTTGGAGACTCTACACTGGAAGTTGTTGACGAATATGTATACCTGGGACAAACAGTCCAGCTAGGTAGTTCCAACTTCAAGAAAGAGATCAATCGACGAATCCAACTCGGCTGGGCAGCGTTCGGGAAGCTTCGCAATATCTTCACGTCCCAAATACCGCAGTGTCTCAAGACTAAGGTCTTTGACCAGTGTGTGTTGCCAGTGATGACTTACGGAACTGAGACATGGTCGCTTACTATGGGCCTCATAAGAAGGCTCAAGGTCACCCAAAGGGCAATGGAGCGTGCTATGCTCGGAGTTTCTCTGCGTGATCGAATCAGAAACGAGGAGATCCGCAGGAGAACTAAAGTAACCGACATAGCTCACAGAATCGCTAAACTGAAGTGGCAGTGGGCAGGGCACATAGCTCGTAGAACAGATGGCCGATGGGGTAGTAAAGTTCTCGAGTGGCGACCGCGCACCGGACGACGTAGCGTAGGCAGGCCTCCCACGCGGTGGACCGATGACCTGGTGAAGGTCGCGGGAAGCCGATGGATGCGGGCAGCGCAGGACCGGTCGTCGTGGAAATCCTTGGGCGAGGCCTTTGTCCAGCAGTGGACGATTTGTGGCTGATATGATGATATTGCTATCTATCTAACAACTTTATACCCAGTCTACCCCTCGCCAATAGGAACCATCAAACCAAAAAACAAGTGTTTCATTAACAGATACAGATTTCTGTAGCTTCCATCATCATCTCAACAGCATGAAAGTTAAGGAGTTAAATCTTCCATCATCAGCTCATCTGAATAACCTAAAAGAATATAACTATCGGTCTATACGTACCTACGTATCTACGTAAAATATTTGAAGAATTATCCTCCAACTCCTAACCGTTAAGGAGTTGTACCTTCCTTCATCAGCTCATCAACATGAGATAATGACTACCAGACGCCAAAACTTGAATAGTGTTAGGAAATACATGAAACACGTAATATGTTCCTATAAAATTTGATGGTTGTTCTCGATTTCCCTGGGATCCCATCATCAGATCATGACTTGGTGACAATGGGACCACCTCAGGAGTATACTCTTTTGAATAAAAAAAGAATTTTGAAAATCGGTTCACAATCGGCGGAGATATCGCGTTACAAACATACAAAAAAAAACATACAGTCGAATTGAGAACCTCCTCCTTTTTGAAGTCGGTTGAAAAGAAAGAGAATAACTTCAATGCCTATGTAGGTATCTATCCATTATTGTGAGAAGCACAATGAAGAGCCTAATAATATAATTCTAAAATTAATCATTATTAGGGTTCCGTAGTCAAACTAGGAACCCTTATTATTTTGCCATGTTCGTCTGTCTGTTTGTCCGTCTGTCTGTCGGTAGGTCAAAGCCGTTTTTCTGAAGGACTATTACAGGTAGGTATAAAGCTGTTATGCAAATCTATGACCCCTACAAAGTTATGGAATAAAATGTGTAAAAAAAAATTATTTAGGGTACCTCTATACTGATTTGTTTTTGTTTCCTAACCCTACCCTGTCTGTGGATGGGGGTTGAATAGGTCTCTCATAACTTCTTTGCTAAGACCATTTTTCCGATGAATTATTCGTTTTTTTAAATAAGTAAAAAAATTAAAGTGGTGATTTTTGTTAAATTTACATGTCCCCCCCTCCCCCGTACCAGATAAACTGCTATTTCAGGACATCTGAAAAGTAGGTTATTCAATATAGGTGAGCGTCGCGTCCACAGAACAAGTAACTTGTTCTGTGGTCGCGTCGCTGGCGAAACAGTTAGGGCCGATGACTCCTGTCTGGGGGGTCGTGGTTCGAATCCTGCCTCGTACCACGAGTACCAAAGTGTTTTTGAATTTCGATTTCGTACGTTTATACGCTCTTACGGTAAAGGAAATCATCGTGAGGAAACCTGCACACGCCTGCGAAGAAACTCGAAGGTTCTGCGTGAAGTCGACCAACCCGCACTGGGCCCGCATGCGCATAATCGACGCGACGCCCAATCGTTTAGGGTAGACTCGAGCCCCTGGGTGGGGACGTATTATGAGCTGATAATGATGATAGTCAATTAAAAAGGAAAATAATCACGGCCAAGTAGGCTTTCCTAGTGCAAGAGTGACAGTGGAACCAATTAAGATGTGCTTGTACAGTTGGATTTGTAAAGCAAACAAAGATTTTTTAATACAAGATTTTCTATACCAAACGCAAAAATAACTTTGTTTTTGAATTAGACATTTGTCTCTTGAAAAGACTACGGAATCGCTTTTTTATATTTTGTTTCATCATCATCATTAGTGAAGAGCAAAATTGGTCTTGGTCTTGCAGTCTTGGTCTTGGTAAAAGCAAGACCAAAAGACCAATACCAACACTGAATATACAATACCAAACCAAATACGCAAGACTCTTACTTCCACAGCATATTTGAGTTAAACTATTTGTAACAGCCTCAACACATGCTTTTCCTAGAACGAAATATTTTTGGTGTTTCGAATTGCCAGTTTGCTTTAAGTACTAGACTTTCCTATTACACAATAAAGAAAAGGACTTTACCACAGTTTGAAAATAAAAATAAAAGGATCTACAAAAATGCTCTTGTAGTAAGTATTATTTGTCCTTTTTTTTCGCAAAAATTTAGAATTTTTACATTTATGTACCTTACCTATATTGATTTCTCCATACAAATTTAGAACACCCATTACACCCCTTTAAGGTGAATATTCAAAAATCTATCATAACTGCTATAAATCTATCATATCATATCTGTATACGAAATTTCAGCTCTATTTGTTCAGTAGTTTGAGCTGTGCGTTGACAGATCATTCAGTCAGTCACTGTCTCCTTTTATACAGGGTGTCCCGCGACAAAGTGCAAACCCGAAAGGGGGTGAAACTAGATCAAAAATTATCGACAAAAAATAATTAAAAATGTTTGAAAAAAATTGTTCAATTTTTTATTGCAGATTTAAAATTTTAATTTTTTACAAGCACTCTTCTTCTTATCAGCTCATATACGTCCCCACCGAGGGGCTCTACCCTGAATTAGGGCGATCGGGCCTTAGTCGACCACGCGGGCCCAATGCGGGTTGGTCAACTTCACACACAACCTTCGAGTTTCTCCGCAGGCGTGTGCAGGTTTCCTCGCGATGTTTTCCTTCGCCGTAAGAGCATCGGATAGACGTACATATGAAATCGAAATTCGAAAACACATTGGTACGTGGCAGCGTTCGAACCACGGCCTCCCGGATAGGAGGTAGCGGCCGTAACCGTTACGCCACCGACAAGCACTCTTATGTGGAATAATATCAATTTCTTCCAAAGTAATAGGTCGATTTCGTTGAAATAAAAAAAAATATTACGACAAATACTTTGCAAAGAGAATATAAAGCAGCAAATAGCTTGCAAAAAGTAGCTATCATGAATTAAACTTGACCTTTTGTAATAAAAATGCATTTTAATGAGCTGTTTTTTTTTCAAAATTCTGCCCATATTACCAGACAATTTTATGGCTTACTATTGATCTTACCATATTAGCTTTCAAGTAAAAAAAAATGCGCTATAACTCAAACAAACAAGCTAGCTAAGAACTTTTGAAGTGGACCACTGACCACTTTTTCAACTGAGCCGGTACAACAATAATAAAAAATAGTCTCTACCTGAGTGGTGCCGTAATCAGCGGTCCACTTCAAAAGTTCTTAGCTAGCTTGTATTTTTGAGTTAAAGCCAAGTTTTTTTTTTATTTGAAAGCTAATATGATAAAGAACAATAATAAGTTATAAAAATTTCTGGTAATATGGGCAAAATTTTGATAAATTAAGAAATCATTGAAAAAAACAGATCATTAAAATGCATTTTTATTACAAAAAATCAAGTTTAATTCATGATAGCTACTTTTTTGCATGCTATTTGCTACTTTAGTCTCTTTGCCAAGTATTTTTCATAATATTTTTTTTTTATTTCAACGAAATCGACCTATTACTTTTGAAGAAATTGATATTATTCCACATTAGAGTCCTTGTAAAAAATTAAAATCTTAAATCTGCAATAAAAAATTGAATATTTTTTTTCAAACATTTTTAATAATTTTTTGTCGATAATTTTTGATCTAGTTTCACTCCCTTTCGGGGTTGCACTTTATCGCGGGACACCCTGTATACATAGAAGATAAAAGTTTTATCTCCTACTTTATTGGAGACGGTACTGACATTACTTGCGAGATAACGCTATCCAGCTCCTAACGCCAACAAAGAGTATCTGTCTCCAGAAGCCCCCGCGCCCGGAGTAATAGCGTCGCGTCGGTCAAGAAGAGTTCAAAGATAAAGATAACAACACTTATGTGCCTATTTAGTGCATAACTAAGACTTTGTCCACTCAGCGCGCAGTGCACAGTGCGCAGTGCACAGTGCCGCCACTCAGGTGGGCAATTACCTCGATCGGACAAGTCGCGTTCCATCGCTGACCCGCGAACTAATATATATACTTTGCCCGCGACCCGCGACCCGCGACTAGATAAAACGAGCTGCTTCGGTTGTCCTCGTGTACGTGCCTTAGCGCAGCTGGGCATTTGGTCGCCTTTATTGCCACAAGTCCTACGGGCTCACGGCTCACCGATCTTGCCGCGTGCCCTCCTCTATAAGGAAATTAGGCAGGTAATGATCGAGTCTCGTGCTCTTCAAGGTCAATGCATTAATTAATATAACCTCGAAACCGGTTTAATCGTCTTTGAGGAAATCAATTAAATGTGATGTCCATTTTTAGGAAAATATCGTTTCCGTAACCACGTATTGGCCAGTTCCTAACAAATACAGGGTGTAATCAAATTGGTGCAGGACCCGTTAACGGGGTGCTGCTCATCGTACTGAACAACTTTCCCCAAGAAACCCATAATAAAATGCACAAAATTGCTCGAGCAGCGGATCGATTTGGATGAAGAACTACAATTTTTTGCGATTTCAGCAAAGTCATAGAACAAAAGTTGTTCAGTATGATGAGTAGAAGCCCCAGTTAACGGGACCTCCACCAAGTTTATTATACCCTATATAGGTATAATAATAAAATTAATTTTTAGGTACATTACATTATTTTTTTCTATTTTTTTTATTCACAATTGGTAAACCCTTGACAACGCGTCTCACCTGGTGGTAAGTGACGATGTTGCCGAAAATGGAAGCGGTCTTACCAAGAATCCCCAACGCAATGGGGAACTGGCTATCTTATCTTCATGCCGGAACACACCAATGATATCAACATTGATATTTGGCGGCAAGACTTAGATAAGATGGTGGTAGCTAGCCAGGCGGGCTTAGAAAATACCCTACCACCAACCAAACCGAGTCTTACAATTGACCCCGCCGGTGATAGTACCCGCGACCTCCTGTATAAGGCCAGTGAACTTTGCCTCTGAGCTACGGAGGCGGTTAAAAATTAATTATTAATTAGTAACGTAATAAAATAATGAACTAGGTACTTAAATAATAAGCGTTGGCTCGAAGTGCGGGAGGTCTACCAACATCTGAAGTCAGGTGACTAATAGAACATGATTACATCCTCGGCTGCGTCAGCACATCAGGTGAGGTGACAACCTCGGCCGCGTCGGCGCATCAGGTGAGGTGACATCCTCGGCCGCGTCGGCGCAGCAGGTGAGGTGGCATCCTCTGCCGCGTCGAAACATCAGGTGAGGTTACATCCTAGGCCGCGTCGGCGCATCAGGTGAGGTGAAATCCTCGGCCGCGTCGAAACATCAGGTGAGGTGATTCCTAGGCCGCGTCGGCGCATCAGGTGAGGTGGCATCCTCTGCCGCGTCGAAACATCAGCTGAGGTGGCATCCTCGGCCGCGTCGGCGCATCAGGTGAGATGAAATCCTCGGCCGCGTTGGCGCATCAGCTGAGGTGACATCCTCGGCTGCGTCGGCGCAGCAGGTGAGGTGGCATCCTCTTCCGCGTCGAAACATCAGGTGAGGTGACATCATAGGCCGCATCGGCGCATCAGGTGAGGTGACATCCTCGGCCGCGTCGGCGCAACAGGTGAGGTGCCATCCTCTGCCGCATCGAAACATCAGGTGAGGTAACATCCTCGGCCGCGTCGGCGCATCAGGTGAGGTGACATCCTCGGCCGCGTCGGCGCAACAGGTGAGGTGACATCCTCGGCCGCGTTGGCGCATCAGCTGAGGTGACATCCTCGGCCGCGTCGGCGCAGCAGGTGAGGTGGCATCCTCTGCCGCGTCGAAACATCAGGTGAGGTGACATCCTAGGCCGCATCGGCGCATCAGGTGAGGTGACATCCTCGGCCGCGTCGGCGCATCAGCTGAGGTGACATCCTCGGCCGCGTCGGCGCAGCAGGTGAGGTGGATCCTCTGCCGCGTCGAAACATCAGGTGAGGTGACATCCTAAGCCGCGTCGGCGCATCAGGTGAGGTGACAACCTCGGCCGCGTCGGCGCATCAGGTGAGGTGACATCCTCGGCCGCGTCGGCACATTAGATGAGATGACATCCTCGGCCGCGTCGAAACACCAGGTGAGGTGATATCCTCGGCCGCGTTGGCGCATCAGGTGAGGCAAATAAATGAAAAAAATCTGTGACCCCTAAAAAGCAATGAAATAAAATTTGTAAAACAAAATTGTAAAATTGATAATGAGCTCAGGCAAATTTTAATATTTTCTCAAAATATATCATCTTAAATATATGTTTTTAACCCAATTATTATACATTTTATGTTCGTGAATAAAATCGAGTCCGCACGCGCATGCGCACGCTCACGAACTGCGGCGCTCTACATTACATACACTCGTATTTATCAACCAATTTCTTTTTCATTGCATTTATAGCATGACTTCACCCCTCTAGGTGTCTTTGAATTGACCAACGGGATCCTATTACCATCTATTACTAAGCCTCCGCTGTCCATGCGTCCCTCCGTCCGTCCGCTGTATTTTATGAACCGTAAAATAAGTAGACAGTTTTAGGGTTTCGTACTAAGTAACAGGACCGCTGACCGATGACCTGGTGAACGTTGCGGGAAGCCGATGGATGCGGGCAGCGCAGGACCGGTCGTCGTGGAAATCCTTGGGGGAGACCTTTGTCCAGCAGTGGACGATTTGTGGCTGATATGATATGATGAACAGGACCGCTGCCGATGCCTGCAGCGGGTAACGCACAAGATAGATAAATCGTTTATTTCTCATAGCCTTACAGTAGATACATAATGCGTATACGGGAAACAAAAGAAGATAAGTTAAACAAATAATAAGAACAGTGCAGGGAATAACAAAAACAAAATAAAATAAAAAATTGGTTCAGAAACAGGCTTGAGAAATTGGTTAGGACTCAGCTACAACGTACAAAACGTACAACGTAAACGTACTACAGGACAACGTACAAAACGTACAACGTAAACGTACTACAGGACAACGTACAAAACGTACAACGTAAACGTACTACAGGACAACGTACAAAACGTACAACGTAAACGTACTACAGGACAACGTACAAAACGTACAACGTAAACGTACTACAGGACAACGTACAAAACGGACTTGAAGACACGCGCACAACACATAATAACACCAAAAGGGACGAAATAGAAGTCCGACCACCTGCGGCTATCCACTACCATTTTTTTTATTCACAATTGGTAAACCCTTGACAACATCTCACCCACCTGGTGGTAAGTGACGATGTTGCCGAAGATGGAAGCGGGCTTACCAAGATTCCCCAAGGCATGGGGGGTCTGGCTATCTTATCTTCATGCCGGAACACACCAATGATATCAACATTGATATTTGGCGGCAAGACTTAGATAAGATGGTGGTAGCTAGCCAGGCGGGCTTAGAAAATACCCTACCACCAACCAAACCGAGTCTTACAAATGACCCCGCCGGGAATCGAACCCGCGACCTCCTGTGTAAAGCCAATGAACTTTGCCTCTGGGCTACGGAGGCGGTTTAAAATTTCAACAACGTGTCCTGACGTGCCGCAAGTGTGAGCGCACGCCGCACGGTCCGCGCGAAGATTGGCTACAACAGCCACGTGCGGGTCGTGCGGGCGCCGCCGCCGCCGCCGCCGCCGCCGCCGCCGCCGCCGGGCGCACGAGAGGGCGAAGCGGCGGGACGCCTGCAGCTGCAGCTGAGCCGGACAACTGTGCGGCCGCTGTAGCCGAAATCGGCTAGGAACATCATCGTCATCAACGGGACCCTATTACCAAGACTACGCTGTCTCTTTGTCGGTCCGTATGTCCGACTTTTAAATTACTGTAACTATTGAACCGTGGTAGAGAGCCGGCTGAAATTTTCACAGAATATGTTACGTTTAAGTAACTAGCTTTTGCTCGCAGCTTCGCCAGCGTCGTGCGTGAACATCGCTTTTGCCCGCTTTATTCCCTATCCTATGGGAGTTTTGGAAAATTAGTAATTTTTTTACACCTAATTTACTTATTTTGACCACTTTAAACCGTCCTTATGTAAAAAATACCTAGTTTTTTTCCGCGATTTGGTTTCCGCTTTTTTAACTCATTGAGTTATTTTGACCACCTTAATCTGTTCCTGTAAAAAAAAAACGTTGTTACTCGCGACTTGGTTCCCGCTTTATTCCCTATCCCTATCCTAACTTACTTATATTGACCACCTTAATCCGTCCCAAAGTAAAAAAATATAATTAAGTACCTGATTATTATATCAGCTCATATACGTCCCCACCGAGGAGCTCGAGCCTACCCTGAATCAGGGCGATTAGGCCTTAGTCGATCACGCGGGCCCAGTGCGGGTTAGTCGACTTCACACACAACCTTCGAGTTTCTTCGCAGGCGTGTGCAGGTTTCCTCACGATGTTTTCCTTCACCGTTTAAGCAATCGGTAAGTATATGTACGTAAGTTTTTGAAAAACTCATTGGTACATTGGCCGTCCAGATTTGAACCCGGTACCTCTGGTTAGATGGACCGAGTCGTTACCGGTTGAGCCACCGACTCTTTTTATTACTATTCTGACCTGATCATTCATTTTTAAAACAGAATAACTCATCTTTACATCTCTAACAGCTAGGACTTTCATATACACTAACTTTAGACCCCTTAATTCAGCCCTGTCGAAAAATCAGCCTACCTATAAATACCTACCTGGCTACCTATTTCAGCTTCAAAGCTCATGTAATGTTCCTGATTGGCGACGCGTTGGAAACTTTGGTCGCAGCTAGGGATCTCGATTTTTCTCAGCAATTTTAAAACATATGAAAGTGATATTTTGTAACATTGATTCTTTATTTTAACGACTTCATTTGTCAGTTGCAGAAACACGATTCGCTAACTTTTATAACTGAGAAAAAAATATCAAAGAAACCTCTTTTAAAACCGAGACTTGCATTGTACAGGCAAAGCAAAGCAGACCGATTTAAACCTCAAAATGTTTTAGTCGATTAGTCTAAACACACACTGCAATATGCCAGTTGGATTTTTAAAAATGAATTGTAGTTTTTCATTGAAACGAAAAAACATTGATAAGGTGCAAAAGTGTGGTTATTTTCTTTACTTTTTACACTTAAAGAAAAACTTAAATTTAAAATTTAAAACCCCCAACAAAACCTCTACAAAAGTAAAAATAAAATTATATGAATTGGCCCTTTAAGTTCAATATAAGTAGTTATATTTTGATCCAAGAGTCGTCGCGCAGGGGGACCGCTAACTTGTGAAATTATTAGTAGATAATTAGTTGTAGTAAAGTAATTAAGCAACTTAGTTAAGTAAATCAGTTGTTTTCTGTTTTCATTTTGAAGCTATTGTATAGCTTTTATCGCGGGCTCTGAGGGGACCGAATCAAGAAATGTCGTAACGAAAATAAAACCTGACACCCCAAAAAAAAATAGATATATTGAGTTCTAAAAAACTTACAGTGCCATCTATCTATCCATCATGATGCTGATGATGAGGATCAATGATGATGATGATGAGGATCATGATGATGATGAGGAGGATCATGACGATGATGATTATGAGGATCATGATGATGATGAGTATCGTGATGAGGATCACGATGAGGATCATGATGATGATGAGGATGATGATTAACTTTCTTAGTGTTAATTTATTACATAAACATCTCGCGCCCCCTAAGGACTAAATAAAAAATATATAAATAAATAAATGTAATTGCATAAGTTGATAAAAAATGCTATGCAATAGCTTTACCGCGGCAGTCCCCGAGTGCCACACGTCTTTTTTTAACTTAGCTGTCCCCCCACGTGACGACTCTTGGATTAAAATATTACTACTTATATTAAACTTAAAGGGCCAAGACATGATATTTTATTTATTACTTTTTTGAGGTTTTTGTCGGGGGTTTTTTAAATTATTAATTTAAATTTGATTTCATGCTTTTTAAAGTTAACATATTACTTGCAGACACGCTAGAATCGAAAGCCTATCCCACATTCACACAAAATATACGTTCGGGCATGAAACACGAAATTGCGACACGCGATCTAGCCTATTCTGAATCGGACAAACCTGTGGAAGTCGCTCACCTCCCTTGTTTGGAGCTGCAGTAAAATGCATTTTTTAGCTGTAAATTCAACATTTCAACATTTCTGACACCCCATAATGAGGTAGAAAAACAGCTGACATTTTTTTTTCTTTTTTACTTCTGCCTATACCTCTGCTGTAAGTTGGTGAGAAGTAGGGTATCCTGCAGATTCCACGAGCTGCTGCAGCAACAGGTCAAGGTTACCATGTTCTATTTAACACCTATTCATTGAGACTATTCCAATGAGACAAAACACGATCCCACTACTGTAAGTTGATGAGGAGTTAGGTATCCTGCAGATTCCAGGAGATGCTGCAGCATCAGGTCAAGGTTACCATATTCTACCTAACACCTATTTATTGAGACTATTCCAATAAGCCCAAACACGATACCCTCCTGTAATTTGGTGAGGAATTGGGTATCCTGCAGGTTCCAGGGGATGATGCAGCATCAGGTCTAGGTTACTATGCTTTTGCAATATCATAAAAGTAACAGCACACCAAATTTCGAATCGATCAGACCGGCACAAGTTGCTCACATCACTTCATCACCTAGAAAAGAGTCTGAAGAAACCGTGTTGTGATTATTCTTTGTGTGCAATAAAGAATTTATACATACATACATACAAAAGAGCTGACGATCTTCAAACTGCTGAATCGATTTTTACCAAAAAGAACCACCGCAAGGAAGCTCGTTTTGACGTAAAAATCACCGCATCAAAATCTGTCCATCCGTTCGAGAGCTACGATGAAACAGACAGACCGACAGACAGACACACACGCACACAGACATTGGTGTCAAACTTATAACACCCCTCTTTTTGCGTCGGGGTTAAAAAAATAAAGACAACTTTACTGTTCCCATCCGTGTGCTGGACGAGTGGCCTCGCGCTTTTGTACCGACTTACCGAGTGTAGGTGTACTCGTTAACAAATAATAAAATAAAAAAGTAAAAATTAAAGGGTATATATGTCGCAGGATGATTTGATAAATCGAATCTTCGCGAAAATTCTAGGGGTTTTGCGAAAACGCGGATAATTAGACATAGAGAAAACTCCGAATAAAACCAAATCGAACGGAGCCCCGCTATGCGGAGCTCCTTTTTACGGTAGAAAAAGACATGCTAACCTAACCTAACCTATTTAACGAAGCGGGGCTCCGTCCAACTTCGTTTTATTCGGAGTTTTCTACTCCATAGTGTGCAATATTCCTAGGATTTTCGCGAAACGACGGATTTATCAAATCATCCTGCGACATATATATTATAAGAAAGGTGTTTTTCATAGTACCTATTTTTGTTTTTGCTCTATCGTAAAAACGGCAACTCACTCGTTTTAGGAAGTCCGAAACAAATGAGAAATGTTATTCTTGTGTGGAGTAGCGTGTTGGTAAGGGGTGGTGTGCGGGTGTGCGGGTGTGCGGTACACGAGTCCGACTCGGACTTGGCCGGTTGTACTTTTATTCCATTCGGGAACCAGTGTGAAAGTGTCACACTCGGCGGGTTGCAAACCAATCGTAGCACCGATGTTTTAGGTTATTCATGTTACATTATTAATGTAACATTAACAACTGAAAACATTGGTATCAGAATTGGAAAATTCTAATGATAAGTACTTTACAGAGTTACAGAGGCAGCTATGCATAGGGTCAGGGGTGCACGAAAGCGCCTCCCTGACTCCAGTGCGGCAAGCTGTATGAGCATCACCCCTTTAGGGTGTACCTATGTTATGTAAGTATTTAAGTATGCCTCTTTGGCTGCGCCCGCAGGTGGCCTAAATAGCTTGATGGAGTTCGGAGTGCGAGGAGAGGTCAGGCGCGTGTCGATCCCTATCCCTTGAGTGGCATCATAGGACACACTTTGAGCAGTCACCGGGTTAAAAAAAAATTGTATGACAAAGCTTATCATCTTGGTGAGGCCACCTCCATCTTGGTAAGCCCACCTCCACCTTGGTAAGGCCACCTCCATCTTGGCAAGGCCACTTCCATCTTCGGCATTCTCGTCACTCACCATCTGGTGAGATGATGTCAAGAGGCTTGTGGTACCTAACAGCTGAACTACTCGAGGTACTAGACAAGTTACGTCTGAGTTAGTAATGAGAGCGTCTACTCGATATGGATTGCTCCCTTCTGAGTTCTCTCAACTACCAATAGGCGTAGAAATAGGTATGTATGTAGGTAGGTACTTAGGTTAATTATCTTCGATTATCATTCTCCAATTGCGGTCTCGACCCGAAGGCGACCTCTCGTCATTGCTCCAATTAGGCGCCGAGGAACCAATCAGCCACAATGACTGCTGGCCGCCGCGCCGCCGTCTCTAGCGCTGTTACCAGTAGCCAGTAGATGTACCTACCTTCCTCTGTTGGACCAACGAGTCATGCGGAGCAACATCAACTAGTTTGTTAACCAGATATCTCGGTCATCGGGACATAATGTAGTTCAATGCATCGGGTAGATGGCTAGCCTGGCTAGCTACCACCATTTCATCTAAGTCCTGCATGAAAATAAGACAGCCAGTTCCCCATTGCGTTGCCCGTCAGCATCTTCGGCATCATCTTCACTTACCACTAGGGCTTAACCAAAATTCGATAAAAAAATATATATACTTACCGTTTTAACGTGGTGGCGGTGGCTGCACGGTAGCGAGTCGAGTCCCAACGAGGGGGGGCAACGCGACGGCCAATGTACCAATGGTTACACCCATCTTAGATTATTGTAAGTGTACAGTTATACCCAATAAAAGAAATAAAGAATTTAAAAAAATCATTTATCCATGTAAATTATTTTTATAATAATTTACTAACTATAAGAGTTCCAAAATTATTTATTTTAAACATAATTTTTATTGCTCATGATATATACAGTTAGGTTTTATATTAATTTCCATTGATAATGTCCAATACGAAATGCGATAAACCCTTTAAACCCCTGTACTATAACTACAAGGGGGGCAGATGAAACTAAATAGGTGCCATCGATCACCGGGGTGGTAAACGCCATCTAATTAGTGCCAACCGCCACCCGGTGGCAAGCTCCGAAGGGGGCAGATGGGAATAAACTCACCAAATTTAGTGCCAACCGCCACCCCGGTGGCAAGCTCCGAAGGGGGCAGATGTCAAAATCAAAATCAATCAAAACAATTTATTTCAAATAGGTGTTTACACACACTTTTAAATAGTCAAAACAAAAAAAAATACTGAATATTACAAATAATGTCATGATTCAGATTACAGTCTCAGGTAATATAGAGTATTTGATATAGAATCAACATATATATCTTTGTCATTTACATAATCTATTATTTTATAATATCCTCTAGAGCACAAAACTTTTTTGACATGAGTCTTGAATTTATTCTCTGACAAACTAGTTACATTTTCTGGAATTTTATTGTAGAATCTTATACACTGCTCCACAAATGACTTCTTAACCTTACTCAGTCTCGAAAAGGCTATATCTATTTTATTTACATTTCTTAAATTCAAATTATGCCTGTCACTGTTTTTAGGAAATAAATGCAAATTCTTACGAACGTACATGATGTTTTCATATATAAATTGACTAGCAACAGTTAAAATATTTTTTTCTTTAAACTTATTCTGTAACGACTCACGTGATCGCATCTGATAGATTGCGCGGATAGCTCTTTTCTGCAGGATGAAAATAGTTTCTATATCAGCCGCATGCCCCCACAGTAATATGCCATAAGACATTATACTATGGAAGTAACTAAAATACACTAGTCTCGCAGTATCTACATCCGTTAACTGTCTTATTTTCTTAACGGCATAAGCAGCTGAACTAAGCCTTCCCGCTATAGTTTCAATGTGTGGTCCCCATTGAAGTGAAACATCCAAAGTTATACCAAGGAACACCGTGGTATTTACAAATTCTAATTTATTACTGTCTAATATTACACTATTGTTGACCTTTTTTACATTTGGCAAACAAAATTTTATACATTTTGTTTTCTTAGCATTTAATAATAAGTTGTTCACAGTGAACCAGTTCAGTATCTTTGAAATAGTGTTGTTTAAATAAAAGGAATAAACAGTGGTGGTGAACGACGTTCACTGAACGTCACCTAATTAGTGCCAACCGCCACCCCGGTGGCAAGCTCCGAAGGGGGCAGATGGGAATAAACGAGTTCGTCCAAACAATTACTTATAATATAACTAAATGTTTAGGGATATGTCACAGACGGTCATCCAGCCCCACAGACAACCTGCTGTGGCCCCAAGCTAGGATTTAAATATCAAATCGTTTATTGCATGTATGTCACAGTAGTTCACAGGAGATAACAATAAGGAATATGCATGTTTTAATTTTTTTTATTTTTAAACGTTTCCACTTATTATTATTACATTACCAAAAATAAATATAACGCATCCAAAATACAAACCATTAAGCTAAAAAAATTATTAAAACCTCTGTCATTTTCGGGCGAATTAAACGCGGCCATTTTTGCGCGCTTATTCTGTGACGTCAGATTACACGAGTTCGATGTCAACAAAGTAGTGTTTGGTTCACAAAGTTACTGAAGTTTAAAAAAAAGAGTGATAAAATCTACTTATTACCATGGAAAAGCACAGAAAAGCTTATTATAAATATTGTGTCGTTCTTATTTGCCTAAATAACATCAAAACCGCACCTGATATAAGTACGAGTATATTTCCATAGGCCGAAAGATGCAGGTAAGGAAAAAGTGGTGCAATGAGAAAAGACAATGTATCGTGTTTGAACTGTTTACACTGTTGTGAAGATCCTATTTTAACGTAAGCAAGGACATTAAAAAAGTGATAAAATACTTATAAATTTCATTTTTATCTTAATCCCCACAGAATTAAATACGATGAAACGCCAACCACCAATCCCTTCGAAGTGATATTCACATTTACACACTGGCAACAAAATGCACTTTCACTTTTTTTATGCACCAAACAGTACCTATCTACAGAAAGTAAATCTTGGTTTTAACACCTTATCACAGAAATCTAATAACTTAATATGAAACAACCGCGGAACAATACAATTAAGCACCAGAAACCAAACAAACAACTTGTTGACAAAAGACGTGAGTGTAAATTGACGTCACGTTTTGGAAATTTTCGAGGCAGTTTAAAATAGCTACTTTTTGTTGATTAAATTTCACTATTAAATTATGATAAATTTAAACAAGAATTTTATAGGTATGTATGTTTTTGTAGCAATAAAGATTACAAAAAAAAGCTTTGTGCATTTTGGAGTCACGTGCATATTCGCTCTTTCCCTATTGATCCCGCGTGAAACATTTTCTATACCCATTTCAGACCTACTGGATATACACAGAAAATTTCATGGAAATCCGTCTAGCCGTTAAGGAGGAGTCTGACAAAACAACTAGCACTGAATTTTCTATACATAGATATACAGGATGTAAAAAAATGGTGTAGATCCCGTTAACTGGGGCTTCTACTCATCATACTGAACAACTTTCCCCAAGGAACCCATAGTCAATTCGCAAAAAAAAGTTTCGACGCTCCATACAAAAATGCACAAAATTGGCCAATCAGCTGATCGTTTTGTATGAAGAGTTCAAAAACTTTTTGTGATTTCAGCAAACTTGTAGAACTTGCTGTTCAGTTTGATAAGTAGAAGCCCCAGATAATGAGACCTACACCAATTTTGTTACACTCTGTATATAATATAATATATACTAGCTGAAACCCCGGCTTCACTCGGGTTATAAAATGTTAAGGAATTAACATTTTTTATCATTGTAAGTTTCTAGGTATATAGGTATGTAAATACCAAGCACCGGATTTAACCAGTCGACCGTTTCTCGGTGTGCTTCGCAATATTACCTAGGATTTCACATCAGTCCACCACGTGGAAGCCTGCCATACGGTAGATCTGCTCTGCTGGTACACGGTCGCCACTCTAAAACTTTAGTGCCCTGTACTAATATATATACTGTGCCTCTGTTCTTTGAGCTATGTGCCCACGTAAGGTTAGCAGCTCCGTGAGATGTCGCTTTTGTTCTCCTGTGTGTCTCGTAATTATTAATCGTGTGGAACTTGGTTACTTGTTTCGATAAAATTTTGTTTGGGTAAAAAATACAAAGAAGCACTTTTTCATTTATTAGATGTCCAGTATTCTTTCGACATTATATTATGTATGTGGCTAGAAAGTTTAGTCCCCGAGTTTTAGAAAGTTTATCAGTCTTACCGTCCAAAAACATTGTATGTTCCAGCATGTAAATAGGACACTCTGATCAGCTTCTACACAACTACTTTGTGCTACCTGGGTCCTGGGTAGGAGATTCGTAGGAGAACCAAAGTAACTGACATATTATAGCTCACAGAATCGATAAACTTACTAAACACATAGCGCGCAGAATAGGTGGCCGTAGTAAAGTTCTCAGTGGCGACCGCGCACCGGAACACTTAGCGTAGGAAGGTCTCCCACTCGGTAGACCAACGGCCTGATGTGAAAGTCGCGATGCCGCTGGTTGCGGGCAGCGCGGTCGTTTTGGAAATCCTTGGGAGGCCTTCGTTCCAGCGGTAGGCATACACCCCGAAATTCAGAAAAAAGCTGCAAATGGTGTTAAAAGCTTGGAAATCGGAACCATTGATCTATAGGCCATACTCGTATGAATCAATTTGACCCGTAACACATAAAAAAGGAAAGAAGTTATAAGACGTAATCTTTTTTTTTGTATGGGAAAAAAATTGTTCTGAAACCTGTATCAAATGACAGGGCTTTTTGAGGCGATTCTAAAAATATATCACATCATGACATTTCAGTCACTTGTTTTAAATTAAAATAAAAAACCTTGTTTCAGTTTGTACATTTGTGAGTGCACTGGTACTTTTAGATTAGAAATTAGCTGAAACTATTGTTTTAGTCACTGTATTACGTAGCGAAGTTGCTACTAAGATGGATGGACGGAAGAGAGCGTTAGTATTTGTCGCTAAGTACATTATTAAAATATATTATTTGTATTTTAGAAACAAACATTTTCAAAATATATCAAGTTGGGATCCTCCGGATACGATACGGTTGAATCATTTTAAATATACCTCCATTGATACGTAATACCCTCATAGCTTCTTACAAAAGCGTCGGTGGCTCAACCGGTAACGACTCGGTCCATCTAACCAGAGGTACCGAGTTCAAATCTGGACGGCCAATGTACCAATGAGTTTTTCAAAAACTTACGTACATACTTAGCGATTGCTTTAACGGTGAAGGAAAACATCGTGAGGAAACCTGCACACGCCTGCGAAGAAACTCGAAGGTTGTGTGTGAAGTCGACCAACCCGCACTGGGCCCGCGTGGTCGACTAAGGCCTAATCGCCCTGATTCAGGGTAGGCTCGAGCCCCTCGGTGGGGACGTATATGAGCTGTTATAATACCCTCATAGCTAAATCAAAGATAGCAATTATAAAATATTTACATTGATTTTTTATAATTTTTCATTATTTCATTCTTTGAATTGCATTTTAACCGACGAAAAAACGGAGGAGGTTCTCAAGTCGACGCGTATATTTATAATTGATTGATTGTTGAATCCCTGATTGTGACCACGCATAACTTCTTACAGAGTACTCCGATTTTGATAATTCTTTTTTTTATTTAGAACACAAAAGTGTTTTTAAAAAGATGGCGCGTTAATTAGCACCCATTAGTAAATTTTAGCCACAGAAAATTTAAAAAATTAAAACTTTTTAACAAATAATTAAACCGAGGAAAAAAGAAAGGAACTGAAAAAAGAAAAATAAAAAGAACCTTTATAGTCTAACTGAGCTCCTACACTTATGTAAATACCTAAATAATTTTGAGGCGGTGCCAAACAAACAAACGGAACGTTCGGCAATTGCCAACAAAGGGACGCATCACTTCGTCGGTCGCCGCCCGCCGTGAATTCCGCTGCATTCATTTCATTTTACGTAATGATTAATTTGATTATTTGTTTGAAGTGCGCCAACTCAAAATTATTTACAAAGTGTAGGAGCTCAATTACACTATAAAGGTTCTTTAAATTTTTCGCTTTTCAGTTCTTTATTTTTTCGTCGGTTTAATTTCAAGTTTTTTTTTGTATTAGTTCTAAATTTTTTTTTGGAATTGAGGGTTATTTGGGGAAAGTTGTTCATTGTGATGACTTGATGAGTAGTTGCCTGCTCAACATTCAATCTCAAACACAATTTGCTGGCTCAATCTGTTGAAGGTATTGAAGTCGTAGTACGATGCATGCTGGCCCACGCCCCCAACACACATATTTACAATTCAATCTGTCGGCTCTCAGCAGATCATTCATCATCATCATATCAGCCGAAGAACGTCCACTGCTGTACATAGGCCTCCCCTAAGGATTTCCACGACTACCGTTTCTGCGCTACCCGCATCCAGCGGCTTCCCGCGAACTTCACCAGGTTATCGGTTCACCGGGTGAGGGGCCTGTCTACGCTACGCTCAGAAGATTGAGTCTTCAAGTTGTGGTTGAAATTAAAAGGTGAGTAGAGTACCGAGCCCTAGATAACGGCTCCTACACTAATTGAATGGTGAGTAGAGTACCGAGCCCTAGATAACGGCTCCTACACTAATTGAATGGTGAGTAGAGTACCGAGCCCTAGATAACGGCTCCTACACTAATTGAATGGTGAGAAGAGTACCGAGCCCCAGTTGACGGCTCCTACACTAATTGAATGGTGAGAAGAGTACCGAGCCCCAGTTAACGGCTCCTACACTAATTGAATGGTGAGAAGAGTACCGAGCCCCAGTTGACGGCTCCTACACTAATTGAATGGTGAGAAGAGTACCGAGCCCCAGTTAACGGCTCCTACACTGATGGAATGGTGAGAAGAGTACCGAGCCCCAGTTAACGGCTCCTACACTAATTGAATAGTGAGAAGAGTACCGAGCCCCAGTTAACGGCTCCTACACTGATTGAATGGTGAGAAGAGTACCGAGCCCCAGTTAACGGCTCCTACACTAATGGAATGGTGAGAAGAGTACCGAGCCCCAGTTAACGGCTCCTACACTAATTGAATGGTGAGAAGAGTACCGAGCCCCAGTTAATGGCTCCTACACTAATTGAATGGTGAGAAGAGTACCGAGCCCCAGTTAACGGCTCCTACACTAATTGAATGGTGAGAAGAGTACCGAGCCCCAGTTAACGGCTCCTACACTAATTGAATAGTGAGAAGAGTACCGAGCCCCAGTTAACGGCTCCTACACTAATGGAATGGTGAGAAGAGTACCGAGCCCCAGTTAACGGCTCCTACACTAATGGAATGGTGAGAAGAGTACCGAGCCTCAGTTAACGGCTCCTACACTAATTGAATGGTGAGAAGAGTACCGAGCCCCAGTTAACGGCTCCTACACTAATTGAATGTTGAGAAGAGTACCGAGCCCCAGTTAACGGCTCCTACACTAATTGAATGGTGAGAAGAGTACCGAGCCCCAGTTAACGGCTCCTACACTAATGGAATGGTGAGAAGAGTACCGAGCCCCAGTTAACGGCTCCTACACTAATGGAATGGTGAGAAGAGTACCGAGCCTCAGTTAACGGCTCCTACACTAATTGAATGGTGAGAAGAGTACCGAGCCCCAGTTAACGGCTCCTACACTAATTGAATGGTGAGAAGAGTACCGAGCCCCAGTTAACGCGGCTCATACACTAATTGAATGGTGAGAAGAGTACCGAGCCTCAGTTAACGGCTCCTACACTAATTGAATGGTGAGAAGAGTACCGAGCCCCAGTTAACGGCTCCTACACTAATTGAATGGTGAGAAGAGTACCGAGCCCCAGTTAACGGCTCCTACACTAATTGAATGGTGAGAAGAGTACCGAGCCCCAGTTAACGGCTCCTACACTAATTGAATGGTGAGAAGAGTACCGAGCCCCAGTTAACGGCTCCTACACTAATTGAATGGTGAGAAGAGTACCGAGCCCCAGTTAACGGCTCCTACACTAATTGAATGGTGAGAAGAGTACCGAGCCTCAGTTAACGGCTCCTACACTAATTGAATGGTGAGAAGAGTACCGAGCCCCAGTTAACGCGGCTCATACACTAATTGAATGGTGAGAAGAGTACCGAGCCCCAGTTAACGCGGCTCATACACTAATTGAATGGTGAGAAGAGTACCGAGCCTCAGTTAACGGCTCCTACACTAATTGAATGGTGAGAAGAGTACCGAGCCCCAGTTAACGGCTCCTACACTAATTGAATGGTGAGAAGAGTACCGAGCCCCAGTTAACGGCTCCTACACTAATGGAATGGTGAGAAGAGTACCGAGCCCCAGTTAACGGCTCCTACACTAATTGAATGGTGAGAAGAGTACCGAGCCCCAGTTAACGCGGCTCATACACTAATTGAATGGTGAGAAGAGTACCGAGCCTCAGTTAACGGCTCCTACACTAATTGAATGGTGAGAAGAGTACCGAGCCCCAGTTAACGGCTCCTACACTAATGGAATGGTGAGAAGAGTACCGAGCCCCAGTTAACGGCTCCTACACTAATTGAATGGTGAGAAGAGTACCGAGCCCCAGTTAACGGCTCCTACACTAATTGAATGGTGAGAAGAGTACCGAGCCCCAGTTAACGGCTCCTACACTGATTGAATGGTGAGAAGAGTACCGAGCCCCAGTTAACGCGGCTCATACACTAATTGAATGGTGAGAAGAGTACCGAGCCTCAGTTAGCGGCTCCTACACTAATTGAATGGTGAGAAGAGTACCGAGCCTCAGTTAACGGCTCCTACACTAATTGAATGGTGAGAAGAGTACCGAGCCCCAGTTAACGGCTCCTACACTAATTGA
Source organism: Coleophora flavipennella (assembly GCA_947284805.1). Classification (NCBI taxonomy): domain Eukaryota; kingdom Metazoa; phylum Arthropoda; class Insecta; order Lepidoptera; family Coleophoridae; genus Coleophora; species Coleophora flavipennella. The sequence goes on along the minus strand of OX369273.1, from coordinate 17,601,024 downwards.
ATGGTGAGAAGAGTACCGAGCCCCAGTTAACGGCTCCTACACTAATTGAATGGTGAGAAGAGTACCGAGCCCCAGTTAACGGCTCCTACACTAATGGAATGGTGAGAAGAGTACCGAGCCCCAGTTAACGGCTCCTACACTAATGGAATGGTGAGAAGAGTACCGAGCCTCAGTTAACGGCTCCTACACTAATTGAATGGTGAGAAGAGTACCGAGCCCCAGTTAACGGCTCCTACACTAATTGAATGGTGAGAAGAGTACCGAGCCCCAGTTAACGCGGCTCATACACTAATTGAATGGTGAGAAGAGTACCGAGCCTCAGTTAACGGCTCCTACACTAATTGAATGGTGAGAAGAGTACCGAGCCCCAGTTAACGGCTCCTACACTAATTGAATGGTGAGAAGAGTACCGAGCCTCAGTTAACGGCTCCTACACTAATTGAATGGTGAGAAGAGTACCGAGCCCCAGTTAACGGCTCCTACACTAATTGAATGGTGAGAAGAGTACCGAGCCCCAGTTAACGCGGCTCATACACTAATTGAATGGTGAGAAGAGTACCGAGCCCCAGTTAACGCGGCTCATACACTAATTGAATGGTGAGAAGAGTACCGAGCCTCAGTTAACGGCTCCTACACTAATTGAATGGTGAGAAGAGTACCGAGCCCCAGTTAACGGCTCCTACACTAATTGAATGGTGAGAAGAGTACCGAGCCCCAGTTAACGCGGCTCATACACTAATTGAATGGTGAGAAGAGTACCGAGCCTCAGTTAACGGCTCCTACACTAATTGAATGGTGAGAAGAGTACCGAGCCTCAGTTAACGGCTCCTACACTAATTGAATGGTGAGAAGAGTACCGAGCCCCAGTTAACGGCTCCTACACTAATTGAATGGTGAGAAGAGTACCGAGCCCCAGTTAACGGCTCCTACACTGATTGAATGGTGAGAAGAGTACCGAGCCCCAGTTAACGCGGCTCATACACTAATTGAATGGTGAGAAGAGTACCGAGCCCCAGTTAACGCGGCTCATACACTAATTGAATGGTGAGAAGAGTACCGAGCCTCAGTTAACGGCTCCTACACTAATTGAATGGTGAGAAGAGTACCGAGCCCCAGTTAACGGCTCCTACACTAATTGAATGGTGAGAAGAGTACCGAGCCCCAGTTAACGGCTCCTACACTAATTGAATGGTGAGAAGAGTACCGAGCCCCAGTTAACGGCTCCTACACTAATTGAATGGTGAGAAGAGTACCGAGCCCCAGTTAACGGCTCCTACACTAATTGAATGGTGAGAAGAGTACCGAGCCTCAGTTAACGGCTCCTACACTAATTGAATGGTGAGAAGAGTACCGAGCCCCAGTTAACGCGGCTCATACACTAATTGAATGGTGAGAAGAGTACCGAGCCTCAGTTAACGGCTCCTACACTAATTGAATGGTGAGAAGAGTACCGAGCCCCAGTTAACGGCTCCTACACTAATTGAATGGTGAGAAGAGTACCGAGCCCCAGTTAACGGCTCCTACACTAATTGAATGGTGAGAAGAGTACCGAGCCCCAGCTATCGGCTCCTACACTAATTTTGTTACAAAAAATTGGACCCTCCATACAAAAATGCAATTTAAGGAATGAGTTTTAAAAAAAATCGAAATGTAAACATTTTCAAAATTGCTTTCTTGGAGTTAGTTTATTATGAGGATACTAGTGGTTGCCCGCGCCTTCGCCCGCGCAGATCCCGTTTTTGCCGCTTTTTTCCGATTTTCCAAAATTCTTAGCGGATGCCCACGTCCTAATTGCTATCTGAATTCGAAATTTCAGTGAAATCCGTTTATTGGTTTCGGGTGTTCGTTAATTTACCACTCAGTCACCTTTACCTTTTATAAATACATAGGTATATATTACCTACATTCAAGTCATTTAAGGTATACTTTGTCAAAAATCCGGAGGAGCCCAAACTTGGTACAGTTTGAAAATGATTTTTATTTTGATTTAAAACAAGTGACTGAAATGTCAAGTGATATATTTTTAGAATCGGCTGTACATTTAATACCAGACACGATAGGTTTCAGAACATTTTTATCCGTAAAAAAAAGATTGCGTCATAACTCCTTCTTTTTTTGTGCTACGGGTCAAATTGATTCGTATGGCCTAAAGGCGGCTTCTCACTCACACACCTGCCGCAGGGGCAATACCGGTCACACGCACGCCAGTCGAAGCAATTTCGGCTGTTCTCTACACACGAGCCTGCCGTTCAGTGTGTAAGTGATAGTCCCGCTGAACGCACGTGCATGAGAATGGCTGGAAATATAGGTACAAAGTAAATACTGACCTTTTTTAACTCCCGTGCATAAGACGTACGCATGTAAACTTTTTTTTGAAATTTGTTATGTTGATATCGTTTGCGTGTTCACGATATATTTCGAACATTATTTCGAAAGTTTGATTTCGCATGTCTCTGTTAAAATATTGTTTGTTATTTTTTTATCCCACATGTGGGGCCGGTCTTTGTACACGTCTATTACCCGTGTCCACACTTCACGCTCTTTATTGTCCATTGTGACACGTGCACTCCTGTCAGTGGTCGCCAATGAACTGACTGAAATTGCCCCAATCGTACTACACATGCGGCAGGGCGGTAGATACAACCTAGGGAGCTAGGGAGGTCTTGCGCCCCTGCCGCCCTACCGCAGGCCCAATCTAAAAATTGCTCCTGCTTGCCTATACACGTCACAATTAAGGAGGAAATTAAGGGTCCAATTCCAATAATGCCCCTGCGGCAGGTGTGAGTAGCCGCCTTAAAGAACAATCGTTCCGATTTTCATGCTGTTTTTGGCGTACGTATCCAAACGTCCCTTATAGTGGAGACAATAAGAGACTTGACCCAAAAATTTTGAGTAAGTTGATGAGCTTCAGCATGAATGTTCCTGAGGTCATTTTAAGTAGATCTAGTCCGGGCCACAACGCGAAATATGCCGCGGGTGGGGGGAGAGGGGGTTCAAAGATGGCCGCCACCCGTCGTCTTTCAAAAAAATCTGTCTCTTAATTTATAGCCACTATGGCAAATTTGGTGTCAATTTCGAGTAAAACAGACATGTACTTTTCATTTTTGGTATCTATTTTGACGAATTTTGAACAAAAACATTGAGTAAATTGTAAAATAATGTGTAGCATGGTCCTATTTTTTTTTGTTTAATCATAGATATCTTTTAAATAGCGCACATATCATTACTGAAAAAAATACTCAAATAAAGCCTATTTTATACAGATTCTAAAAATGTAAAATATTTGTATACTTTTAAAGAAAAAAGTTAAAATAAAAAATATTTTGTGTCACGCGCCGGAGGTGGTTAGTACGACTGCGACTAATAACATGTGACCATTCTTTCTGCTACCATGACTGTGCCTTCCTAAAACATTGCAGTTATGATCTGTCCATAAAACTGAACAAATATCATTAAGGAACATGGATGAAAAAGGGCTTAAAAACAAGCACATTTTAAAATCTTTAATAAAAAGGCAAGCATTAATAGGTGACATTAATAGGTGACTATATGTATTTAGAGGTAGATGTTGTTGTTTATGTGTAAATGTCTGTACCACGAAGGCCAATTCGTAGAAAGAAAGCTTGAACCATATTCATAAAGCAGCATGCATTAACAATTGCAGCTTCCACCACATAAACAAAGCTCAGTACACTTTAGGTGCCTTTTGACACAGCTGCATGCACCTAAGTTTACAACCAGTCTTGCATCGGCAGCGTGTAAGTTCTATGCAAGCACTGGCAACATCCGGCAAGTCTGACCAGTGAGGTGTCCAATCGCTTTCTTCCTTTTTCCACCCCCAAAGCGAAGGACTTGGCAAATCAAGCTGCGGTTTTAAAACTTGGCCCCAAACAAGACCTCCCTGATAGACTGCTCTTAAAGCATGCTGACGAAGAGCAGCCTCTGTTGGTGGGATGTTCTCTAAATTGCGGTCCTTTTTAGTGAACAAGTATTTTCGACATTCGTTTACTCTTGTGCATGGGCTTGAGCTGTAAAATTAAAATGCTTTTGTGATTTGTAATTTCCATTTTAGATACATTATAGGTATCTTATTTTGCAAAGATACCTACCGATCATACATGGATATATATATATATATATATATATATATATATATATATATATATAATATTTTTGTATGAACCCTTCTGCCTGTTCAAAGTCACCAGTTTTTAACGCCTTGAAGCCTTTCGTTGCTTCAGGGTAGACTTTCAACCCCCCTTTTGACCGCTAGAACTGAATAATTCTTTTGACGTTCAGATGCAAATCGTCAATACAGGTATTTCCGTAGGTCACGGCGCGGACAAATTAAGATAACCTCATAACTTTGGTATGGTATCTACCTTTACCTATTAGCATAGTATTTTACTACGCTAATAGCCTCCTTTAGCGTATTAATCGTATTATAAAATTGCTCTATTAAATACATAGTTACTTAATTATATTGTGGAGGTACAGTTGAATATCAAAATACCCACCGTACCACTAGGGTATACGAGGGCGGTTTGATAAGTCCATGACTTTTGAAAGAAGAAACACTCTTTTTACATATATATATTTTTATTTTTCTACATAATCTCCTTTCAACTCTACGCACTTAGTCCAGCCATGTTCCAACCTCTTACACCCATCAAAAAAATATTTTTTGTCAAACCCTGAAAAATAGGCCTCAGATTCGGCTACCACCTCTTCGTTTGACGAAAATCTTTGTCCGCCAAGCCATTTCTTCATGTTTGGGAAGAGGAAAAAGTCACAGGGGACTAAATCTGGCGAATACGGAGGGTGTGGCAATTATTCGTATCCTAATTCGATAATTTTTGATGTCGCGATTGCAGAAGAGTGGGCCGGTGCATTATCCTGATGAAATAGAATTTTTTTCTTTGCTAGATGCGGTCGTTTCTTGATCAACTTTTCATTGAATCTATCTAACAATGCAGCATAGTAAGCTCCGGTTATTGTCTTGCCTTTATCCAAAAAATCTATGTAAATAACCCCTTGACTGTCCCAAAACACTGTGGCCATCACTTTACCAGCCGAGCAAACAGTTTTTGCCTTCTTTGGGGCACGTTCCCCGATAGAAGACTGTTGCTTAGTCTCTGGTGTATAATGATGGACCCACTTTTCGTCAACTGTTATGTACCGACGCATAAACTCACTCGGATTGCGATTAAACATGGCTAGGCATTCCTCAGAAGCTGTTACACGATTTCGTTTCTGGTCGACTGTTAGTAAACGCGGCACCCATCTTGCAGAAAGCTTTTTCATGCCCAGAATATCATGCAAAATATAAAAAACTCGTTCAGTCGAGATGTGCACAGCATCACTTATTTCGCGTATTTTCACTCGACGGTCTGCCAAAATAATATCATGTATTTTATTAACCATGCCCTCCGTACTGACTTCAATCGGCCTTCCTGGGCGCTCCGCGTCATTAGTAGTAGTAAGTCCACAACGAAATTCAGTGAACCACATAAGTACCATCCCATGAGAAGGCGCAGAATCACCATAATACTTTTTCAATTTGTCTTCGGTCTGCTTAATAGTTTTACCACGTAAAAATAGTGTTTAATTAGCACTCGGAACTCGCTTTTCTCCATTTTCAAAGAATACTTAGAAGTCGCCTAACTTTTTTGTTTCTAAAAAGCTTGTCTTCGCGCCAAATTTGAAAAAAGAACGGCATGCGCTTCGTAGTGAGTTTCCAAATATGATACAAAAAAAAATATATTACAAAAGTTTTTATTTAACCGAGTTGTCAAACTGCCCTCGCATAATACTTTGACCAGGGCCAGGAGGGGGTATGACTGGGGGCGGGGGCGGGGGCGGGGGCTCGGCGCGGTGGGTGGCACTGCGTTCCACTGGTATGATGACGACGACGCTTAACTGGCCATTATAAAACTAAAGTTGTGCCAAATCTAGTCTTTACTGTTGATATAAAATGAAACGATAACAAATTTGGACATTTATAATCATTTATTAGTTTAATATAAATAATCTGTGACAGTTTATTAGAATAAATCGCGGTCGAGCCGCGGCATGGCACTGGCAAGCGCTGCCTCCACACCGGCGCGACGTTCCGAATGAGGTCGCCCAAAGTCCTGGGAAGATTTTTAAACACCAAGCGTACGCCCGCGCCGATGTAGAAGAGCGCTTTTTTACATCAACTAATTATTTATTTGTACGTAAGCATAAATCTATTTTATACATATAAACACACAAAAGCACACAATCGTACTAAACGTAAGACGGCACCCCGCCACCGCCACCACCGGCCGCACGCGCACGGCGGCGGCGCTCTCTCTGGGGTTCCGTAGTCGACAAGGAACCCTCATAGCTTCGCTATGTCCGTCTGTTGTTTGTCCGCGGCTTAGCTCAGAGACTCTCAGTACTAGAAAGCTGTAATGTGGAAAGGATACACACTACAGTACATATTAATCACGCCGACTGAGTGGCAAAATGAAATGTTGAAAAAAAGTGAGGGCACCTCGCCTACACGTACACGTACACGTACACGCACACGTACACGTACACGCACAGTAGGGATGAGTATTGTGAAAGCCATTTCGATTCAGGGATCGGTTTGCGAAGTATGAGGACCTAAAGTTGATTACATCTTTCAAATCCTTTTCAGACTTACTGAACTAGCGGTTTTGCCGATTTACGAAACGAAAGATTTATCAAAAAATAAATTACAAACTTTAAATCTCGTACGCTTTATATGTAGGTAAGTATCCTTCAACTTTTATAGATTTTATTCCTTAAGTATAGAGACGTAACAAAGTAGCGGTAATAGTGCGTGACAAAGCTGTGTGTACGGTCGGCCAAACGTGTGGTCTGCCACCCTACGACTGAAGTTCATTTGCACGTCACAGTATAACGAGGTTCATTTTCCCTTGCGATGATATTCTGACAGTTACAAAAGTAAACCTTAGCGATATTTATATTACACGCAAAGTTTTGTCAAAACTGATAAGACTACTTCCTCATACAGGCAGACATAACGTTAAGAGTTCCTAGTTTGACTACGCAACCATAAAAGTAGCCGTACATATGACTTGTATTATAATAACTTCACGTTCTGTTCGCACGAACGGCGCTCGGCAGCCACGAGTTGTCAGACTAATATGAACAACATCTGTGGCCCACTCGCACTGTGTCATCTGGCCGCCAGTGGCGTAACTATACGGTGGCAGGGCTGCCGGCTGGCTGGCAAAAAGCCACGGGCCCCGCGGGCGCCGCGGCCCGAGACCCCGAGCTCAGAAGTAACCTAACAATTTTAAATAAAATTTTGTGAGAATTAAAAGTTTTATATAAGTACTTTAAATCAATTAAAGTTAGACACAACTAAGAACTTATCAATACAAATTCAAATAAATTATTAACATTTCAACGCATTCACAAGAAAAGGATGTTGATCAAGTTTGTAACGCATCCATTGGTTGCGTAATTTTTTGTCGCGGTACTTCGGTGGCGAGCGCCTCTCGGGCATTCTCGGGGAATTTCCGCATTTTCTTAAGCAAGAAAGTAATTTTTTGTCGCGGTACTTCGGTGGCGAGCGTCTCTCGGGCACTCTCGGGGAACTTCCGCATTTTGTGAAGCAAGAAAGTACTTTTTTCGTAGCGCTAGTTGACAAGCGACGCATGGTGTTAGGAGAATTCCGGATTTTTATTTTTGATTATTATGACAATTGGTCATTTGTATCTTCGATTTTTCGTAGTTTTTGTTTTATTTTTTAACTCAAGGGACAAGAAGGCTACATAACTTGGCTGTTATGTCGATTGAAAAATCTATGGTCCGATCTATACATTTTGATGACGTTATTGATACTTTTGCAGAACAGAAAACACCAAGTTTTTTTTTTATTAATAAATATCTTGTAAAGATTAAATTGTTATTTTATTATAAATATACGCTACGCTTTTGAAAACAAAATTTAATAGATTTTTAAGAAAATGCACACAATATTATTAATACTATGGGGTAACTTCTTAAGTGATTTATTAAAATTCAGTCAATTTGCCGCGGGCCGCAGATCATCAGACGATATCACAAACCATATATGATGATATAGTTACGCCATTGCTGGCCGCGGGACTTCCTGCACTACGGGAACCAGACACTGACATACATACATTTCTGAAATACGTTTAAATGCTTACATTGTAGATAGTAAACTCCCAGACACAGAGCAAACAAAGTTTTCATTCGAACTCGAGTATTTGTTTGGTTGGGATCGAACCCGCAACCCTCGGCCCAGCAGACTGAGCCCGACCCCACACCACACGACCCCACTGGGCCGACACGAAGTACCACATTACGAGTTGTTCGACTAGCACGCTAGCCTTACTTACATACAAATCAGTCGAAACATTATAACACGAGTGGAATTAATAGAACAAACAATAAACAATACCGTTAAATAGATTAATCAGTTAAATAACACTAACGCCTACGCTACGGTTTGTACTCAGTTCAACTTAAATTGTTAGTCCCTTAGTATAAAGGTTCACTTAAAATAAAGAGCAGCAAACAAACAATCCGGATCACATGGTTCTCACTTCTGAAGTGTCCGCTCGCCCAGCGCGGCGACCGCTCTGTACTACGCCATCGCCATGGGACCAAAACGATCACAATCTTTTTAATTTACTAAAAATGTGTTTTATCTAAAACGGTCGAGGAGCAAATCGTCCACAAATTAAATCTATTGTGCAATAAAAAATCGAAAGGTCACTCACACACTCATCCCATCCATCATCACCCTCCGCATGCCTGGTGGGGTCCAATGGACCCCACTCGATACAAAATCTGTCATAACTTAACAAATACAAAGTTGAGTGACCTGTGACTCTCGGTAGCTTCCGTAAATGAACCGTACGTGCTAATAATCGCCTCTCCGCAGTCTTAAGCCGGCTTTCTTCCGAGGTAGACGCGATCAAAGTGTGGTAATTGTCTCCAAAACGTCGGTCAAGAACATGATGAAGAAGAATTTTGCAGTTTTGAAGGTTCTTAAGGTTAATAAAAATGCTAATTTGGTAACATTTGATTAAAGTTTTGACACATTCATATAAATAGACATAAAATTAATCGTAGCTAATTAAAAAAATATAATATTTGTATATTTTTCTACTTAAAAACAGTCATTCTTACTGGGGTCCAATGGGCCCCACCAGGCACGCCGTGTGATTTTCATCCACCAGGCATGCGGAGGGTTAACCACAAAACTCGAATACTTCTAGAAATTTGGCAGGTCGGTATTTTATAGGTAAGAGACGTAAGCTAAGAACGAATTTCCCGTTTTTTTCTAGAAATTAATAGAAAACTCATGAAATAGAATAGAAGACTGAAAATATGATGCCGGCGTTTTTATTTTTGCATCAACAGCTTTAATCGAATATTCCCAATGAAATCTGTAACTATGTTTTCTGTTTTAATTTTTTGTTTAACGGATTTTATAATCTTTATTAGCTAACAAAAAATAAAATAATTTATTAAAATATTTAAGTTGATACGTAACAGCAATCTCGTTACAACGTCGCTGCTTGTTAGGGTTCCGTACTCAAAGGGTACCGAGTGCCGACGGGATCCCTTCGTCCGTCTGCCTGCCGCGGGCCGCGTGTCACGTCCGTCTGCCTGCCGCGGACCGCGTGTCACGTCCGTCTGCCTGCCGCGGGCCGCGTGTCACATCCATCTGCCTGCCGCGGGCTGCGTGTCACGTCCGTCTGCCTGCCGCGGGCCGCGTGTCACGTCCGTCTGCCTGCCGCGGGCCGCGTGTCACGTCCGTCTGCCTGCCGCGGGCCGCGTGTCACGTCCGTCTGCCTGCCGCGGGCCGCGTGTCACGTCCGTCTGCCTGCCGCGGGCCGCGGGCCGCGTGTCACGTCCGTCTGCCTGCCGCGGGCCGCGTGTCACGTCCGTCTGCCTGCCGCGGGCCGCGGGCCGCGTGTCACGTCCGTCTGCCTGCCGCGGGCCGCGTGTCACGTCCGTCTGCCTGCCGCGGGCCGCGTGTCACGTCCGTCTGCCTGCCGCGGGCCGCGTGTTGCGGGCTGCGTGTCACGTCCATCTGCCTACCGCGGGCCGCGTGTCACGTCCGTCTGCCTGCCGCGGGCCGCGTGTCACGTCCGTCTGCCTGCCGCGGGCCGCGTGTCACGTCCGTCTGCCTGCCGCGGGCCGCGTGTCACGTCCGTCTGCCTGCCGCGGGCCGCGTGTCACGTCCGTCTGCCTGCCGCGGGCCGCGTGTCACGTCCGTCTGCCTGCCGCGGGCCGCGTGTCACGTCCGTCTGCCTGCCGCGGGCCGCGTGTTGCGGGCTGCGTGTCACGTCCGTCTGCCTGCCGCGGGCCGCGGGCCGCGTGTTGCGGGCTGCGTGTCACGTCCGTCTGCCTGCCGCGGGCCGCGTGTCACGTCCGTCTGCCTGCCGCGGGCCGCGGGCCGCGTGTTGCGGGCTGCGTGTCACGTCCGTCTGCCTGCCGCGGGCCGCGTGTTGCGGGCTGCGTGTCACATCCGTCTGCCTGCCGCGGGCCGCGTGTTGCGGGCTGCGTGTCACGTCCGTCTGCCTGCCGCAGCCCGCGGGCCGCGTGTTGCGGGCTGCGTGTCACGTCCGTCTGCCTGCCGCGGGCCGCGTGTTGCGGGCTGCGTGTCACGTCCGTCTGCCTGCCGCGGGCCGCGTGTCACGTCCGTCTGCCTGCCGCGGGCCGCGTGTCACGTCCGTCTGCCTGCCGCGGGCCGCGGGCCGCGTGTCACGTCCGTCTGCCTGCTGCGGCCCGCGTGTAACGTCCGTCTGCCTGCCGCGGGCCGCGTGTCACGTCCGTCTGCCTGCCGCGGGCCGCGTGTCACGTCCGTCTGCCTGCCGCGGGCCGCGGGCTGCGTGTCACGTCCGTCTGCCTGCCGCGGGCCGCGTGTTGCGGGCTGCGTGTCACGTCCGTCTGCCTGCCGCGGGCCGCGGGCCGCGTGTTGCGGGCTGCGTGTCACGTCCGTCTGCCTGCCGCGGGCCGCGTGTCACGTCCGTCTGCCTGCCGCGGGCCGCGTGTCACGTCCGTCTGCCTGCCGCGGGCCGCGTGTTGCGGGCTGCGTGTCACGTCCGTCTGCCTGCCGCGGGCCGCGGGCCGCGTGTTGCGGGCTGCGTGTCACGTTCGTCTGCCTGCCGCGGGCCGCGTGTTGCGGGCTGCGTGTCACGTCCGTCTGCCTGCCGCGGGCCGCGGGCCGCGTGTTGCGGGCTGCGTGTCACGTCCGTCTGCCTGCCGCGGGCCGCGGGCCGCGTGTTGCGGGCTGCGTGTCACATCCGTCTGCCTGCCGCGGGCCGCGTGTTGCGGGCTGCGTGTCACGTCCGTCTGCCTGCCGCAGCCCGCGGGCCGCGTGTTGCGGGCTGCGTGTCACGTCCGTCTGCCTGCCGCGGGCTGCGGGCTGCGCGTCACGAACCGTACCAGGTAGGCAGTTGAAATTCTAGTTCAGTGTGTATTTCTACTGCCGCTATCACAAATAATAAAATAAAAAAAATGAAAAATTAAGGGGAGTATAAAACGTGTTTTTACAGGTATTTTTAACTTTGCTCTATCGTAAATAAACGGTAATTCTTAGAAGTGTGAAACTAGGTGTGATTATACTCGTAGTACTAATTCTGAAGTAAAACAATAAATAATAAAAACTGGTCAAGTGTGAGTCGTACTCACGCTAAAAGGAGTCCGAACTGAATGAAAAAAATAAGTTTTTATCTGTCACTCGCAGTGATTTGTTTTGTTTGTAATAAATATGTATCACTGTCATAGTTGTGTGATGTGGTGATACGGAACCCTCGGAGCGCGAGTCCGACTCGCACTTGGCCGAGTGTCGATCATTTCAAATGAACAATGTAAGTAAGTAGATAAAGAAGACCCTAAATTATGGAAAAGTCAAGTTCGCCAACGACTCAAAATAACCACTTCGAGTTTGGGCTCGTTTGATTTGTCTCGACGAGTACTACGGTCCGCGGTAGTTTTCAAGGTGTGACGCTGGAGCCGGGAGCAGGTCGAGGGATCCCCTGAACGACTCCAAGTATTTACTTCCAGTTTGGGTTCGTTTGATTTGTCTTGACGGGTAAGTTTTGTTTTAAAACTAGCTTAAGTACCTCTTAAATTGGTGACTTTTTGCTCCCATGACGTATGTTGTGTGCGGCCGTCCCATTGAACCCTCACTAACCATCACGTGATCCGAAATGAAAACGAATGTACAAGTTAAATCAGTCTTAACTAAAGTCTCGTTAAAAGGTGAGTAAATTATTAATGTCTAACTCGTATAAATCATTAGCGAGTGTCATTTTCATTATACATAAAAATAACAGCCAACCTCTAAATTATATGTTACAAAAGGGAAATTTCTAGTTATAATATGAATGATTCAGAAGGAACAAGGAACCATCAGGTTTTACAACAACTAACACACACATGGTTACGTTACACCGCTACACACTAAATTAGTACAATAGCAACACATGTCTATCTCTAGATATAACTATAAATGTTGTGACTCGATACATTAAAATCTACAAGACAGCAGAGAGCAGGCCCCGCGCAGTAGCTGTTGTCAGTTTACATTACTTTTTTAACAGGAGAGAGGAGCTCCGCTTGCGGGGTGCGGGTACTGCGAGGGTGCAGGGCCTAAAGCTGCCACCGGCTGTGCTGGCGTGAGATGAGATGAGCGCAACTGTCTATGGGAAAATAGATACGACCTGGATGTGCGAGGCTACAATTGAAATATTTGTTGGTAGAAAATTGAACGTTATTGCTGTTAGCATAGAAGGTTTTTTGAGTTGGCAACCCAAACACAATCCTTGCGATGAGCATCGCAAGCTGGCGTTGTATGTTCATCGCTATCTATCGCAAGAAATCAGCGAGGTATTGCTAGAGATGGGGAAATGAATATAGTGTTGGTTCTGTTGTACGTTGCCACAATCTCGCGACGTGTATCGCTACACGGCGCTACACGTCGCTACACGTAGGGGTAGGGTCGGCAAGATTATAATTCTCATCTCAGCGCAGCATGGCCGGTGGCCGGTGGCCGGTGGCCGGTAGACGAGCACCTCAACAAGTTTGTTCATGCTCACTGTGACGCGTGACTCGGGGCGAGTTTGCAACATTAAAGAAAATAATCAAAGTGTAAAAATTGTACTTCTGACTTATTTTAACTGACACTTTTCAAGTGTTCTTTCATTTCTTTTTTTTATGTTGTGATGCAATAAAGAATATTGTATTGTATTGTGTTCTTAAAGCAATAGATTACTCAATTAAAATACAAACATGTACTTATGAAAGTAAAAATCGCGATCAAAAACCTATTTCGTAGAATAAAAGTCAGAATACGGCAGTGTCTTTTCCAATAAAAATATCAGTCTTTCAAAGTTTAAACAAAATGCTTCAATTTTTCGGCGCGATTGTTTAGTGGGCATTTGTTTTGACAATAACAGCTGTCAAAAGTGACATCCAGTGAACTGACGAAAAAAATCAGTGCATTGTGTCCGAGATACAACCGTCTGGATACTTCTTATAATAATACATAATCAGAAATCGAATCAGAGGAAGGAATTCATATGTCGGCGCACTAGCTTAAGAGGTCATTTGAAAAGCTTTCTTATTTCCGTAACATGAATAATTGCAAATCATGATTGATTAAAAAACATAATAATCTATATTCAGAAATCAAATTCTTTTGCGTTAAAGAACAGTTGTTCCGGATGTGACGTACATCGTGTAACTCTGGACCGGGTTTCGGCCTTACCCGACCCCGAACAAAGAGGTATCCACTACAAAATTAATATTCTTCTGATATCCATTTTAATTCATCTATACAGCTGTTATTTTTCAATCATCGGACAATTTTGATGGCAACAGTATATCTATTATGCAAAGTTAACCACTCAGGTGTACACTACTAAGATTTTCAAAATAAATTACATTCACTAAGCGCGCGGCTGAACTTGGTTTCATTCAAACTCACACTATACTGAGTATTATTTATGACTTAATCAATTAAAATAATCTCAGATTTCTTATGACAACACAAAAGCCACTTAGTACAAGACCGTTTCATCTTTTTTGTCTTCAGGAGATGGCAATATTCGCGTAGATTTAACGCGGGGTCGAAAAGTAGCGACAAGTTATATAAAACGATCTGTCCGGCTCGAGTTCGATTCGTGGCACGGCGCCGACTGAACAGTCAAACAAATTGGATAATGCCAACCTTGTGAAGGCACAACAGTTAATCCATTGGAATATTTGGTTTTTATAATATGCACGGTTAACGCCTTCAGGCAATTTTCATTGTTACTTTCTTTTATTATGTGGAAGCTTGTAATTAGCCTGTAGTAGCTATTTATATTTACCAGTTTGTAAATAAGGCTGTAAACTCCCCAAATGAAATAAAATAAAATAAAATTTCGCAGATTCAGCGGTGGAACTGCAACGAATGGAACTCGGGCGAGTGTCGTAGTGCCGCCGGTGCCGTTGCGTGGTAGCTCTTCCGATTCAGAACAGCGGTTACAACGAGAAGCACGTGCACGTGGCGCGTGTCCGACACGAAGACAGGTGGACGTCCCGCCACGCCCGGCGCGCCCGCCGCGGCGAGACGGTTCGTTTCATAGGCGGCAGTGAGAGGAACAGTGATAGCACGCGTCATTTCAGCGCCTAAGCCTTGTGGCGGTGGCGGGCGGGCGCGCGCAGGCACAGCGCGAGCGCGACGAGCAGCGCGGCCGCGTGCAGCACGAGCAGCGCGGCGGCGGCCAGCAGCGGCGCGCGCGCGCCCGCCGCCAGCGCGCCCAGCACGCGCGCGCCGCACGCCGCCGCGTGCAGCCCCACCGCGCCGCCCGACGCCGCGGGCACGCGCCGCGCTATCTCGCACTCCGTCGCGTCACCGCCCTGTCGGTACACACACGAACGCGTCATTTTTACTAGTTGTGGAACGATTAGGTATTCTAAAGTAATCAAAACATACTGCCACAATAGAATTAAGTAAATTCTATTGTGATACTGCGTTTGTCAAACATGTGTTGTAATATTGTCACTACTTAAAGTAAATTGTGCAGCCGCGCTGTGCATAGTGTCGCAGTCGGGAATACACAAATCAACAATAACCATTATACACTTACTTACAACCAGACGCAGGGAGGGGTTGCACCCCTTTGTTGTTGATGTTCCACCTTTTCGCACGAATCGTTACGCTTCTTCATTTATTATGCATACAGCGCAGGAGTGGAACTCCTTGCCTGCGTCACTGTTTCCCGGTTCCTATAGTTTGGGGATCATCAAGGCAAAAGTGAATAAGCATTATTGAGTTCGCGTGTAGCAACCTCGACTGCATCATCACTTACCATCAGGTGAGTTGCAGTCAAACGTACTCAAATTTTTAATAAAAATAAAGAAAAAAAGTTGCAAAAAATAAATCAAGAGTTGATGATTTTTTTTATATATTTTGGGTTTGTATGGGAGGTACCTTACCCGGATATTTCTGGAATAATAACTACTCAGTGCAGCAGGCCTTACTAAGTCCTACTTATTCAAAAAGTTTCATTAAAATCGCTAGAGCCATTTTTTATAAAAAGTAACAAACAACCTGCATTTGTAGAGCGGTACATTATTCCGATTATTCTTGAAGCTACCGCGTACAATGTACAATTAGACTTTAGAGCAAGTAGCAACGTACCGAGTTCCATCAAAACCGTTACAGCCATTTTATTTACCTTTTGTTCCGTCGTGAACAATACTCATTCATATTGTAGTTTAGTTAGATTCTTTTAGTAGGGTAGTAGGTTATGGTGATAGGTGTGAGTTTATATTGCTAATACTGTGTTTCATGTATGAAAAAACATTGGAGTATATGGCGCAATGGCTGACCACAGAAGTACTATTAAGAGGTACACAGCACCAAGAAAAGGAAGATGGAATTTGGCGAGATCATCTATGGGGGTGATAGCCAAGCAGTCCACTTCCAGAGGGGAGGGAGCTGCTGTGATCCGCGATGATGGTGGATAAGCAATACCCTTCCAGGCAGCACAGTTGCCGGGATGCCGGCAGGATGATAGCTGACCTGACCAGTTTGAAGAGATCCAAATCTTAAATTTTGAATAGGAATCTGTAGTTTCTTGCTTAACTTTGTTCTTAGAGAAAACGGGTATGAGTTGTGGCTATGTCACTATGGGGCGCTTAGTTTCAGCCATAGGCTATCTAAGAGCTCTGAATTTGAGTTTATTCCTCTGGTGCTTGGCTATGGTTCATACTGCAAAATTTCTTTCAGCCTAATACATTGGTTTCGGTTGGATCTCAGTTGCTGATTTATTTCTCCTGTGACATCTGGTATTGATTTCAAAATATTGGTGCTTAGAAAAATTTTTCTTTGATTCTGAGATGACCACCGGGAACGTTTATGGTCAGACCAATAAATATTTATCTCGTAATTAGCGCCACTTTTAATATAGTCTTTGCATGATTTAAACTTTTTACAGACCACAGGTAGTATGGTCATTAATTATTTTGGTTTCTCTTTTGTTCAAGATGGTTTAGGCGATTTAAAGAAAATATTTTTGGGATAATTGGATTAAGTCAGGTGTAGGGAATCAGGCTTTGTTTAATGTTCCTTAAGATAGGGAGGTATTAGTTTTGATTTTTATAAATGTAGACAGAGAGTGGCAGGGGTTTCAAGGGGTTTTACCCTGCTGGGGCAATGGGTGGTTCCAATATTAACGCGGTGTATATGTGTAGTTGGTCTGCACATATACTTTTCCAAATTTACTACCCATTGCTGGATCGATGTCGAAAGATTCCTCTCTGACGTCTTCCCCTATAGCTAGGCGCCAAGAGACGTTGGCACATATAGGTAGGTGTAGCCAGGAGGTAGAGAAAAGCAATGCTTCACGATGCGTTTCTCAATTAAGCGGTGGGTGATGTAGAGATCGTATATCTCTACATTTCCGCACTCGCGACTCCTTTAGTTACTTTCTTGCCAGCGCGAGTCGAATTAAGAATATTAGTTTAAATTTGAATTGGTAAGTCGTTCGAAAGCTTTCCAAAAGAATAGATATTCATTCGGGTGGCCTTCGCCCAGATCAGAGGTCTACTTTTCTAACACGATCGTGGGGAATTGAGATTGAACTGGGTTATAATTTGTGATTTGCGAGTGTAATAAGCGTTTAATAAACAGAGTTTAAAGTATTATTGCCTAGAAACCCAACGTCACAGTTCACACATGCAGTTAAAAATACATGCGCCACATAGGCCTCTACGTTGGCTTACGTTGGGCATAGAGCCCAGGTATTTAAATTTCTCTATTGTGGGAATAGGTGTGCTCTCAATATTGATTACTTCAGGTTTTGTCTCCGCTGACGGGGCATTTCAAAATAATCTTTTTTTCAGTAGTAACTGACTCGCAAAACGTGCTTTTCCAGTGAAGTGTGTCCACGTATTTAGGCGATCCTGCAGATGTTGTGCGCTGTCGGCGGCAAGAACAATGTCATCCGCATATAGCAGTCTATGGCAAATGCGTCGGGATAGATTTGGTTAGATGGTTTAATACTAAGTTGAATAGAAGGGGTCAGAGAGCAGAGCCCTGATGGGCGCCAACTTTTACCTCGAATGCTTTGCTCACACCGGCTACGCTTTTGACCTTTGTGTTGACATTAGTGTACATGTCTTGTATGAGTTCTATGTAGTTTTTTGTCAAATTTTTGGCTCTAAATGCCTCCCATATCAGCTTACGGGGCACCCGATCGAATGCTTTTTCGAGATCTATGAATGAGAGGTGCAGGTCTTTTTTGTTGATTATGTATTTCTCCATCAGGATTCTGTTCGCTTGCGTCGGTGGTAGATTTGGATGCTGTGAAGCCAAACTGAGATAGTTAGGAAAGATCGGAGATACGTTTGTTAGTATTCTCTCCCATATTTTAAGCGTACGAGCTGTTAATTTTACACCCGTGCAATCTTCACATTGCGCTAAATCTCCCTTATTTTTGTAAAATGGCAGCAGCTTTGGCGCGACGATTCGGGGATACGCCTGGTAATTAGGACGATATACAATTTAGTCAGCCAGGCTAGCGTTTCCATAGTTCTGCTGGAATCTCGTCTGGTCCAGGTGTTTTCAGGTATTTCATATTGGCTACTGTGCATCTTTGACATACTTCCACTACGTCAACTTGGGTATAGGTGCGTGCATGGGCTTCAGCGGTACCGGGTCTTCGTTCGGGAATTCCTCGTAGCTGCTTATAATATTCAAACCATTTGTCTCGAATCTGTGTTTTGTCTGTCAGTAATTTGTTGTCTTTACTTTTCACAAGCTTTTATTTAACTTGCCATGTTGTTAGTTTGGGTGAATTCTTGTAAGCTAAATTCAAACCAAACCAGTTCCCGGTGAGCTAAAATTTTGCGTTTACTTTAGATGACAATGCATGGTTAGCTAAGTAACGTCATTCTAAATCCAATATGGCGGACTCCAAAAAAATGGCAGACCAGTTGTTTTTATGCACCCCCATGATATGGGTAATGAAAGGGTTTGCTGAGAAGAATACGAAATATAAAAAATATTTTTAAATAATAGCTTTGCACACGAAAGATTTTAGGTTTTTCGAAAAGTTTTATGTAGTTGTTAGCTTTTATATCCAAAGTGGCTTTGCATCTATACTTAGCAATTTTGAGGACTTCGTTTGTCAGAGGTTATTATGAGAATATGCTCTCTCTTGTGCTACACATCTCTTCGCCTGCTTCTTTGCCTCCTTATTGTTGTCCTTGTCTTCGTCCTGTTGCGAGCTTTGCCATTTATGAAACAGCTCTTGAGCGTCAAATTCTCTTTCACCTTTTCGTTCCATCAGCTCGGATCTTTCCCGGTGCAAAGAGGTCTTTTGAAAACTCCTAGGATACCTGCTGCTTCTGCTGTGCACTGCACTTCAAAATTGGACCACATATCTTCGGCACAGCTATAGTCTACTTCGAGGTCTTTATCGAGGTAGTTTTTTTATCTGAGTTAATAGTACTTCGCCCTTCGTACCACCTAGCTCTTTCCACTTAGCCTTTGGTGTTCTATCCTACCAGTTTTTATGAGTTTAGGCGAAGCGTACACAGCTAAGTACATGGATGCGATGCTGGGTTGTTAAGGCCTCGCCTGGTATTACTTTGTAATCCTTGAACTTCTGTTTCAAAATAACGTCCGCTAGTACGTACGTACTCTGTGTATGTATGTGTGTCTACCCGCACACTTATAGGTGTCTAGTTTGTTTTGCAAGTTGGTGTTTATCAAAGTCAGTGAGTGCCTCGTTTACACCGTTGGACTATTTTTGATCTTCAGGTCGACTGGGTAGGCCTGTGTTTAAGCAACAAAGTAAACTTACAGCACAACAGGACTGGGGAACGTAGTAGTACTGCGTGGGCGCGCCGACGGACAGGTCCAGCGCAGCAGCGGTGACCACGGGCGCGGCGGTGGTGGCGGCGGCGGCGCCAGCAGGGCCCGCGACGGCGGCCGCGTCCAGCGCGTGCTGGCGCCGCGACCACGCCGAGCCCTGCCAGTCGCGCGTACTCTCCGCGCCGCAGCACTCCAGCTGAAAATAAACATTATACAGGATGACTTTTTATTCGCAATGTCTAAGGATCCTGCAGTCGGATCAAAAAATCTGACTCCAGCTGATTGTCACTCAATTTATAAACTTTGTATGAATCTAAAACTCTTCGATTGCTCTCTATAAGTTTTTAGGCAATTATTAGTTCCATCATACTGGTGGAGACTTGTAAGTAGCATAGTCTTGCACCTTGACTATACATTTTAAATGATTTTGCTGTACCTAGCTCTGTATCATGTCGATGAAGTCACCTGGCTCTGTATCATGTCAATGTAGTCACCTAGCTCTGTATCATGTCGATGTAGTCATCTGGCTCTGTATCATGTCAATGTGGTCACCTAGCTCTGTATCATGTCGATGTAGTCACCTAGCTCAGGGGTCGGCAACCTGCGGCTCGCGAGCCACATGCGGCTCTTTGGGTGTGAAGCTGTGGCTCTTTAGTTCCATACACAAATATTATTTATTTTATCAAAAACAAAACAACTTAACAAGATTTGAGCGTAGTGGGGAAACCGTTTGCGCGGGTACAACGCAAAAAATGTAATCATAGATAATTTACTTTCATACTTTACCAAAAAAGCTCGATACAATTTTTTAAGTAACTTGATTTGTAATTGAATTAAGTAAATATTTTTGAAACAAATCGAGTACATGAGATCAAAATTTTTTAGAGATAAAAAACTAAATATACTGTCAAAAAATGAAAGGAAACATAGTTAAAACTTTTGTTCAGAAAATATAATATATGCACAAGTTTACATATTCTCAAGGAAGGGGTAAAGCGTCACGTTTCCAAGTTATAAGCTGTCAAAGGTTTTCTATTATGAAGAAGAATTTTAATGAAGAACTGTCCAAAAAATTCAAAAAAAGATTTATTTATTTACAAACTTTTTATTATTATTGAATTGATTGTTAGTGTTGTAAGTAAATGTTTGTTTATGATTTAATTTGTTGTGAAAAACACTCCTTCTTCTTATTCTTATCGTATGGCTTAATGCGCCGTGCTCCAGGGGATAGACGGCGGTTGCCTGGTGTTGCACTTAGCATCACAATAAAAACACTACTTATATATATAGATATCGACGGCGAAGTGACATGAACTCCTAACTTACATTTTTGTGATTTCGTGATTTTTATGTAGTTAGGCGTAAAATATCATTTTGCATGCACTCGCGAAGACACCCACCTTGATTTTTGAATATTTAGCGAGGTATTCAGTAGTGCCAGTATCTTCTAAACAAATCAGCGTATATCTTGCTGTCATTATCTGCTATTTAGTACTTTTCGCGTACTTTCTGCTGGCAAAATCATCTATCTACTAAGGGACACGTGCATACTCTAGCGCTGCACTTGGCCGTCTGACGACTGAGCGAGCGAAATTACAACATTGCGAAATAGTGTTGGTAGGCTTTTTCTTTCACACGATACTGACTTTATGCGGTGTGATAGAGAAAGACGCCAATGAGACCATTGCAAAAGATTTTGAGTTTAGTTACTGTTGTAGATAGAATTTATTGTTTTAAAATTGAAGGTCATTCTTAAAGCAAATGATTCTATTTACCATTTTATATTACTATTTTTTTTCTTCTTAAGTGATTTGTGACAGTGCGTTTAATATTCCAACTATAGTAGACCTATTGGTAATTTCACTGGAGGAGTAAAAAAAGTACACAAAGATATGAGCTAATGAAGATTAGCTGTTGCCCGCGATTTCACTCGTGTGGATAAATGAACATGATAAATTATGGAAATTAATAAAAACTACATGAATATTAATCATTTGAGATCCTAAATCCGAAAATAAAACAGTTGTTTATTATCATTGCAAGAGACGCTCAAAGGTATCTGCTCGCGCTTGAACTGGAACGGGAAGTTTTTTGGGATGAGGGAGATGCGAACCAAACTAAACCAGCTTACCACCATTCGAAACTTTAGATTTATACATGTAATAAGTAGTCTGAGTAAAACGGCTGTGACATACCGATTACCGACGAACAGATGAAAACTATAAGGCATCCTATAATAATTTTGATGTATTACGACCTCATTCCCGTCCATCTCACTAAGGATGCGATCATTTATAACCGCCACCAACTTGTTTTTAGAGGTGAGAATTGTCCGCACACACGCTATTTAACCAAGATCACCTTATACACTGTAAATCAGTTCCTAAACGGACGGCACAATTTTACACATAGACTGTGGCAGTTGTACCAGTCCATGGATGTTCAGTAGGATTACTGTATATTAGATTAGATTATCCCCTTTTCGATCTTGAGGAGCACGTGTAAAAACTCCTGAGCTTAAAATCCCGGCCATTTACAAAGCACTTGATGCAGGTGTTTACCTTATCAGCCCTGGTATCCTGCGTCGCCACTGGCAAAGTCTGGCGTTAATAACCGCTAAAGAGAACTGTTATAATATTACCCATCGCACGATTATCCCTCTGTATGTCCTGGAGCATTCTGTTCACAACTTCTACAGCTTTCTTGTTCACCATAAAGCACTGACCCCAAACTACTAGACAATAATACGACGACCACCCAGGTTTTGTCACTGATACTTGAAAACTCCTGTGTGTGGATTTTTATGCAGAATAGATAAGCCCTTAGCATCATCTTACTTGATGGTAAGTGAAGATGAGAGCGGGCTTACCGAGATTCCCCTACGCAATGAGGAACAGGCTATCTTATCTTCATATCGGAACACATCAATGCTGTTAACATTGATGTTTTAGCGGCAAGACTTAGATAAGATGATAGAGGTAGCTATCCACCGAGTAAACCTGGCTGGCTACAACTATGTCATCTAAGTCTTGCCGCCAAAATCAATGTTCACACCATCATGTGTTCAGGCATGAAGAAAAGATTATCCAGTTCTATTGAATTGAGGAATCTTGCTAAGCCCACTTCCATCTTCGGCATCAGTAGTTTAATATCCGCACATCAAATCAGACCTCTGAAATATAGTAACTTTGTACTGTACCAAAGGTACGTGTTTCTGGTTTCTAGATTTATTTTAAAATATACTGATAATCCGGGAATATACGCTGTCACTATGAAATGTTTTGTCTCAATCTAATGAATATAGTGAAATAAATCTTAAAAACAAAACTTTTTTAATTTGCAATACCTTCTAATTCTGGTATTTATAGAAAACGAATTGCTGTAATTAAAAACAATATCTTCTATCTGCTTAAAATCTGATAATCCGACATGGTAATGAAAGTGCTCTATCACCGTTCAATTCGTCTCCTATTACTCATGAACTTACTGTAAAAACAAATTTCAAAAAACTAACAAACAACTTATGGTATGTTTTTTTCTTTTCCTGTAAATTTATGATTTTGTAGTTAAGAGTTCATGTCACTTCGCCGTCGATATGTATAAATAGATGTTTTTTCTTATGAATGAATAGATCAGTTTTCTTTATCAAAAAACTTTATTTATACAAGTACTATATTTTATTGAGGGCAAGAAAAAGTTTTGTAGCTCTTTAAAAACTTTACTAAAAAATTTTGTAAATTGAAATTTTTGACTCTTCCGATTCTAAAGGTTGCCGACCCCTGACCTAGCTCTGTATCATGTCAATGAGTCACCTAGCTCTGTATCTCTCACGAAGCAGAAACCCACGCAATGGCTGTTTGAAGAGGACCAGTTGCCCACAAAAGTTGTTCGCAGTCGGAGCGTTAATAAAAAAATTATAGCCGTTTTTATTCGACGCAGTGGACCAGTAGCAGTAATTCCGCTAGAAGACCGTAGAACCGTTACTAGTGAATGGTACTGCGAAGTTTGCCTGCCTCAAGCTTTTGGGGAGTTGAATAGCGAGCGCCCAAGGAGCGGCGTCCGTGGCGTTCTTTTTCACCAAGAAAACGCGCCCGCTCACACAGCTGTTAGAACCATGGACTATTTGTCAACTTCGGGGGTGCAAATGTTACCCCATCCTCCGTACAGTCCAGATTTAGCTCCATGCATTTTTTTTCCCACGGTAGAAAAACACTGTAGACGAAGCCGTCGAAGAATTTCGGCGGTTTTTTTCGACCTCCCGCGTGATACGTTTTTTAAATGTTTTGGATCTTGGTAAGCAAGCTTCCATCCTCGGCATCACCGTCACTTACCATCAGGTGAGATGATGCTAAGGGTTTATCAATTGTGGATTAAAAAAAAGCTAGTTCACCCGAATGCATAAGTACATAGGGGTTGGAGGAGAATATTTCGAAAAGCTCTAAATAAAGTTTTGTCGTATTCTTAGTATTTTTGATTTCACCAACTATTTTTGAAACAGCCCACGTACATGTTAGATTTTGGATAAAAAAACTTTGAGTTTTACAATCAAGTTTATTAATACAAAAATTATTATTATTCAAATATTTTTATTATTTATTGTGAAGTGTTGCCGCCCCCTAAAAAGTGCCGTCCGGGGCGGGCCGCCGCTGCCGCCCCGACTACGCTACGCCACTGTCACAATGTCACAAGAGTCACCTGGCTCTGTATCATGTCGAAGTAGTCACAATGTGTAGTAACCTGGCTCTGTATCATGTCGAAGTAGTCACAATGTGTAGTCACCTGGCTCTGTATCATGTCGAAGTAGTCACAATGTGTAGTCACCTGGCTCTGTATCATGTCGAAGTAGTCACAATGTGTAGTCACCTGGCTCTGTATCATGTCGAAGTAGTCACAATGTAGTCACCTGGCTCTGTATCATGTCGAAGTAGTCACAATGTGTAGTCACCTGGCTCTGTATCATGTCGAAGTAGTCACAATGTAGTAACCTGGCTCTGTATCATGTCGAAGTAGTCACAATGTGTAGTCACCTGGCTCTGTATCATGTCGAAGTAGTCACAATGTGTAGTCACCTGGCTCTGTATCATGTCGAAGTAGTCACAATGTAGTCACCTGGCTCTGTATCATGTCGATGAGGTCGGTGCGGGCGGAGAGCGCGCCATAGTCCTGCACCAGCGAGTGCTGCAGCGAGTCGCGCAGCGCGCGCTCGAGCTGCGGCAGGTGCGCGGCGCCCCACCACGCCGCCGCCGCCTCCGCCACCGCCGTCAGCGCCAGCAGGGAGAACGCCGCCGCCAGCAGGGACGCGCTGCTCCGGCATGATCCTGCACATAAAAACGGCACCGTTTGACCGCGACAAAAGTATATATACTATAGTACTAACATACAGTATGGACACTCCCTGCCGCTCTTTAGATTGCGACCTCACCCCCTCGTCACCCAGATAGATGCATATTGGTTACAGTTTGGTTTTTCGAACGTTAGGACTTCGCCGCCATTTTGTTTGTTCCGTCATTTCTTTTTAGAAATGTCATTTCTGGCTCGTTGTATGAAGTGTCCAGGGTGTGCCGCGGCGGTGCCTACGACAGGTGCGGGAGCGAGGGATAGATCAGCTTTCCAGCACTACGTCTCCCGCGGCCCGCCGTGGCCACCCGAAGCCTTTCTCCTCCATTGGTTATCAGCGCTGCGAGCGAGGTGAATGGCCTGCCCATCGCCACTTGGACACAAACAATCTTACACAAAATAATATCTCAAAATCTTATTTTGCGTAAGATTGTTTGTCCCCTCCGAATTAGAAAAGAGAGCCGCGCCGCAAGTTGTGTTGGTTTTATTCACGAACCAACACAACTTGCAACAGATAAACAAAATATATATTTCACCATACTAGGGGAAGTGTAGAAGAGATACAAAGGTACATGTTACCGAGTGAGCTCAGCGAAATGGATCTGACGCGGCACGTGTTGTGCATTACGATTACGGTATTTAGTAATAATTTCAGTTTTTGTTGTACGACAGCTACTGTTAGGTTTGGGGGTACTAACAAACTTTTGATAATCCCTCGATGAAATAATTTAGCACTCTTAAGTTCCAAATTTGGTTCCGGGCGGCATTGTGATGTTCGGTCTTTCGGTATATGTTAAAAATATGACTTTTATTTTAACGAAAATTGGAAAATCTTTTTTATTCGCGATAAAAATACTTCCTCTACCCTAGGCTAGGACGCACATTCCGTACTATACCGTACTACGGGGTCGAAAAAATAAAAATCGTGACATAAATAACAAGTGGTAAAAAAGAAAATAATCAAATTAGTAGGTACACAGGCCAGCACATCAAGCTACACACTTTGGACTTTGTACCGTTCTTATGCCGAATGGGTATGGACCAGAATCGCACATGAGTGTATAGCTTGATATGCTGGCCTCTGTACCTTATTTTTTCAACAATTCCAAATATAATTGAGCTTTTGTTTTTTATACGGATCTCTTCGGTAGGCTTACTGCAATTATTGACAGCTATGAAACCTAATGATATCATACTATTATTATAAATGTGAAAGTTTGTATATACGGATCTTACTCTTTCACGCCATGTTCATTTTAAGACCCACTTGTTGAGATTTTTTACTGACGCCATCAAGCATTGTGCTTAGGTCTTCCATAGTCTCAGCCATGACCACGATATCGTCAGCGAATCGGAGGTGGGTTATGTACTCGCCGTTGACATTGATGCGTAAATTTTATAGAAAAACTGTGATGTCCGGCATATGGAAAACATGAGAAAAGCCAGCAGCTTCGCTTTCCTGCACAGCAAGTCACGTCATTTATAGCATAGTGCAGCACGCATCGCTCACAGCGCAGCGCAGCACGCGTCACTCACAGCGCAGCGCAGCACGCGTCACTTACAGCGCAGCGCAGCACGCGTCTCTTACAGCAGAGTGCAGCACGAGTTACCTGCGAGAGCGAGTAGCGCCCTCAGCGCTAGCAGCCCCGCTCTCTTGCACAGCACACGTCTCCCATGGCACAGCGCAACACGAGTTACCTGCGAGCGCGAGCAGCGCCCCCAGCGCCAGCGCGGCGCCCCAGCCGGCCAGCGCCAGCAACCCGGCGCGCCCTGCAGCACTCTCCTGAGCGTGCGTTTCCCACAGCGCCCAGCACGAGAAACCGCACGCGCCGGTGCCCACGCACTGCAAATCGCAGCATAAATATTGTAATTGAGCAAAATTCATACACTGTGTAAAATCAGGAAATTGTAGTTCTTTCTTCATTCCAATAACCTTAAACACTAAAAAGTGCACCAAAGCCGGTAGTTCTGAATTTATTATTGCTGAGTTAATTATTATGTGGCCCAATGAATAATCCAAATTTTCGATACCTTAAACGCCGAACACAACCTTGTCAAAAATTTAAAAAAAGAAAAACATCCTTTGTTTAGTTATTTACGATTTTAATTCTAAAAGACTTGTAAAGTACTCTTCAATAATAATCATGTAGGACATTTCCTGCAGATTTCCTCGTTTCTGATTCGATCACGCAGAGAAACTCCGAGCATAGCACGCTCCATTGCTCTTTGGGTGACCTTGAGCCTTCTTATGAGGCCCATAGCACAGTATATATAATAGTACTAACGTACAGTATGGACACTCCCTGCCCCTCTCTAAATTCGACCTCACCCCCCCGTCACTCAGATTGGGTGTAGATTGGGTACCAAACGTAAAGGACGAGCTACGCAAGCACTTTTATTCACTATATTCACAAACATTGTAAATGGTAACTGCGACGGGGACGTATGAATTAACACTGAAAACTGCTATTATTTTATACATCTTCTAACACTTTTTCCATAAAATTTGGGGGTTTTAAATGGGTGGAGGGGGCTGGGCCCCCTGGACCCCATATCATGAATCTTGGTGATCAAATTGACTTCACCTTTTTTTGCAATAAGCGGCAGCGATTTTCGGCGTCATAGAAGTAGATGACCTTTTTTTAATAAGCGGTAGCGATTTGTCGGTCAAGGAAAAAGTGTTTAAAGATGTATACAAAATAATAGCAGGTTTCATTGTTAATTCGTACGTCCACATCGCAGTTACCATTTATAATTTTTTAGTCTCATAATGTGTATGGTGTATTCGGAAAGTGGTGTTTTTTTTTCGAACGGTGTTTGTTTACAACGAAAAGTATGAAAAAAAAAAGAGTTTAGTATTCACACAGCATTCAGTAAATAACTAACAAACATTTTGTGACCAATACCGCCGGTGTGATTCAACCCTACCTGCATTCTTGCCTATAGATACGTCAGTTATAATTATGTATATCATTTCTCGCTCGTTTGTATGGAGTGTCCGGGGTGTGCCCATAGTAAGCGACTCCGTAAGTCATCACTGGCAACACACAATGTCCAATGACCTTAGTCTTGAGCCACTGCGGTATTTGGACCGTGAAGATATTGCGAAGCTTCCCGAACGCTGCCCAGCCGAGTTGGATACGTCGATTGATCTCTTTCTTGAAGTTGGACCTACCTAGCTGGACTGTTTGTCCAAGGTGTACGTATTCGTCAACAGCTTCCAGTGTAGAGTCTCCAACCTTTAGAGGGGAGGGTGCGACACGGATATTTAACATTATTTTCGTCTTGTCCATGTTCATTTTAAGACCCACTTGTTAAGAGACTTTACTGAGGCCATCGAGCATTGTGCTTAGGAGATCCGCAGGAGAACCAAAGTAACCGACATAGCTCACAGAATCGCTAAACTGAAGTGGCAGTGGGCAGAGCACATAGCTCGTAGAACATATGGCCGTTGAGGTAGTAAAGTTCTCGAGTGACGACCGCTCATCGGAAAACGTAGCATAGGCAGGCCTCCCACGCGTTAGACCGACGACCTAGTTAAGATCGCGGGAAGCCGATGGATGCGGGCAGCGCAGGAGTGGTCGTCGTGGAAATCCTTGGGGGAGGCTTTGCCCAGCAGTGGACGTTTATCGTCTGATATGATGATGATGATGAAGACTCAAGATTCAAGATATTTGTAGGTATAATAATAGGTGCAAATTACACTCTTTCTGATAGTCATAAAATAGTGATTTCATAATTTCATTTGTAAAAAATCAAGAAATAAACAATCATTAGTTAATTACGTCAAAATCCAATCCGTGATATAAAAAAAAAACATATAATGTCATTAGAACATGAAAACAATATGACACGAGAAGTTATAGGTACATTACAATTATTGAATGTCATGAACGCCTTTGACATGAGTAGGCCAGTTCACACGGAATCAGAATCAGAGTTTTTATTGTTGATTATGGTACAAAGATCTTAAAGTAATATAAAGTTTCACATAATCTGCCTAAAGAGGCATACAATACATTTCAGCTTACACAAAAAAAAATACATAAAAAATAGAAAAAACATATTAAAAATTGCATAATACCTTTAAATTTTTAATTATTAATGTCAAATGTTGTGCTCAAGAACATAAATTTAATGTATAATGTCGAACTTAAATAAATCAAATAATTTCACAATATGTCATCATTTAAATATTCGTACATGTCATAGTATGTCTTTTCTAGTAACAGTTCACGTAACTTGTTTTTAAAACTCGTAATGTCGTCAAAATCACGGATTTCCCGAGGTACTTTATTATATATTTTAGGACCTAATGTAAATACACTTTTGTGGAGCAGGGCTGTGTTACATGGAACTGTGCAAAGAGTGTTACCATGCCTTCGAGATTTTAAAGTCTTAAATAAGTGCAGATTAGATTTCACAAATACAGCTACTTCGTAGATAAACATACAAGGAAAAGTTAACAGTTTTAGTCTTTTGAAATGAGGTCTGCAGCTGTCAGTTCGATAAATGTTACAAATAGATCTTATACATCTTTTTTGAGCCTTAAATATTAAATATTACGGACAGCCCCCGGTCACGAGTATAACGCAAGAGTCAGCCATCGCTCCTCTAAACCTATATTAGAGGGAAAGGAACGACCCGGCTCCCGATGCGCCACCATCCGCAAGAACATTTAAGCGAGCGTGCACCACTCATGTCAATGCTAAGATAAAAATATTTATTAAAAGAAGTACTACACTAGTCATGTCTCATCGCTTCCACATCAATTCTTAGGTTGGTCATCATTTTATTACTATTAAACATGATTAGTAGTGTTGATAGAAGAAACACTGTCTACCCATACATTTTTGTCATTTAAATATTCGGATGTCATATAATAACCTTTTCTAGAAAGAGTTCTTTTGATACAATTTTTAAATTTTTCTAGATAATTATGGAATAAGAGGGCCCGCATTAAAATGGCTATCTTCATATCTAGAATATCGAAAACAATGTGTAGAGATTTCAAGACTCAGCAAAGACTTAGTTTTAACAGCTCATAGATCTGAATTTAAATTTAACCATTATGGGGTACCCCAAGGTAGTATTTTAGGACCTCTACTTTTTAATCTCTATATTAATGACCTTCCTAACGTGACTAAATATTATTGCACTCTATTTGCCGACGATGTGTCTATTGTTGTAACTTCTAATAAAATTATTGACATACAAACCTATGAATATGACATCATAAATACTATTAATTTAATCGTTGACTGGCTGCATAGTAATAATTTACAATTGAATTTAAATAAGACAAACTACATGCAATTTGTTAAACACCGTGAAAATGTTGACAAGATTAGTTTGAATTACAATGGACACTTTCTTCAACAAACACATGAAAGTAAATTCTTAGGACTAATTTTGGATGATTTATGTAATTGGAAGTCACATACAGAGAGCGTTTGTAACAAGATAAATAGCTATATTTATGTTTTAAGTAGACTTCGTAGAGTAACTTCTCAAAATGTCGTTCTGTCTGCATATTATGGCTTTGTTCATTCTGTACTCGCATATGGCCTCTTGTTGTGGGGCAACAGTACTGATTCTCCTAGGGTTTTCATAGCGCAGAAAAAGTGCGTTAGGGCTATGTGCGGAGTAGAACCAGATGAGCCATGCAGACCTCTTTTTAAAAAGTTGGGCATATTATCACTTCCATCTATGTACATATATACCATAGGTAATTTTGTTAAATCAAATAATCATTTATTTCTTTAAGCAGGAGACATTCATTCCCGTAATATTAGAAATCCAGATCGATTGGTTTATGAAGTGAGACCTTTGACCACAATTTACCAAAAAAATTGTCATGCTATGTGTTCAAAGTATATAATGCGCTTCCAAGTGAAATAAAAATCTTACCACAACCACGCTTTCGTAAAAACCTCAAAAAATGGCTTAAGGAAAAAATATTATATTCAATCAAAGAATTACTTGAACCAAACACTTGATTATTCTGTTGATGTCAAATTATGATGAGAACACGATTTTCATTTTCATTTTCATTTTGTTTTTTTACATGAATGCCATAATTTATATATATTTTTTTTTATTATTTTTGTATGTCGTACTAATGACTAAATGTGCTGAACCTCACTATGTTTGTAATATCTATTGTATTTACCACATTTACTGCAGTAAAATATCTTTATCTTTATCTAAACTGTTTTTCTGACAAATTTAACACATCATCGGGTAATTTGTTATACATGAGTGAGCATTGTCCCACAAAGGATTTATCGATTTTGCTAAGTCTGGTATAAGTTAGTTGAAGTTTATTCCTATTCCGAAGATTTCGAC
The DNA here is from genome assembly GCA_947284805.1 of Coleophora flavipennella. Lineage (NCBI taxonomy): Eukaryota > Metazoa > Arthropoda > Insecta > Lepidoptera > Coleophoridae > Coleophora > Coleophora flavipennella. Next base: position 17,569,961 of record OX369273.1, on the reverse strand, counting down.
TGTGCCTATCACTATTCAGTGAAAAGAGATGCAGATTTTTACGAACATACATTATATTTTCATAAATGTAAGGACATGGGAAAGTCATTATATTAATATCTTTGAACTTATCTCGGAGCGACTCACGAGAACACATTCCACAAATCGCGCGAACCGCTCTTTTTTGCAGAACAAATATGGTATTTATATCAGCTGCATGACCCCACAAAAGTATCCCATAAGACATATCACTATGGAAGTAGCTGAAATATACCAGTCTTGCGGTGTCTATAAAGACACTTTTAAAGTAGACTAAATTTGCTGCAATCTGAAACCTAAGCTGTCTCTGTAGACCTCAGAGCTTCCACAACCGAGCTTTTCAAAATTTTACCTGGCTAACCAGAGATATGTTATATATAAGGGGAGGTAGATAGGTTACATGCGTCCTAAAACAGAAGCAAATAAAATGATGCCAATTGGTATCTCTTTTCTTAGTAGCATTCGATTTGATCTATTCAACATTTGTATTGACACTGGAGTGTTTCCGGATCTCATGAAATTTAGTAAAGTTGTTCCACTCTTTAAGTCGGGAGAAAAGAAAGACCCTAGTAATTATAGGCCTTTTTCTGTGCTACCAGTTTTAAGTAAGGTCTTTGAAAAAATTATACTAAACCAAATGTTGAATCACTTTAACATCAATAAATTGCTCCATAACCTGCAATTTGGCTTTACAAAAGGGTGTTCCACAATGGACGCGGTGTTGAACTCGTTAAAAACATATATGATGCTTTTGAGAAATCCCAGAATGCGATCTTCTGCGACTTGTCAAAGGCATTCGATTGTGTGGAACATAAAACTCTGCTTGTAAAACTGAACCATAACGGTGTTAAAAATAAGGCTCTAGTATTTAGTAAATAGGATACAAAAAGTACAAATAAATGGTACGAAATCAAGGGGTTCAGGGGTAATGATGGGTGTGCCTCAAGGCTCTATCTTGGGACCTTTCCTTTTTGTAGTTTATATTAATGATCTACCATTCATGGTTGAATCACTGTCGAAAATTGTGTTGTTTGCGGATGATACATCACTAGTTTTTAAGGTTGCTAGAAAAACTGATATGTCTGACGAAGTAAACGACACTCTTTTAAAAGTGTACAATTAGTTTACTATAAAAAACATAGTCTCAAAAAAGACCAAATGTATTAAATTCACATTACCTAATGTTATTGAAGTAATTTTTCCTTAGCTGGTAATGTATTAGAATTTGTAAATCAAAGCGTGTTTCTAGGATTAACTGCAGATTCAAGGCTTCAATGGGGCCCGCATATAGAAAAACTAGCTGGCAGGCTTAGCTCAGCTGCATACGCAGTCAAAAAGATCAGGCTCCTTACGGATATAGACACCGCAAGACTGGTATATTTCAGCTTCTTGCATAGTATTATGTCTTATGAGATACTTTTGTGGGGACATGCAGCTGATATAAATACCATAATTGTTCTGCAAAAAAGAGCGGTTCGCGCGATTTATGGAATGCGTTCTCGTGAGTCGCTCCGAGATAAGTTCAAAGATATTAATATAATGACTTTCCCATGTCATTACATTTATGAAAATATAATGTATGTTCGTAAAAATCTGCATCTCTTTTCACTGAATAGTGACAGGCACAGTCGAAATCTTCGGAATAGGAATAAACTTCAACTAACTTATACCAGACTTAGCAAAATCGATAAATCCTTTGTGGGACAATGCTCACTCATGTATAACAAATTACCCGATGATGTGTTAAATTTGTCAGAAAAACAGTTTAAAAATTGTATCAAAAGAACTCTTTCTAGAAAAGGTTATTATATGACATCCGAATATTTAAATGACAAAAATGTATGGGTAGACAGTGTTTCTTCTATCAACACTACTAATCATGTTTAATAGTAATAAAATGATGACCAACCTAAGAATTGATGTGGAAGCGATGAGACATGACTAGTGTAGTACTTCTTTTAATAAATATTTTTATCTTAGCATTGACATGAGTGGTGCACGCTCGCTTAAATGTTCGTGCGGATGGTGGCGCATCGGGAGCCGGGTCGTTCCTTTCCCTCTAATATGGTTTAGAGGAGCGATGGCTGACTCTTGCGTTATACTCGTGACCGGGTGCTGTCCGTGTGAACTGGCCTACTCTTGTTAAATGCATTGAATGATTTATAAGTATAACTTTTCGTGTCATATTGTTTTCATGTTCTAATGACATAATCTGGTTTATATCAAGGATTTAATTTTGACGTTATTAACTAATTATTGTTTATTTCTTGATTCTTCACAAATGACATTGTTATTATTATTTAATGACTATCAGAGAGAGTGTAATTTGCACCTATTTTGAATAAATATATTGAATTGAATTGAATCGGTGCAACGGAAGCGAACTACCTACAATATTGTGTGTGTAAATGGGTTCGATTTTATTTATTTTTTTGTTAGTGCATAACCCATCTACGGTAACAAATCTCAGTGGCTAACGTCTTTAGCAGCCTACTCGTATATCTTGCAAATGGTAAACTTGTTCAAATATGTTGCATTATTTGCCTTTTATAATAATCTATTTTTATTAAATCTGCCCTTAATTTTCCCACACTATCCAGTAGGTACTATTGTTCCATACTCTCCTGTCTGATGGTTAAACATTAAAAAAAAACAGGCAAGTGCAAGTCGGACTCGCGCAAAGCAGGGACCTGAAGTCCTTTCAAAAACTAAATGTTTAATTTAAAAACATAAATTATATTTACAGTTGGTAATAGAACATTTTGTATGGAAAATCTATAAAATTTTGACAAATCTAACTGCACATCTTTTGTAGGTACAACAATACAAACTGTTAGGTACTACATACACCAAAAATATTAGGTACCTACCACTCTTATACAAAAGGGAAAAGATTTTTTTTTATTCCTCCTCATAAATTGAAAACTATACATAATAAAAATAATTAAAATATGTTTAAGCTTGTGCCAATGAAGCCCTTTAATATGATAGCCCACATGACACGGTCAACTTAATTCAAAATTTGGACTGCCGCCAGACTATATTTTTTATGATTTATTTACAAATGTTTCCAGATTTTTCCCAGTTGTAGTATAAGACAGTATTACTTGCAAAAATGCCAGCAGACATCGTCACATGGCTTAAGAGGCAAAATAGCAGTAGAACCGAACTGAGGCCAAACGAGTGGACTCTTATCACTAAGGAAGCCCTCCCCACGGGGGTGCGCCTTATGATGGGAGTCCCCTCGGAGGTAGGGGAAGCGTGGGATGTTTCCAAAGGTGGTAGCTAAGCTGCTGGGAGGAAAAATAGGCGCGAACACACAGGGGCAGTACCCCCGCGCGTATAAATATATATATATATATAAGTAATAATATGAAAGCACATGGTAGTATGAGTGTGATATGTTCCAGAGATCTGGTAGCAGTCGAACTCTCTATCACACTAGATGACGGAAGCAGCAAGAAGGTGGCCCTGGTTTCCAGTTACACACCAAGTGAGACGGACTACAGGCCGCCCGCTTCTGAGCTAGAAGAACTCGTCACAAGATATACAGGTAAGAGAACTTCCTTTATTATCGGTTGTGACGCAAACTCACACAACGAAGTGTGGGCTAGCACTGACACGAATGAGAAAGGAGAATGTTATTTAGATTTTCTAATAAAGCACGATCTCGAAATTTTGAACATCGGGTGCGAACCAACGTTCATTACAAAAACGAGAAGGGAAGTACTAGACATAACATATGCGACTAGAGACCTATGTAGGCACGTCAGGGAATGGAAAGTGAGTACAGATGATACCTTCTCGGATCACAGAATGATCACTTTCTGTATAGACGCCAGATGGGAGAAACTCAAGATCAGAAATAAGAGGAAAACCAACTGGGAGAAGTTCGACTCGGATCTGAGGAACTGGCAACCCACAACTCTTGATTTTCTGACCTCAGAAGCAATTGACAAAGGAGCGGAAGAGCTGGAGAGCACGCTTATGGCGGCATTCAACAAGGCATGTCCTCTAACGGAAATTCGTGACGGCAAAGGTCAGCCGTGGTGGAATAAAGAATTAAAGAAGCTTAGGAAGGGATGCAGGAAGGCCCTCAGAATCGCCATTTCAAACAAGGACGATCAAAGCTGGAACGCATATAGACAAATAAGGAAAGAATTCAATAGACTGCGCTAGAAAGAGGAAAGGAGCAGCTGGAAGGGATTCTGTGAAGGCATCACCAACTACGCAGACGCAGCCAGAATGATGAAAGTTCTAGCGAAAGACACCTTGTGTCAGCTAGGCAGTGTCAAAGTTGACGACAAGGACGTGTCTGACCCCAAGGAAGTGATGGATGCAATGCTGAAATCACACTTTCCTGGATGTGAGGAACCTGACGAAAACGAGGACTCCCTGGAAAATGTACCAGAGCAATGGAATATAGCCAAGGAAACAGTCACCTTAGAAACAGTGGAATGGGCGGTACGAACCTTTGGACCCATGAAAGCGGCAGGACCTGATGGAATCTTTCCCATGCTCCTGCAAAAAGCATGGGACCACATAAAGCACTTACTGTGCATTCTCCTACAAAGCAGCGTGGCTATAGGATACATTCCTCCTAGATGGAGGAAAGTAAAGGCGGTTTTCATACCAAAACCGGGTAAAAAGTGCTACCGGGAAGTTAAATCTTTCCGCTGCATCAGCCTCTCATCGTTTGTACTGAAAACTTTAGAAAAGATAATAGACGCGACGATGCGAGCCTGCATAAGGACAAGCAACTTACCTCTACACGGCAACCAACATGCCTACATGGAGGGTAAGTCTACGGAGACAGCCCTACACAATCTTACATTAAGAATTGAAAGAGCGATTAGTAGAGACAAGGCTTATGCTATTGGATGCTTCTTCGACATAGAGGGTGCTTTTGATAAAGCACACTTTAGTGCAGTAGAAAGCGCCCCGCACAGGGAAGATATACCGCTAGCACTATCTAGATGGGCTACAACTATGCTGAAGAATCGCATTATTACAATGACATTAGGTACAGATACAAAAACTGTAGTGGCCAGGAGAGGATTCCCACAGGGAGGCTGTTTATCCCCACTCCTGTGGTGCCTCCTCATAAATGGCCTGGTAAGTTACATCAACAAGCAGCATATATACATGCAAGCCTACTCAGACGACGGAGTAATTCTAGTCTCAGGAAAGGTGCTAAGTACCGTTAGAGACATAACAATGAGAGGACTGAAGATTGTCGCAGACTGGTGTCAGGACAAGGGGCTTGGCATCAACCCAGACAAAACAAAAGTGATTCTCTTCACCAAGAGGAGAAAAATCATAGACTTGGCGCCGATAGCGTTGAGGGGCACCATATTAGAAACCACTGAAGAAATAAAATATCTAGGCGTAACTCTGGACAGAACTCTGAGCTTTAATATGCACATAAAAGAGCAGAGTAAGAAGGCCATTATGACTCTGATGCAATGCAGGAGGGCAGTAGGTAAGATCTGGGGGCTAAGACCTCATATCTGCCAGTGGATATACAAAGCAATCATACTTCCAAGACTACTGTATGGTGCGATAGTGTGGTGGCACAGAGCCAACATATCGTCAAACGTTCGAGAGTTAAGGAAAGTACAAAGAGCTGCCAACCTAATGACCACAGGTGCCATGACATCCACACCAACGATGGCACTAGATGTGGCTTTGGGACTGAACCCGATCCAGATCGAGGCTAAGAAAAGAGCAGCAGAGCAATGGTACAGGATCACAGTGTGCAAAGAATGGAAGGCAAACCCTACGGACACAGGTCATGCCTCAATAGAAGATGCTCTGGGTAGAGATATGTCGCTATTAATGACAAATAACGACCTCCTCAAGAAACAAAGGACCTTCAACAAAAAGTTTAGAATACATATAGGAGAAAGAACAAACTGGGAGCTGGAAGCCCCAGAATCCCAGCTTAACTGCTACACAGATGGATCTAGAATGAAAGGCACTGTGCTAGCAGGAGCAGGGATTCACATATCTAGCAACCCAGAAAGGGACAAGGCTCTGGCCCTGGGAACTTACACCAGTGTCTTTCAAGCGGAGGTATTTGCAATTAAGGAATGTGCAGAAGAAGTACTGGCGGACTCATGGGAAGAGTTCAACAGCACTATAATCTATTCAGACAGCCAGGCAGCAATCAAAGCACTGGCCAAGGCAGAGACCTCATCAAGGCTAGTTATGGAGTGCAAAGACACACTCAATAAACTGGCAGAGAGAATGGCGGTCACATTAGCATGGGTTCCAGGAAATCAAGGAAATTTAGGCAATGAAAGAGCAGACATGCTAGCACGAGAGGGTGCCAGCTCAAGATTTATAGGACCGGAGCCTCGACTTCCAATATCAGCAAGCGTCACAAAGGGAGTGATCGCAGAGCTCATGAAGCGCGAAGCCCAGGAAGTATGGGTAAGAAGTAATAGTTGCACACAAGCGAAAATGTTCCTGAAGGGAAGGAATTGCAGGAGGAGCAGAACATTACTATCGCTAGGCCGGAAAAGCCTGGCAATGGTAATGGGCATAGTAACAGGACATTGTAGGCTAAACAGACATATGTCCCTAATAGATAGGACCATGGACCCCTCCTGTCCCAATTGCGGAGAACCGGAGACCAGCCAACACTATTTAGCTGAGTGTGTACTCTACAGCAGGCTAAGGTGGGAGACTTTTGGCGTCGATAGGATCAGGGAAGAGGAACTATGCAGCCTGGAAATCAGTCACATAGTGGAGTATTGTAGAAGGAGCTCAAGGTTTGACTGGGGGACGCCACCGGGGTCACAGTAACCATTGTACCACTATGGGAATAGGGTGTAATGAGTCCACCTAGTGACTTGAACACCCGCCTGTACCCCGCAGGCGTCCCACCCAACAATAATAATAATAATCTATGTCTGCTGTTACACGGCTTAGCAATATTGATGAGAATAGTTTATATATACTGGATAGTAGACTCATCATCATCACTGGCCTCTACGTCTATTACAGACGATTCACTACAGTGTCCTGGACTAGAGGCAACGCTTTTGGTGGCTTAGCAACCCGATGCGCGAACGGCAGACTCGCCCACATGCTTGGCAGGGAAAGTTTGCGGCAGATGAAGTATTGCCGCTCTGGTGGCGCTTTTCCCTCTTGGCAGCGAGCGCTACTACTACCTCTAGTAGACTAATTGGCCTGTAATTGCTTATGTCTTTTGGATCTCCTTTTTTGTAAAGTAACACTATTTCAGATTTACACCATTGAAGAGGAACAGTTCCTGATTCTATTACCATGTTGAATAGTTGCGTAACAAAAGTGATTAGAAGCGGTGCTCCCAACTTTAAGGCTTCATTACTTATATTGTCCGGTCCTGGGCTTTTATCTGGTTTAAGTTTTTTAATATATTTCAGTACTTCCTTCTCTGATAACCTTTCGATGTTTGCTATAGTATCTTCTTCAGTACAGGTTTTGTATTCTGTGATTGGTTCGTCAGGTGGTTTTTTATATAATTGTATATAGTTAGTAGCACATTTAATTATATCTTGTCTAGTTTTGTTTTTTTTTTTTTGCGCATGTATATATATAAGTAATAATATGAAAGCACATGGTAGCATGAGTGTGATATTTTCCAGAGATCTGGTAGCAGTCGAACTTTCTATCACACTAGAATGACGGAAGCAGCAAGAAGATGGCCCTGGTTTCCAGTTACACACCAAGTGAGACAGACTACAGGCCGCCCTCTTCCGAGCTAGAAGAACTCATCACAAGATATATAGGTAAGAGAACTTCCTTTATTATCGGTTGTGACACATACTCACACAACGAAGTGTGGGGTAGCACTGACACGAATGAGAAAGGAGAATGTTATTTAGATATACCCCTGATTGAAATCCTGAATTAGCACCTGAAAGGGTCACAAATTTTGATACAGGGTCTGTAAAAGGACAAATTTTGATACGAGGTCCACTCAGAGGGTCCATCTGCTAAGGCAAGCTATGCCACTGCAAGTTATTTTGATGTTATATTTAGAGGTATCACATACATAACAGTATGGACATGTGCAGCATGACTTCATGCCAATGAAATACTATCTAATTTCTAATTTTTTTTCATGATTACTGCCTCCGTGGCGTAATGGTTTAGTCCATTCGATTCCCTCCTCCTGGTCGCAGGTTCGATTCTTGGCAGGGTCAACTTTGTGAGACTCGGTTTTGTTAGTAGTAGGGCAGTTTCATAGCTCGCTTGGCTAGCTACCACCATCTTATCTAAGTCTTGGTGCCAAACATCAGTGTTAACAGCATTGATGTGTCCCAGCTTGAAGATAAGATAGCCAGATCCCTATTGCGTTGGGGAATCTTGGTAAGCCTGCTTCATCTTCAGCATCATCGTCACGTACCATTAGGGGAGATGATGCCAAGGGCTTATCAAATATCAATTGTGGATTTTAAAATGTTTACCGTTTTAACCCATTCCAGCCCACTGTACTCAGCTGAGTACAGCAAAACATGGGTAATTTTGAACCTTATTACTTGCAGTATATTCATTCATTAATTACTTGCATTATATTTAAATTCATTTTTTAAATTAATTAAACAAAATTTAAAAAAAGAGATTTTTAAGTTTATTTTTGTTATGTTTAGTTTTATTTTATTTTTTAAATGACTGCTGTATTATGTATTGGTGTACTGTGGCAATAAGAGTTTATTTAAATATTACATTCCCTTCAAGGTCGGCCCTAAATGGGTTAATCAATTGGTGAATAAAAAAATGTAGCTAGGTATATATGTTTTATAAAGAGCTGTTTCATTCAATACTATATCAATAAATAAGAGCAATCTGTTGAGTACAATGTGAAGGGATGCGGCAGGTCTATCAGTCAGTGAACCGCCTAGCAGTTAGATATATACGCAGCCCACTGGTCGGCGCGACGCGGCGGAGGCGCGAGTTTATTTACAGGCAGGGTTCATCGACATTTTATAGCCTCATCTGGTTTACTTAAGCGAGGCGTGAAGGCACTAAAAAAGGTGCGCCGCTACGTAAACCACCACATGATGAGAGCTGGCTGGGTTGCCGATAGGCTGGTACAAATTATATTTCAGATTTTGGGGTCAAAGACTAGCCTGTAGAATAGATTGAAAACTGTACGGGATTACGAACCAACATCTATTTTATTCTATTTCGATCCTGAAACGAACTAGACAACAATTTGACCTATAATTTACAGCCACAGCCTATGGAATGTTTTTGAGTTTTTATTAATAGATTTTTATTGGACTTACCAGAAATATAATGCTGAAAACTATCAACAAACCCTTCATCAAGGAGTAACACCGAGACATGCCCATGTTTGTTAGTAACTAATTTGCAAGACACTGAGAAAAACGCAACACAAATCTATTCACATCTAAATCAGAAAAGTTCATGTAATCCGCAGTAAAATAAATACTTGGAAATATTTTGTTTTAGTTCATCTATCTATCTACCAAAATTGATATAAACACAGAACACTATTACTCCACGATATAAATCACTTGTACTGTATTGACATATAAACCGTAAACGACCCACCGGACCCACCCACCGCTAACTTCAGTCATTTCGTTTCAAAGAGGATATAAATCACTTTTTTTTTATCTGTGACTTTTTTGTTTATAGTTGACAATTTTTTGCCCTTTTCAGGGCTGGCTAAGGATCATTAGGGATACTGCCTTACCTTTAGTAGATTATTTTTTTAGTTTACGTCTAGCAGGGATCGCATGATATATTATTATATCAATTGATAGATATCGATTAGATCTGTGTATCGGATATACACGCTGAGTTTTTTTAAGGGTCGGTATGGGGAAATTTTAAACTATAAGAGATAGAGGGAAACGCTCTTAGGAACCGTGAACTCAATTTTAGAGAAACTAAAAATGGTATTTTAATAATTAAAGAAACCTTAATATGTTCGAAGATATGGCTTTTTTTTTTGAAAAAAATGTTATTTCGAATGTATACAACTGTACAAACCAAAAATTGTATGGAGACCGTAGGTCTAAAATTGCTAGAAGTTGTATATTTTACTTAAAATGAACATTTTATTAAAGATACATATATTTTATCATCCAATTGATAGGATGGATAATTGAAATGAAAACAAAAACAAAATCTGCCACTTGCCTTAGTCCCACCAAAATAAATTTATCTTAAAAATTGTAGGCTCAAGCCCCTCGGTGGGGACGTATATGAGCTGATATGAATGAATGAATGAAAAATTGTAGGGAATGTCCTCCACTTTCGCATAAGCACACTCGACATCGGCAAAGCTCTCCCCGAGTTGCATTTCTCAATGAAATGTATGGTATTGTGTTATTTGATCATTTGACGGACTTGTTTGGTTCCTGTTACTTAAATGATACCCTCTCAATAAATTCAATTTTTCCGGTTTTGGCAACGATTGAAGTATTTTACCTATTTAGTTCACCATTGAATTCACAACACAACTAATTAATTAACTAAATTATGCATTTAATTAATGACAGAAACATACAACTGGTTTTTATGAGTCTTCTTTTTTTCCTTTTTCATTTGAAATTCGGCCAGTAAGTTTAGTTTCCACATACCTATTAAAATAAACTAAAACGTTAAATTCAACAACATCTAGCAACTTTAGACATATGGTCTCAGTACAAGTTTTGGTTCAAATTCAAAAATTCAAAACAATTTATTCCAAATGGGTGTTTACACACACTTTTACATAATCTATTATTTTATAATATCCTCTAGAGCACAAAACTTTTTTGACATGAGTCTTGAATTTATTATCTGACAAACTAGTTACATTTTCTGGAATTTTATTGTAGAATCTTATACACTGCCCCACAAATGACTTTTAACCTTACTCAGTCTCGAAAAGGCTATATCTATTTTATTTACATTTCTTAAATTCAAAAGGTTTGTATAGTATGTACAATCGAAATAACAAAAAAAATATTTCATAAAAAGCCATATCTCCGAACAGATTGAGATTTTTTAAAACACAATTTCTTTTTTCTCTTAAATTGAGATCGTGGCCTAAGAGCGTTTTTCTCTATCTCTTATAGTTTAAAATTTCCCCACACTGACCCTTAAAAAACTACATATATTCAAATTTAATAATATATCTCTTTCAAACTCACGATTCTAAACTATATAATATATACTGGCTGTCCCAGCGAACTTCGTACCACCTTATACTACACAACACACCCGACCCCACCCTACACTACACTACCCTACCCTACCCTACCATACTCTACCCTACCCTACACTACATTACAGTACACTACACTACACTACACTACACTACCCTAGCCTAGCCTACCCTACCCTACACTACCCTACCCTACCCTACATAAGAACCTTATCTTGACAATAATGAACTAAACATAAAAAGAATTAGCGAAATCTAGATACCATAGATATCTATAAACATACGAGTAGATACTGGCTGCAGCGCTATCTGCCGGGCTGATTTGTGAATCTAAACCATCCAGGGCGCCATCCAAACGCATAGATAAAAATTCGTACAAATCGGTCTGGCCGTTTAGGAGAAGTTCAGCGACATACACACGTACAGTAGAATTATATAGGGTGTAACAAAAGTGGTGCAGGTCCCGTTAACTGAGAGTTCTACTCGTCATATTGAACATCTTTCTCCAAAGAACCCATTGTCAATTCTCAAAAAAAAATTGGACTCTCCATACTAAAATGCACAAAATCGGTCGATCAGCTGATCGATTTGTATAAAGAGTAAAAATTTTTTTTTACGTTTTCAGCAAAGTCGTAGAACAAAAGTTGTTCAGTATGATTAGTAGAAGCCCCAGTTAACGGGACCTACACCAATTATGTTAAACTCTGGATATATAAATATAAAAAAAGAATGTTATTTTGATAAACATCTTTAAATTATCAAACATATATACAATAGTCAACTATGTATGAGACTCAAACCTATATTCGAAGATATTTGAAAATCTTAAGATTTTTTATTTAAAGAATATTATATGAACAAAACCAAAATTAAATGCCGGGTTTAACAATGATTTAAAAAACTTACGTCAATATAAAAAAATAAGTTTTTAAGAAGAACAAAACAGTACAATATTTAATTCAAAATTTACAGAAAAAAACAGATTAGAGTTGGGTTTAGTACGACAAACAAAAAAAAATTATCTATGGATAAAATAAATAGTCAGTCGAACACCCTAAAGCATTTTCTGAGGCTCAACATCTCCTTGGCATGCTCAGTAACAAGTTGTCAATAGTGACCTGGGGTATCATGCTCCACCTCCGCGAAAAGTGCAGGAAAAGATCTTGTCCTGCTCGTAAGTTCTCAGGAAGCTGTTGAAATGCTATTCTTCCGAGAAAATCCCATGTATGCTCAATAGGATAGCGTGATATCATGTTCACGGAAAACATTTAAAACAGGTCTTGCAGTGTAGGTGCGCAATTTATTGTATGAACATGAAATTCTCTCCCATTTGAATTCTGTGCGGAACAACAATCGGTTTTATCACCTCGTGACGGTATTTTTCTAAATTCTTTTTGCCCCGTATAAAAACGAGGTCAGTTCTTCCGCTAAGATTAATTCCAGCCCAGACAATTATTGTACCGCCCTGATAGGGATGCACTTCCTGAGGACAACAAACCCGATCGTGACGTCCAGAAGCTCGCCACACGCGTACTCTCCTTGAATCAGGGTGGAAACGGAATCTGGATTCATCAGAAAACAACATACGAGCCCACTCATTTTCTGGTCACTCTATGTGAACACGTGCCCATCGTAACCGTAGTAACGATTGGCTCGCCGGAGAGTTACAACCCGCAACGGCCTACGAGAACGTACAGCGACTTCATGCAGTCTCCTCCTGGCTGTTTAGGTGCTGACAGACACCTGGTGTTGAGTTTGCAGCCTTTCAATCAGTTGCCGCGCCGTAGTTTTAGGCTCCCGCCTAGCGATATTCCGAATAAAGCGGTCTTGCCTCTCAGTTGTAACACGTGATCTACCTGGATGTCGTTCGGCCGTATTCCGGTGAGCCGATAACTTTGCCAACTTGCCATAACCTTCGAATTACCGACTGGTTGGAGTCGATGGCATCCACAAATTAACGTTGTGTACTTCCGGCTTCCAGCATGCCCACAGTGCGTAACCTTTCATCTTGAGTTAAATGACGGCGTGGCATTACCGCTTAGAAGCCAATACTTTATTTCAAATCCTATCCATTGCATTTCAGTCTTTATTAAAAATATGTTTATAGGTAGAAAGTCTACAAAGTCACTTTAAACAAGGTAGAACAATAGGAGCGTGGTGATAAGCTTATAGTCATTGCTCTCGACTCTCTACTCTCAGAACATTACTTATCTCAGTTCTGTGAACTGGCTGGACTCGTGATTACTTATCTCACCTACAGTTTTAAACGTATGCATATGTGCTGTGCGTTATCATATCAGTCGACGGACGTCCACTGCTGGACATAGGCCTCCCCCAAAGATTTCCATGACGACCGGTTCTGCGCTACCCGCATCCATCGGCTTCCCGCGACCTTCATCAGGTCATCGGTCCACCGAGTGGGAGGCCTACCTACGCTACGTTTTCCAGTGCGCGGTTGCCACTTGAGAACTTTACTGCCCCAAAGGCAACCAGTTCTACGAGCTATGTGCCCCACCCACTGCCACTTAAGTTTTCAAAACTCCGAGCATAGCACTCTCCATTGCCCTTTGGGTGACCTTGAGCCTTCTTATGAGGACCATTGTAAACGACCATGTCTCAGTTCCGTATGTCATCACTGGCAACACACACTGCTCGAAGACCTTGGTCTTAAGACACTTCGGTATCTGGGACGTAAATATATTGCGAAGCTTCCCGAATGCTGCCCAGCCGAGTTTGATTCGACAATTAATCTCTTTTTCGAATTTGTACCTACCTAACTGGACTGTTTGTCCCAGGTACACATATTCGGTAACAACTTCGAGTGTAGAGCCTCCAACCTTCAGAGGAGTAGGTATGACACGGACTCTTGACTTGCCCATGTTCATTCTAAGACCTACTTGTTCAGAGGCTCTACTGAGGCCATCGAGCATTGTGCCTAAGCAAGCCTAAGTCTTCCATAGTCTCAGCCATGACCACGATATCGTTAGCGAATCAAAATTTGGTCATGTACTCGCTGTTGATATTGATGCCGAGTACGCCGCAGTCCAAAAGCTTAAAAACATCTTCCAGGACGGCGGCGGTAACCAGTTTCGAAAATTTAAAGTCTTCCTGTCTCACCCCTCGCTGTAGCCAGATAGGTTCCGAGTTTTGATTCTGGAGGCGAAACGACATGGTAGCGTTTTCATACAATTACTTTAGTACCTCGATATATCTATAGTCAATTTGGCACCGCTGGAGAGACAGCAACACAGCCCAAGTTTCGACCGAATCAAAGGCTTTTTCATAGTCCACGATCGCCAAGCATAGTGGCTGATTGTACTCTTCGGTCTTCTGTATAATCTGCCGCAGCGTATGTATGTATGTGGTCTATGGTACTAAAGCCTTTTCGAAAAACGGCTTGTTCAGGAGGGTGGAAGTCGTCAAACCTGCGTGCGAGACGATTCGTAATAACTCTCGAAAACAGCATGTAGACAATATGGCTCAGAAGTGAAATGGGTCTGTAGTTCATCAGCAGGGTATTATCGCCCTTTTTGAAGAAAAGCACGACCACACTTCTGTGCCATGCCTTAGGCGTTTGTCCCTCAAATATAACGGAATTAAATAACTTCTGAAGAGCTTTAAGTACCGGTGTTCTACCTGTTTACTGAAGTTCAGCCGTAATTCCATCATCACCCGGTGCCTTATTGTTCGTAAGCTGTTTGAGAGTCATTCTAATTTAGTCTGGCTCTTGGGTCCTTAGCCAGATCGCTGACAGGCAGACGTGTGGTCGTGTACAATTGTCCGAAGAACTTCTCAATTTCTTCCAGCACCTCAGTCTTAGACGATATTATGATCCTGCCATCCTCAGTCTTCAGCATTTTTTTTTTCAATTTCTTGTCAATAAGAATACAATATAACAGCAGCTTGGTTAGTTGGCTTTGTCCAACAGACAGCTCTTTCGCAAACACTTTTGAGCCTTTGTTATTCTCAATCTCCTCTTTAAAACAATTTGTATTATACTTGTGCAAATCGCGAGTATTGAGAGACTTAAACATCTGCCTGTTTAGTTGCCGATACTGAGTAGCAAGAGGATTGGAAAAATCTGCGCGTTTTTTCCAGACGATAGCACGGTTGTAGAAAGATACCTGTCCAGTGCACGAGCTAACAGCGCTGATACGCTGTTTCTGAGAGAGGCCATGATAGAGCGCATTAACCTATCACTTCAGGCAGTGTCTGAATGGGGTGATTCGAACCTCGTAAGGTTTAATGCCCCTAAAACACAGGCGTGTCTTTTTTCCGCCAAAAGGAGTCCATTCACCTTGACTCCAACTCTCCGGAATGAACCGATTCAGATATTGTGACAAAAATAATGGGAACTGGGGATAAAAACCCTTACGGAGTTTGCCACATATGATACGTAAGATTTAGAGGTTCGGGCCTAAACGGAGTTTTAAGGAAAAAAAATGTTATGGGGTAAATTAGAATATATGTATTTTATGATTATTTTAAAAGGAAGGAACAATAAACAATATGAGTATAAAAAAAGGTGTGATTACATTGGTTGACCGTCTTGAAAATTTAAAACAATGACCTACTTTATTTATGGGCAATTCCCGGAAATAAATTTAAAGTTACAATTTTATTAGTATATAAAAAGGTTATTTTATAGAATGCCGGTAGGCAACGATCGTTACCGTCCCTTTGGTACTTAAATAAGTTACTAAGTTCTAAAATAATTAAATTTCACTTTGGTCTGAATTACCCTATTTTTCTAACATAACACGTATCAGATACAAAACACTTTTAAAATTTAAAATAAATAATTAATGGTTAGAAACTGGAAGCAGGAAATCTTCTAGGAAGGCAGAAAAGTCAAAGAGTTAGAGAGACGCTCGGGACAAAAGATAAAATAAATATTCACTTCCCTTGGCAAGCAGCTGGGCGGGCAGTGAAAGGACTGGCTGGTGGTCAGCACAGCTCCATCTCAGGATTAATCCTTAACGAGGAAAACCGTCGGGACGTCAACCTCGCAGGGGGGTGGATGAAACCCTACGGACATATATAAATATAGTACGCCGCAGTACCAAAAATACACGCAAAGCGGTTTCCTTATACAAATTACTTACCACAGAATAAAATAGTGGGCCTCAACAAAACTTTATAAAACAATTTATCCAAAAAATTTAAATTCACATAAGTGTAGACGGGATCACGGTCAACCTTTTGTTTTTCTCTTGTCAAAAAATAACAACTATTTTCAAATTCAAATCCCATAGAGCAACGACATCAAAAAGAATTTAATTATGAAACGCAACAAAAGAGATCGGCTCGAAACGATAGTTAGCGTTTCAAAATACCCACAAACTCACAAAAAAAAAGGCGAGAAGTCCAATTTTTTTTTAAATTTGGACAACCCTATAGACGTTGGACAGCCCTGAAGAAGAAAAAAAATAAAAACTCTCTAAGTAACTAGTTAACTACGAACGTTTACTTGAAGCTGGTAGAAAATGACATTTATACACGAAGCTACACATACAAACGGCAAAAACTCCATCTAAAAGTGAACAGACTCAATAACCCCAACAACACACTAGCGTTAAAGGATCGCTGTGTATTGAGCCTAAAACTAGTCACATAAGAAAACAGGAGAAATCAAACAACTACTAAAACATTAAAGACCAATAGGGTTGACAAAAACTGAAAAAAACTTGCAAAACATTGTCGGTTACCCCAGCAAAATGTGGACAAAAACGGTAAAGGCGGATGCGTGAAAATCCGACTCACGGATAAAATTAACACCGGAAGTCTGAAACGCGATACGCAAGAGTCTAAAGGGACAACTCTACCGAAAAATAGGCCATTTGAGGTAAGACAAGGGCAAGATTAATGAAAGAAATTTGAAAAATGGAAAATTGTTATAAGACCTCAAGAAATCTAAACAATACTGCGGAATACCGAAACGTTGTCACATAAAAGTGAACAGGGTACGCCAAAAATTTAAGGAGTACCTCGCAAAGCAACGCGTAAAAATATTCCAAACAGTAACCCTTAAAGATTTTTCCCTTAAAACAACGTTAAATAATCGTGAACTAAAAGTAAGTCTGTCCCGACTTTCGATTGAAAGAAATCTAGAGTCTGGCCATTGACTACTTAAATTAAAAATTCTCTTGGAATCGTAAGGGTATGCACAGGCAAAAACAACTCAACAACACGAAGCAATTATCCGAAAGAGGTATAATGCCATTAAGCCAGGGAAAAAAACGACCCGTGTGAAGAGAAGCAAAAAAATACCGTGCATACAAACAAAAAAACGTTACGTTTCAAAGAAAACTACACGATTAAATTAAGTAAGGGTCTTGAGATATTAAAACTTGAACCATATTATCCGGAAAACGGATACACCCACGAACGACAAAAAAACGGGTTCGTTAGGGAAAGATTAAAGGCAGAAAAGGGGATAAAACATTAGTTCGGGCGCCATAAATATGTGACAAAAATAATGGGAACTGGGGATAAAAACCCTTACGGAGTTTGCCACATATGATACGTAAGATTTAGAGGTTCGGGCCTAAACGGAGTTTTAAGGAAAAGAAATGTTATGGGGTAAATTAGAATATATGTATTTTATGATTATTTTAAAAGGAAGGAACAATAAACAATATGAGTATAAAAAAAGGTGTGATTACATTGGTTGACCGTCTTGAAAATTTAAAACAATGACCTACTTTATTTATGGGCAATTCCCGGAAATAAATTTAAAGTTACAATTTTATTAGTATATAAAAAGGTTATTTTATAGAATGCCGGTAGGCAACGATCGTTACCGTCCCTTTGGTACTTAAATAAGTTACTAAGTTCTAAAATAATTAAATTTCACTTTGGTCTGAATTACCCTATTTTTCTAACATAACACGTATCAGATACAAAACACTTTTAAAATTTAAAATAAATAATTAATGGTTAGAAACTGGAAGCAGGAAATCTTCTAGGAAGGCAGAAAAGTCAAAGAGTTAGAGAGACGCTCGGGACAAAAGATAAAATAAATATTCACTTCCCTTGGCAAGCAGCTGGGCGGGCAGTGAAAGGACTGGCTGGTGGTCAGCACAGCTCCATCTCAGGATTAATCCTTAATGAGGAAAACCGTCGGGACGTCAACCTCGCAGGGGGGTGGATGAAACCCTACGGACATATATAAATCTAGTACGCCGCAGTACCAAAAATACACGCAAAGCGGTTTCCTTATACAAATTACTTACCACAGAATAAAATAGTGGGCCTCAACAAAACTTTATAAAACAATTTATCCAAAAAATTTAAATTCACATAAGTGTAGACGGGATCACGGTCAACCTTTTGTTTTTCTCTTTTCAAATTCAAATCCCATAGAGCAACGACATCAAAAAGAATTTAATTATGAAACGCAACAAAAGAGATCGGCTCGAAACGATAGTTAGCGTTTCAATATCTGACCACCTGGAACTCCTCGGCGTGGATTTAACACCCAATCTTAACTTCGGTCGTTACATTGAGTCCAAGGCAAAAGTTGCTGCAATGAAGCTGGGCATTCTCTCTAAGGTGAGACGGTACTTCACACCTGGACAGCTGCTTACCTTGTATCAAGAGTACTGTTCACACTTATGGGATGGATCAGCCCGCTATCAGCTGGATACCTTGGACGCCATCGACCGACGCCCACGGAGACTCATTGGCGACGATGAGCTAGTCAATGACAAGCTCCAAAGCCTTGAGCATCGCCGCAAAGTCGCCTGTCTATCGGTATTCTATCGAATTCATTTCGGAGAGTGCGCGCAAGAACTTCACGACCTCATTCCCCCTGCTCCATTCCACCGTCGGTCAACGAGACGCAGGGCTGTTGGTGAAGTCAGAGATTTTTTTGGTTCTGTTTGAACGGCGGTCGGCGAGTTTTAAAAATCTTAGACCCTACCGTTTGGACAATTCCCACGAACCTGTCATTATAATTGTTCACATTCTCGCAGTTGTCTAACTCGAGCTGAAAGCTCTCGAGGTCTTGGAGCTGGATGGGCGTTGGTCAGAGCGTAGACGTCATCAGTCGACATCTTTCCAGCTTGGTCTTTAGATTCAATGTACCTCTGACCATTCGGTGATCGCTTCCTGTTTTTACTGAGTTGATCACAGAGACATCATTGAATATTCGCCTTCTCGTCGACTAGATGAAGTCAATCTCGTTTTTCGTTACACCATTGGGATGTTGCTCAATTCTTCCTCGAGTTCTGTCAGCTTTGCGCCTGTTCGCAGTGTGAGCGTGTTGTAGATTGCCAGGGCTAGAGGTCTTTTGTTTTGGCAGCCTGGCATCTGCTGGGGATTCTTCGTACCCCATGCCAAACCGTTACCTTGACCGCTACCGGAGCCAGGAATAGCGGGGCTGCCAGGGACTACGGACCGTTTTTTGGTTGTGTCAACCATTGGGAGGTGTTGTTGTAATCGCCACGCTTGGCAGGCGGGTTGGCGATTGCAGTGTTGTTGCAGGTCGACTGCAAGTCACGGAAAGGACGCTGCTGCACATCCTCCGGTTTGACTCCCTCAGTTGACTCTTACGACACCTACTGGAAAAATAGGATGGCCCTATTCTAAGCCGGGAGCCATACGGCTGTTGTTGTGCTGGTGCTGTGCGTAAACATTTTAATCTGGTTATTCTTGATTGGAAAACCTTTATTTCATTAGTAATGCAAGACTTTATATTTTTGAATTGAAAACTTTTTTAATCGTATCGGGCATCTTACGAGGAACACTCGCAGGGTCAAAAATATCATCAACATCATCATATGAGCCGAAAAACGTCTACTGCTGGACAAAGCCCAAGGATTTCCACGACGACCAGTCCTGCGCTGCCTGCATCCAGCGGCCTCCCGCGATCTTCCCCAGGTCGTCAGTCTACCGCGTAGGATGCCTGCCTAAGCTACGTTTTCCAGTGCGCGGTCACCAATCGAGAACTTCACTGCCCCAACGGCCATCTGTTCTTCGAGCTATGGGCCCTGTTCATTACCACTTCAGTTTGGCGATTCTGTGAGCTATTTCGGTTACTTTGGTTTTCCTTCGGATCTCCTGATTTCTGATTCGATTGTGTAGGATCACGCAGAGCAACTCCGAGCATAGGTCGCTCCATTGGCCTTTGGGTGACCTTGAGCCTTCTTATGAGGCCCATAGTAAGCGATCAGCCCGTATGCCATCACTGGCAACACACACTGGTCGAAGAACTTGGTCTTAAGGCACTGTGTTATTTTGAAAGTGAATATATTGCGATGCTTCCCGAACGCTGTCCAGCCGAGTTGGATTCATCGATTGATCTCTTTCTTGAAGTTGGACCTACATAGCTGGACTGTTTGTCCCAGGTATATATTATATTCTTCAACAACTTCAAGTGTCGAGTCTCCTACCTTTATAGGGGTAGGTGCGACACGGATATTTAGATATTTTTTGTGTTGTCCATGTTAATTTTGTTACATGAATAATGAGCGCTACAATAATGGCCCTAGGGCAAAACGACCCTACAAACGCAAGCATCAATACCAGTCGGGTGAAACCTAAAGGACTTTAGATCGTCACTTATAATACGCGCGGATTACGTAATAATACCCCCGAACGTAAATTATTCGTTAAAAGCTGGGAACTAGACACACTAGTAGTGCAGAAAACATTCCTCAAGCCCCACTTTAAAAAAGGTCTAACTATCTCCAAATACAACCTTATTCGAAAGTACAGACCGGAAAGACACGGTGGAGGAACAGCCACCAACTATAAGAAAGCAATCCATTGCACTCATACTCCCACACTCCCCCCACTCGTTAACATGGAAGCCACTATAGTCAAACTAGTAATGACGGGACACCAGTCAATGGTTATAGCATCTGTCTACATCCCGAGTATTACACCTCCCCTACAAAGCGATTTCGAGACATTCTTAGCCCTAGGTGGGTCCACCATTATGTTTGGAGACTTCAACTCCAAACACACTGAATGGACGTGCCTATCGTATCGACCAACCCAAGCGGCGTTAAGCTTTTCGAAATCACTAAAAATCTTGATCTAAACGTATATTCCTCAAAAATTTCTGTATCTACAGCCATAAAATAAATAGTAAAATACAGAAGAACATATTATATTATACATATACTACAAGGTAATCAATCAGTTATAAGACTCAGGAGCAAAATATATTGTCATGTGGGACTTGAAACAAAAATTATATCACTGTAGCAGAGTTTTAAAGTGCAAAAGTGTTATGTGGGACATAAAACAGCTTACCCTGAACCCGGTTTGAGACTTGATATATTTTCTTTCTGGCTATCTTCAAATCTATTGAAAATTGGACATAACACGTTTTACCGCTTGATCCGGCTCATCAAACTGGACATGACTCACTAGAAAAGTAAAAGTCGAAAAAAGGACTTAACACAGTTTACCTCTGAGGTACAGAACTATCGGTCTATACATCTTAGACGTATTTCGGCTAAGATGTATAGACCGATAGTAAAGTTGTATTCTCTCAGGTTATTAAGATGAGCTGATGATGGAACGTTTGTCTCCGTAACTTTCATGCTGCTGAGACGATAATGGAAGCCACTGGACTCTATGTATATCATTAATGAAATACATGCATTATGATTTGATGATATTCTATTGGCAAGTGGGTTATTGGATTTAACGTTGTTAGATTGCATTGTCACAAAAAAGTTTTTAGAAACTAAAAATCGACTTCGAAAAGAAATTTACACAAAAATATGAAATAATACTTTTATAAATACACGAAATAATCCACAAAAATGAAATCAAAGTTGGTACGAAACAAATTAGGGGCCTAAAATTTTTTTTTGAGGTTGGTGCCAGCAAAGCAGACATTTTTTTTTGCTAAAAACTTGAATACATTTGACTTTATCTCACCTGATGGTAAGTAACCATGTAGACGAAGATTGTAAACGAAAAACTCAAATAATACTTATTCACTCAAACCTTGAAGGTCTCCAAATGCAACATCAAAACAAATTGTTTCTGACTTCGTAGAAAAAAAAAAACTAAAATATTTACTGTTTTGATTGTTCTACACAATCTTTTAGTTTTAAAACACATTAAATACAAAATTTTGAGACAAGAGATTTTTAGTATTATTGCTTTTTTATTACTTTTAGTACTTCATTTTAAGTATTTCTTCTTACAAATATTTTCATTCAAGTGTCTTCTATTCATAAATCATTTTTTTATTAATTTAGCGCACATTTTTTTAATTCGAACTTAGAAAAATCTGATAATTTTCAATTATTGTATTTTAAAATTGGGCAGCCGAGCTTTATTCTTTACGGTAATTTAACACGGCTCAAATTGTCAATCGACGATACAGTGTCAATGTCGCATCTTAACGATAGCAATAATAAGATATTTTTGCTTTGGGTGTACGGAACCCTTAAAACGTGCAACTTGTAAGGTTTCACGGTATATAATACTACTCTTTAGTTTCACGGTACCATAGACAAAGATGACCTATTATCACTAGCCTTGTTAGAATAGCCATAGATTTCCTTTCGAAACCAATACTAAAGATGACCTTATGGCAAAACATACCTATTCATAGACAAGCATAGACTACTAAACTTGTAAAACGGCGCGCGGCGATGGGCGAACGCGAACGCGAATGCTCTCCGGACGCTTGTCAGCGAACAAAAATGTCTCCCGCAAAAACTTAGACAAATGGCCACCGTTGTTATTACGTTCTTCCTTTTGAGATTTTACATTTATAAAATGGACGCCGAGTGCAAAGAAGCTAAAAGGTAAGCGACGATGTTATTTTCATCTAAAACAAAGTTTTCTGGGGATGCATTTCATCAAAAGGATTTCGCAACTCCAAAAGGATTTGTTGACAGACATTTTCGCGCCACTGGGATGTTTAGTTTACCCTAACATATATCTATGTTTCTTGTACTCTCTGTTTGCTATGTTTCGATAGCGGTAGTCTTGTTAGCAGCGCTACTAGTGATGTTGTCAACATTGCAGGAATCGCTACTTGAAGTCGAGGAAACAACGCTGGAGTATGAACTCCCAGCGGCTAGAAGAGATCGTGGCGGAGCTGATGCGCCCCATTGGGGACCTCCGCCGCAACTTCGACACGGACCTCAGCGCGGTGAGTGCCGCTGCCCACTCGCTCCTCCCGGACGCAGCCTCCTGACCCTCACAACATCCCTCTAACATCAACCTTGCACATGTACTAGCTCATTATCCATTGCTAGCACTAAAGCTACTTACTCCCTGAGATGACTGACTAACAGACAAACAGTACAACTTGTTGAATTCAGTGTTACATAGAATAATTTGTATTCCAAAAAATGTAGTGTCGGTTGTATATTTTACAGAGCATTGTATTACATTCATAGTTGTAATGTACTTAGGCTCTTTTGTGTTAGGTTATTGCTCTTACACTTGAGTAAATAACATTTGTAAGTAAAGGGACAAAATCTGTTTTTCATGAAAGTTAAATATTTAAATGTAATATATAAAAAAGATTGTACACATTGACTTAAAAGTACAAAGTCAATGATTGTACAGCCATGCTCAGCATACTTTCTTGCGTAATCATAATCAACAATAGACATTACACTTTTAAAGCGTGTAAAATTATTAGAGGTGGATTGATTCATAAGAAAACCACATATAAAAATTACAGTTATCTAATAAATTTTGCCAAAATAACCAATACTGTCATTTTGCCTGAATAACCATACTTGCATAAATGTTCGTGCAGAAGGTGGCATTTTGGGAGCTGGGGTTGGGTTCTCTATATTTTACTCGTGAAGGGTGCTGTCTGCGTGAACTGGCCTACTCTTGTCAAAGGCATTGATGATAAATTAATTAAGTTTAACTTCTCGTGACATATTGTTTTCATGTCTAATGACATTATTTGTTTCATAAAAATGATTCAATTCTGACTTAGACTAATGATTATGTTTGATTTTAAGTTTTTCACAAGATTTGACATTATGTAATGCTATTTCCATTGTACCAGAAAGAGTATAACTAGGAATGTGCCTACTTTGAATAACAATTTGAAACTCAATGGATCATCAATAATTGCAGTTTCATAAAAAAAATATTTTTTTTGTTGTATGGCAGCTACCCTTAAATGACTATTGGTAGAAGTTTCTCTGAATCCATTGACAAATTGTTATTGAATTTCAAAATTTTATGTCATTCAGACCATTGGTTTAGCTACCAAGGATAGTGTGACGAACGGACCTACAGATGGTAGGTTGGAAGTTTTTGACAAATATGATTTTTCTTTTAGTTGATACAGAACACATTCTGGGTAAAATTAGTATAATTATTTTTTCACATTAGATTTACACACATTAGAATCGGTCAGTAAATTCATTTTCATTGTTTCAAAAAAAAATTATTTGTGTGGAAAATTATTTAATGTAGAAAGAAGCCCTTAATGACTACAGGTCCTCACTGGCACTATGCTTGCAGTTGTTGGAGGAGTACCTGACGGAGGCGGGGCTGCACGCGCTGGACGCATGCGATGGGGAGGACGACGAGGGAGAATATGGTCCACTGCATGCGCACACCACACCCAACTTCTCGGAGCTGGCACTGCTGCTGCAGAATTCTGCCAGTATTTACGGCCGCAAGGTGGACTTCCTCTACCAGCATGTGCTGAGTGTCAGCGATTCTCTGCAGAATACCTCACTGTGAGTGCTAAAGGAGTGACTTTTGTAAATTAATAGAGACACGATGATGATAATGCAAGTATATAAATGTATTTATTTGTAAGTACGGAATTGCAGATCAATCTTGCCTATAATTTTTTTAACACCTTTAAAATGTTATTATTATGTTATGTTTAGGTAAAAATGATTAATTTTCGTTGGAACCCACTTTTTAATCCCAGTTTATTATTTTTGGCGTGGGATCCCACAAAACATTATTATGTATTCATGTAGAACTATTATTTAACCACCTCATTGGCATAAGTCCACTGGCTCCAAATCATGAGGTTGTGGGTTCGATTCCTGCCAAAGTCTGAATTTGTAAGACTTGGTTTGTTTGTTAGAAGGGCAATTTCTAAGCCCGCCTGGCTAGCTACCACCATCTTATTTAAGTCCTACCGCCAAACATCAATGTTAACAGCATAGATATGTTCTGGCTTGAAGATAAGATAGCCAGTTCCCAATTGCATTGGGAAATCTTAGTAAGCCCCCGTCCATCTTCAGCATCATCGTCACTTACCATCAGGTGAGATGATGCCATAGGTTTTCCAATTGTGGATTAAACAAAAGTAGGTACCCTGGGTATATGATAAATTTTTAAGAATAATTTTATATACGCTATTGAAATAAAACTGGCCAAGTGCAAGCACACTCATATGCTGAGAGTTCTGTACCACCCAGTTCTTCCAGATGCAAAAACACAAAATACAGTAGCTCAACTTGAAAATTACAGTGGCCCCAAATTACCAAACATTTACAAAAAATCACAGTGAATTCATTACAGTAAAAACATGAAAATACAGTACATCTGCTGTAATTACAATACATCTGCTGTAATTACAATACATCTGGAAGCATGGGCACCACTACACTTCTCCACTCGAGTACAACACTGAAACCTATCCATTTCAATTAAAAAGACGTCAAGGAGAGTGACAATTTTTTTTTATTTGCGTGACCGTCGCGCGTGACAAAGTCTGATGTCGGAAGCCGCTCCATACATTTTCACGCTGCCTAGACTGGACGCGCGTGTCTGTCGCCAGGAACAGAATAGTACATTTAGCGCGAGTAGGACTTACCCTTGGCCGGTTTGTTTTGCTATTTGTTGTTTTACTTTAGGATTAGTGATGATTAGCACTACAATAACAAGAAGTTTCACGATTGTATGTCATATCATATCAGCTCATATACGTCCTCAAGGGGCTCGAGCCTACCCTGAATTAGGGCGATCGGGCTTTAGTTGACCACGCAGGCCCAGTTCGGGTTGGTCGACATCACACACAACCTACGAATTTCTTCACAGGCGTGTGCAGGTTTCCTCACAATGTTTTCCTTCACCGTAAGACCGTCGGACAAACATACATATGAAATCGAAATTCGAAAACACATTGGTACGTGGCAGGATTCGAACCACGACCTCCCATACATGAAGTAGCGACCCTAGCCATTACGCCACCGAAGCACATAAACTTGTATGTCATCATCATCGTCATATCAGCCAAAGGACGTTCACTGCTGGACCTAGATCTTCCATGACGACCGGTTCTGCGCTATCCGCATCCAGCGACTTCCCGCGACCTTTACCAAGTCATCGGTCCACCGAGTGGGAGGTCTGCCTACGCTACGTTTTCCGGTGCGCGGTCGCCACTCGAGAACTTTATTTAACCTACGGCCATCTGTTCTACGACCTATGTATGTGCCTCGCCCACTGCCACTTAAGTTTAGCAATTCTGAGAACTATGTCAGTTACTTTGGTTCTCCTATGGATCTCCTCGTTTCTGATTCGATCACGAAACTCCGAGCATAGTACGCTCCATTGCCCTTTGGGTGACCTTGAGACTTCTTATGAGGCCCATAGTAAGCAACCGTGTCTCAGTTCTTTATGTCATCACTGGCAACACACACTGATCTAAGACCTTGGTCTTAAGATACTGTGATATTTGGGATGTGAAGATATTGCGAAGCTTCCCAAATGCTGCCCAGTCGAGTTGGATTCGACGATTGATCTCTTTCTTTTAGTTGGACCTACCTTACTGGACTGTTGACGCTTGTATGTATTACAGTACAAATCAATTTTTACTTTCAAGCGACTGAGGTGAACTATGACAGGTTATTGTGATGGCAATAAAAAATATAACTTGAGATTTTTATGGGGTTTGATTGTCTCTCTAATAGTCTGAAAAAACTGAAAAATAAGAATTTATGTACATATCTGTGTGTGTGCGCGTGCACTAACATCTAAGCTACTAAATGGACATGGCAAAATTTGGGTTAGTGGAATATTATTTTTATCTCAGCCATATTTTCCATTTTTTTTTTAGTAAATAATTACTTCATTATTTAAAAAAAAATGGCTCTTACGATTTTGATGAACATCTGTACCTTACTGTTACCACAGATGATCTTATTAGTACCCTTATTTTTGTAAGAATCACAATGTCCTAGTTTTAGTTCGCGATAGAAGGTATCAACGTGTAATATTTAATTGCAATAGGTCTAGCAACGTTCGCGTGGTGAGCCATTCTAGAAATGCATATTTTTGATTTTCCCACGGGAACTCTTGAATTTTTCGGGATAAAAAGTATCCTATATGTTAACCCGGGCTATAAGGAACCACCATACAAAATTTCATCAAAATCGGCCTGGTAGTTTTTGCGTGATGCGCGAACATACAGACAGACAGACAAAAATTCCAAAAGTTGTTGTTTTGGCCTCTATATCGTTAGTAATGTCCACCACAGTGATCCAATAATATTTCATGTACAGACACGGCCCCATTATAGTTTTATTATATGTATATAGATGTGCAAAGACTTCTATACAGACACGGCCCTATTACAGTTTTATTATATGTATAGATTTACAAAGACTTCTATATAAAACGAGGCAGACGTTGCACACTCACCAAACCGTGAATCGCTTAAAAAGAGCTAAATAACACTCAGTGCTCACTGCTCAGTGTCCACCAAAGGAACTTCGAAAAAGTGGCGTTTTAGGTGAATTAAAAACAAGAAAGGCTGTATTACTATAACAGGAACTCTTGCACAAAAATCTAAATTGGTATATTTTAAAAATCGTCCTGATTTTCTATTCCACACAAAGGCCTTTTAGGTACTAACAGATAATTCAAACTGCCACTAATTTGGTAGTGGCTGCGCCTTGGTGCCCCCGCGCCGTGCCGTGCCGACTGCCGGTCAATCCTTTTGTTGTATCTTGACCACAATTATATAAATTAGAGATAGTCATTTATTTCTGTAACTAAGTACAACGTTAACACGTTACAAAGTACAGAAGGAAGAGAGCTTGTATCGACACACACCGTCATATCATAACCTTGAGCCACTGCATGACGCCCACCTTGTTATTATGATCATCACTAAAATGGTTAAAGGCAGAGTTCGAAGTGATAATTATAACGTTGATAATTATCTTGATAATTATTAATTAATTACAAAAACAATACATTAATATTTTAATTATGTTTGACAAAACGCTAGCCTCGCGCTATGTCCTGCCATGTGTATCGGAACACAATTTGACGTTCCGCGACGTATCGAAACGTGTCAGACCTCGAACTCAGTGAATAGTCACAAAAACGAAATTGTTGATAAAACATACCGCCTGTCTCAAGATTAAGGTCTTTGACCAGTGTGTGTTGCCAGAGATGACATACGCAACTGAGATAAGATCACGTACTATAGGCATCATAAGAAGGCTCAAGGTCACCCATAAGCCGATTGAGCGAGCTATGTTCGGAGTTTCCCCTACGCGATCGAATCAGAAATGAGGAGAACCAAGGTAACAGACATAGCTCACAGAATCTCTAAACTTAAGTGGCAGTGAGCAGGGCACATAGCTTGTAGAACAGATGGCTGTTGGGGTATTAAAGTTCTCAGTGCACCGGAAGACGTAGCGTAGGAAGACCTCCCACGCGGTGGACCGACCACCTGGTGAAGGTCGCGGGAAGCAGCAGGATGCAGGACCGGTCGTCGTGGACATCCTTGGGGGGCGGGGGAGTATTTTGTCCAGCAGTGGACGTCTTTCGGCTGATGTGTTAAGGTGGTTCGATTATCATACAAAAAACAATAGCAATAATCTGGTTCAGGATACAGAATAAAGCGTAAATTATGTGTGCTACAAACTTTTTTCAAGTATTTGTTTGCGCAAGATTAATAAAAAAACATACTTTCATTTAAAATTATGGAATAAACCAACGCTCAATTTTCATTAAATTTACGAATGTGTGCGAGACAAAATGTCGTGTAAATACACAAGATGCGCGACGTTGCCGCTCCATGCAACCGACCGACGCGCGTGCATGTTGCCGCTCTTACGTTCTGTCACTGCATCAAGTCAATCGTTTGCAAAGAGAATATAACAAACTGTCTTTTGTTTGTTTTTCATTTTCATGGATTGAAGAATTATTACTAATCCCTACTAATATTATAAATGCGAAAGTAACTCTGTCTGTCTGTTACGCTTTCCCACAAAAACTACTGAACGGATTTGGCTGAAATTTGGTAGGTAGACAGATTAGGACCCGGATTAAGACATAGGCTACTTTTTACCACGCACTGCGCACCCTCGAAAAGTCGTAGAAACGTTGTCCACGCGGGTGAAACCGCGGGAAACAGCTAGTATACTATATACCGCCTACTGTACACTTCATTATAATAACTTTATGTATTACGCTTTACGAAACTGTTTTAGTGTACTACTAGCTGTCCCGGCGAACTTCGTACCGCCTAACATTACATTACACTGCCCTACCCTACACTACACTACCCTACCCTACTACATACACTACACTACACTACACTACCCTACACTACACTACCCTACCCTACCCTACCCTACACTACCCTACCCTACACTACCCTACCCTACACTACACTACCCTACACTACACTACCCTACCCTACACTACCCTACCTTACCCTACACTACCCTACACTACCCTACCCTACCCTACACTACCCTACCCTACCCTACACTACACTACACTACCCTACCCTACCCTACCCTACATAAGAACCTTCTCCTGACAATAACGAACTCGACAAAAAAAGAATTAGCGAAATCGGTCCAGCCGTTTAGGAGGAGTTCAATGACTAACACACGGACAGAAGATTTATATGGAATAAAATCTTTTTGTACCTATCTCTATAAATACAAACAGCTGTGTCTTAAATAAAAATGTTTTTGCATTTTATAAATAAAAAATAATCAAATCTTTTTTGTCATATGGAGGTATATACAGTTTATGAAAAGAGTTTTATTATTCTCCGAAAATGATCAAATCTTCTTATATGTTTTTTTTGACAGCCGATATTGTTGCCATGGCAACCGAGCGTGAAGTTTTTTTCTTCGTTACGGAATTTCTGGATTCTTAATTAAAATTGCGACTATAATTTGAGATTTAAACTATCCTATCTCTCAAGTTGGATCGAACTGCACATGGTGTGCGAATTTTATTATAATCGGTTAAGTGGTTTAGGAGTCCATTGGGGACAAACATTGTGACACGAGATTTATATATATAAGATAAGTGTAAATAAATAAATAATATACATAATTTGAAACGCCATTTTTCCTATCTCAAAAAAGTTTTTACTTCAAGGTGTCGGTAACAGTGTCGGTATCGGTGTCGGTAACGGTGTCGGTGTCGTTAACGGTGACGCTAGTTTGATGGTTTTTTTCTAATGTCAAAAGTTTTCACCTAGGTGTCGGTGACGGTGTCGCGGTTTCAATGGTTTTTTTCTCATCTTAATTTTTTTTTACTTCAAGCTGTCGGTAACGGTGCCGTTGACGGTGTCGGTAACAGTGTCGGTAACGGTGTCTGTGACGGTGTCGGTGTCGGTAACGGTGACGCTAGTTTAATGGTTGTTTTCTAATGTCAAAAGTTTTCACCTAGGTGTCGGTGACAGTGTCGCGGTTTCAATGGTTTTTCCCATCTTAATTATTTTTTAACTTCAAGCTGTCGGTAACGGTACCGTTGACGGTGTCGGTAACAGTGTCGGTAACGGTGTCGGTAACGGTGTCGGTGACGGTGTCGGTGTCGGTAACGGTGACGCTAGTTTAATGGTTTTTTTCCCATGTCAAAAGTTTTCACCTAGGTGTCGGTGACGGTGTCGCGGTTTCAATGGTTTTTTTTTTCCCATCTTAATTTTTTTTTACTTCAAACTGTCGGTAACGGTGCCGTTGACGGTGTCGCGCGTTCTATGGTTTTTCTCATTTCAAAAAGTCTTCAATTCAAGGTGTCGGTGACGGTTTCGGTGACTGTGTTGCGCGTTCAATGGTTTTTCCCATCTTAAAAGTTTTCACTTCAAGGTGACGGTGACGGTGTCGCAAGTTCAATAGTTTTTCAATCTCAAAAAAGTTTTCACTTCAAGGTATCTGTGACGTTGGTTTTTCCCATCTCAAAATTTTCCAACGCGCCTAGAGAAATTTTCAGTTCAAAAAAGTAAATATGTTAATCGATATATATAAAGAGTTGTTAAAACCCCAAATTTAAAATTGAACGAATTTAAAGTTTTCAGATAATATCTATAAAAAAAGAGAAACTTTTACAATGCCAGTCACGCGAAATTATCTTCAATGTTTATAAATATTATGTAACCGAAGCCAACAGATTTAAAAAAATTAGTATGTTAATAAAAGTAATTATTTTAAGAAGGTTTAAGAGAGTTGCTAATGCCACTGGAATTTCAAGAAGAACTATGAGCAATATCCTAAATGAAGTTAGGACTGAAACACATTCCAGTGTAATTACTAATTAAGGTCAGCACTCCGAAAAAAAGGAGACCAAAAAAACAATACCCTATTGTCGAACATTTAACCTTCCCTTTATTGGAAATCGGTTGAAGAATTTATTTTGTTTTTTTTATATTTTTATTAATTTCGTTAGTATATTATACATAATGATAATTTTAGAGCTCTATATAGTTCGTGCGGGAATCTAAACAAAACAACAATAAAGTACTTAGTTCTGAATTCAAATTCTGTTACACGATAAATCTTGTAATTGATGGACATGGAATTAGCATTCGTTTGTATTCGGAAATGCGATGATTGCCGATTGCAATATTCAATGGATGTGTGAGTGTCGAGTTCAAAACTGCGTGAAGGAACATATAATCGCGATTTTTGGATACTACAATGCAATTAATTGTGCAATTTGTTTTTCGACAGTTAAATATTTATGTAAAGAGTGCGCTTAACGTTTTTAAGGTAAAAATGTCGAACCACGACTTCAAAAAAAAATTAAAACTAAATATTTGTGGAGCAGGCGCCATCTAGCGAGAATTGAGCATTGAGGAGCTTCATCGAACCCCCAACAATTAAAAGTTATGTAGTTAGTTTTTGTACGTAATATTTTTGTATTTTAATTTTTAGTTTAAAATGAAAGAGCCAGTAATAGTAATCAACGCCGATAATTATCAAAGAAAATATCTTGATAATTTCGAACCTAACGATATTGCGGTTTTTACTTGCACAGAGAAATCACAAATCAGAGCACAGAGGGGGAAGCTCCCGGTACCACAGTGGAGACTCCGTCCCGGCGTCGCGCCGTCGCCGCCCCGGGCAGCGAGTGGGCGGCCATCGAGCTGGAGTCGTGCAGCGCCGCCAGCCGCGCGAGCGAGCCCCCGCGGCCGCCGCCCACGCTGCCGCGCGCCTATATCGAGCTGGAGCCGCGCGTGATGGCCCCCAGCGACGCGCCGCTCACCGACTACGCCGGCGATCCAGTGGGACTGCTGCAGGACTTCCATGTCACCTGGCGCCTGCATGTCCGTTTTTTTTTGTTTTTGTAACATATACTACTGACACACGTAGCTTTTGTACATCTAACTTACTTTGAATGCATGCGAATTTTTATTATCAATAACTTTTATGTATGTACAAAATATTTAATACTTACATTACATCATCATCATATCAGCCGAAAATCGTCCACTGCTGGACAAAGGCCTCCCCCAAGGATTTCCACGACGACCGGTCCTGCGCTGCCCGCATCGTTACGCCTACGCTACGTTTTCCGGCGCGCGGTCGCCACTCGATAACTTTACTGCCACATCGGCCACCTGTTCTACTAAAATACTTACATAGTTTTATTATTTCTTTGAGTTAAATCTGATGTTCGCGGAGCTGGTAAACTGTACTCTTCGATCCTCACAGGACAGGTTCGCCTAGTATGGACTATGGGGGTCGAAGGTGATCTTATCTCATGTATCTATTTTTGGCAAATAAATGTTTTAGGGTTCCGTACTTCAAAAGGAAAAATGGAACCCATATAGGATCATTTTGTTGTCCGTCTGTCTGTCAAGTCAAGACCCTTTATCTCGGGAACGCGTGGAGGTATCGAGTTGAAATTAAAACCATAATCTCCGGTCTACAGTCCCTTGAATAAAATTTCTAAGTTAAAGCGAAATAAAGATACGGCCGTTGATGCCGCAAATAATGTAATTTGATAATTTTGTTGGCAATTGTTTTTATCTGTAACTTCCTGATTATTACGTTATTTTCTTGTTTTTACGGTTTGTTTTATGTTGTCTGTGTGTATTTTGGTCGAATAAATGTTATCTTATATTTCGACTCTCAAGGGAATCAAAATTTATAAGGTATTTTCCGTTGACCTACAACTAAAAACCTACCTCCTTCCTTTTTTCGTATAACTATGAAATTTGGCAAGTAATATTGTTTTATACTACAAGTATAGGGAAAAATCCAAATAGTCCAAATTTTGAATTAAATTAACCCTGTCATGTGTGGTATCGTATTGGCACAAACAAAAACAGATTTTTAATTATTTTGTAATGTATAGTTTTCGATTTATGAGGAAGAATGAAAAAATCGTTTCCATTTTTTTACATGTATAGGTAGCTAATAATTTTGGTGTATATAGTTACCTAATAGTTTGCATTGTTATGATGATGTATAATATGTATAAACATGATGTATAATACGTACAAAGTTGTAAGGAATCCTCGGTGGGCGAGTCCGACTTGCACTTGTCCAGTTTCTTTTATTCTTTGTTTTTAAAATTAAATAAAAATTTTAATATCTAATGGAAAAAGAGACAAAAAAAGTATTTTTTTGCAAATTTGATTTTGAAATAACAACTATTTCCCGTCCCCAGGAGGGCATGCTAGTGGAAGAGTTGGAGGGCGGCGCCCCCGGTGGCACGTCCCTGCGCGCCATCCCGCTGACAGAGCTGCAGGCAGCACTAAGCGCGCGTGCCCCGCCCCTGCCGCCGGCCACGCCTCCACCCCCATCTCCGCCGCCCTCGCCACCCCCCACGCACGCTTCCACGCCGCTGCCGCTCGCCATGCTGGACACCTTCGATGCGAGCAACATACAGATGCCGCCGCCGCCAGAGCAGCCCGACGCGTGCAGAAGGAAACGGAAACGCGACTCGCAGCCCGACGATCTGCCGGCCAGGATCCAGCTGCTTATTAGTAAAGGTGCGTAACTGACATCTCTGTAGGTACTGTGGGGGCTTCAAAGATGATAATACTTTTCGCGCCCGAACATGAAGAAAATCGAACGGACGATCGAAAATTTTAACCCAGTTTAAAATCTGAATTTTTTTAATGATCATAACATGATGAAATCTATGGAGGCAGTATTAGTGTTTTTTAAATAACTACAAATTTCAATCATTTAATGACGTTTGCAGAGCTACGTCGCGAGCTGAGACGCGAAAAGGAGTTCAGTATCCCCGTGGTGTGGGTGCGCAACGAAGTGCGGCGCCGCAGTGCGCGCGTGCTGGCGCTGCGCCGCCGCTGCGCCTCCCCGTCACTGCCAGGTACTCCCTCACTAGTTCAGTATCCCCATGGTGTGGGTGCGCAACGAACTGCTCCTCCCCGTCACTACCAGGTACTCCCTCACTATTTAGTTCAGTATCCCCGTGGTGTGGGTGCGCAACGAACTGCTCCTCCCCGTCACTACCAGGTACTCCCTCACTAGTTCAGTATCCCCGTGGTGTGGGTGCGCAACGAACTGCTTCTCCCCGTCACTGCCAGGAACTCCCTCACTAGTTCAGTATCCCCGTGGTGTGGGTGCGCAACGAACTGCTCCTCCCCGTCACTGCCAGGTACTCCCTCACTAGTTCAGTATCTCCGTGGTGTGGGTGCGCAACGAACTGCTCCTCCCCGTCACTGCCAGGTTCTCCCTCACTAGTTCAGTATCTCCGTGGTGTGGGTGCGCAACGAACTGCTCCTCCCCGTCACTGCCAGGTTCTCCCTCACTAGTTCAGTATCTCCGTGGTGTGGGTGCGCAACGAACTGCTCCTCCCCGTCACTACCAGGTACTCCCTCACTAGTTCAGTATCTCCGTGGTGTGGGTGCGCAACGAACTGCTCCTCCCCGTCACTACCAGGTACTCCCTCACTAGTTCAGTATCTCCGTGGTGTGGGTGCGCAACGAACTGCTCCTCCCCGTCACTACCAGGTACTCCCTCACTAGTTCAGTATCTCCGTGGTGTGGGTGCGCAACGAACTGCTCCTCCCCGTCACTGCCAGGTACTCCCTCACTAGTTCAGTATCTCCGTGGTGTGGGTGCGCAACGAACTGCTCCTCCCCGTCACTGCCAGGTTCTCCCTCACTAGTTCAGTATCTCCGTGGTGTGGGTGCGCAACGAACTGCTCCTCCCCGTCACTGCCAGGTTCTCCCTCACTAGTTCAGTATCTCCGTGGTGTGGGTGCGCAACGAACTGCTCCTCCCCGTCACTACCAGGTACTCCCTCACTAGTTCAGTATCTCCGTGGTGTGGGTGCGCAACGAACTGCTCCTCCCCGTCACTACCAGGTACTCCCTCACTAGTTCAGTATCTCCGTGGTGTGGGTGCGCAACGAACTGCTCCTCCCCGTCACTACCAGGTACTCCCTCACTAGTTCAGTATCTCCGTGGTGTGGGTGCGCAACGAACTGCTCCTCCCCGTCACTACCAGGTACTCCCTCACTAGTTCAGTATCTCCGTGGTGTGGGTGCGCAACGAACTGCTCCTCCCCGTCACTACCAGGTACTCCCTCACTAGTTCAGTATCTCCGTGGTGTGGGTGCGCAACGAACTGCTCCTCCCCGTCACTACCAGGTACTCCCTCACTAGTTCAGTATCTCCGTGGTGTGGGTGCGCAACGAACTGCTCCTCCCCGTCACTACCAGGTACTCCCTCACTAGTTCAGTATCTCCGTGGTGTGGGTGCGCAACGAACTGCTCCTCCCCGTCACTGCCAGGTACTCCCTCACTAGTTCAGTATCTCCGTGGTGTGGGTGCGCAACGAACTGCTCCTCCCCGTCACTACCAGGTACTCCCTCACTAGTTCAGTATCTCCGTGGTGTGGGTGCGCAACGAAGTGCGGCGCCGCAGTGCGCGCGTGCTGGCGCTGCGCCGCCGCTGCGCCTCCCCGTCACTGCCAGGTACTCCCTCACTAGTTCCGTATCTCCGTGGTGTGGGTGCGCAACGAACTGCTCCTCCCCGTCACTACCAGGTACTCCCTCACTAGTTCAGTATCTCCGTGGTGTGGGTGCGCAACGAACTGCTCCTCCCCGTCACTGCCAGGTACTCCCTCACTAGTTCAGTATCTCCGTGGTGTGGGTGCGCAACGAACTGCTCCTCCCCGTCACTGCCAGGTTCTCCCTCACTAGTTCAGTATCTCCGTGGTGTGGGTGCGCAACGAACTGCTCCTCCCCGTCACTGCCAGGTTCTCCCTCACTAGTTCAGTATCTCCGTGGTGTGGGTGCGCAACGAACTGCTCCTCCCCGTCACTACCAGGTACTCCCTCACTAGTTCAGTATCTCCGTGGTGTGGGTGCGCAACGAACTGCTCCTCCCCGTCACTACCAGGTACTCCCTCACTAGTTCAGTATCTCCGTGGTGTGGGTGCGCAACGAACTGCTCCTCCCCGTCACTACCAGGTACTCCCTCACTAGTTCAGTATCTCCGTGGTGTGGGTGCGCAACGAACTGCTCCTCCCCGTCACTACCAGGTACTCCCTCACTAGTTCAGTATCTCCGTGGTGTGGGTGCGCAACGAACTGCTCCTCCCCGTCACTACCAGGTACTCCCTCACTAGTTCAGTATCTCCGTGGTGTGGGTGCGCAACGAACTGCTCCTCCCCGTCACTACCAGGTACTCCCTCACTAGTTCAGTATCTCCGTGGTGTGGGTGCGCAACGAACTGCTCCTCCCCGTCACTACCAGGTACTCCCTCACTAGTTCAGTATCTCCGTGGTGTGGGTGCGCAACGAACTGCTCCTCCCCGTCACTGCCAGGTACTCCCTCACTAGTTCAGTATCTCCGTGGTGTGAGTGCGCAACGAACTGCTCCTCCCCGTCACTACCAGGTACTCCCTCACTAGTTCAGTATCTCCGTGGTGTGGGTGCGCAACGAAGTGCGGCGCCGCAGTGCGCGCGTGCTGGCGCTGCGCCGCCGCTGCGCCTCCCCGTCACTGCCAGGTACTCCCTCACTAGTTCCGTATCTCCGTGGTGTGGGTGCGCAACGAACTGCTCCTCCCCGTCACTACCAGGTACTCCCTCACTAGTTCAGTATCTCCGTGGTGTGGGTGCGCAACGAACTGCTCCTCCCCGTCACTACCAGGTACTCCCTCACTAGTTCAGTATCTCCGTGGTGTGGGTGCGCAACGAACTGCTCCTCCCCGTCACTACCAGGTACTCCCTCACTAGTTCAGTATCTCCGTGGTGTGGGTGCGCAACGAACTGCTCCTCCCCGTCACTACCAGGTACTCCCTCACTAGTTCAGTATCTCCGTGGTGTGGGTGCGCAACGAACTGCTCCTCCCCGTCACTACCAGGTACTCCCTCACTAGTTCAGTATCTCCGTGGTGTGGGTGCGCAACGAACTGCTCCTCCCCGTCACTGCCAGGTACTCCCTCACTAGTTCAGTATCTCCGTGGTGTGGGTGCGCAACGAACTGCTCCTCCCCGTCACTACCAGGTACTCCCTCACTAGTTCAGTATCTCCGTGGTGTGGGTGCGCAACGAAGTGCGGCGCCGCAGTGCGCGCGTGCTGGCGCTGCGCCGCCGCTGCGCCTCCCCGTCACTGCCAGGTACTCCCTCACTAGTTCAGTATCTCCGTGGTGTGGGTGCGCAACGAAGTGCGGCGGCGCAGTGCGCGCGTGCTGGCGCTGCGCCGCCGCTGCGCCTCCCCGTCACTGCCAGGTACTCCCTCACTAGTTCAGTATCTCCGTGGTGTGGGTGCGCAACGAAGTGCGGCGGCGCAGTGCGCGCGTGCTGGCGCTGCGCCGCCGCTGCGCCTCCCCGTCACTGCCAGGTACTCCCTCACTAGTTCAGTATCCCCGTGGTGTGGGTGCGCAACGAAGTGCGGCGGCGCAGTGCGCGCGTGCTGGCGCTGCGCCGCCGCTGCGCCTCCCCGTCACTGCCAGGTACTCCCTCACTAGTTCCGTATGCTTCTGGCGTGTTGTAAAGTTTTGTTGACTTTTGTTATTGTTGCAATTCTTCATTCTTTATTTTTCTTTAGTAAATGTCGCCATTGCAACAATAACAAAACTTAACAAAAACACTAATGCGATAATAAAAAGTAACAAAACAATAACAGAAGGTAAGAATCACGGGCGGGCGTAACGGTGAAGTGACACGTTAGGCAGCAGAGACAGTCAAACATCGACTAAAACGAACGTCGGTCCAGTTTACGAATGCTATGTAAGAAAGAGATAGCAGACAGATTTCACTCCGAACAAGTCGTGCCTTGCTGCACTCGTAACGAAGGCCAAAAATTCGTATTATTACCTGTTTCGTATGTGTTATTTTCGCAAAAAATGGTTTAAACCTGAATTTTGAAAATCAGCCTGATTTTGCCCGATGCACAAACTTTGCGAGTTATTGAAGTTCTTTTATGGCATGTGACGTACCGTTGGAAAGAGAATAGACTAGAGAACTTTTGAGGGAGTTGAAAGATCCTGATTGATTTTAGTTTTTTTTATACTCATGTAAAATTTACTTTTAAGTTCATCTTTACCTCTTCCGAAAACTTTCAGAGTTATTAAAAAAACTAAATGGTAACTGCCAGTAATTTTATATCAAAATTAAATTTAAATTTTGAGGCTACACCCAATAGTTCTTTTTTAATTTGAAGTTTAAATGCATTAATTTGAAGTTTAAATGCAGAGTTTTGGAGTTTCTTTAAAAATATACAAAAAAATTGATTTAAAAAAATCCGAAAGGCAAAGGAAAGATTACGAGGGCTGCAGGGATAGCTACTGACCTCTCTTATGAGCCATTTCAATTTGGCGCACGATGCACCAAACACCCTGTATAAGTGGACAAGGTGCCCACACACTCAATCAAGAGTAGAAATACACAAAGACCAAGTTTGACGCCATATTTGCAAACTGTGTAAATCCCAGAAATTCTTTTTTTTATTCATTTGGGACTTCTTAACTCGAGTACGACTCACACTTGGATAGTTTTTATTATTTTTTGTTTTATTTCAGTATTAGTACTGTAGTCACACCAAGTTTCACGCTTGTATTACCGTTTTTAGGATAGAGCTAAATCAAAAATAAATCTAGAATGCCTATACTTAAACGTGTTTTTTGTATAGAGACCCCTAGTTTTTTCGTTTTTTTCTAATTTATAGTATTTGTTGTTAAAGTGACAATAGTAATACACATTCTGTGAAAAATTCAACTTTCTACCTTTTACGGATCGTGAAATACAGACAGACAGACAGCGAAGGCTTATTAATAGGGTCCCGTTACTCACCCTTTGGGTGTATGGGACCCTAAAAACGGCAGGTATTTGACTAATCTTCTAAAGAAAATAAATTAATAATTAATCATAATTGTTCATATAAACTGATCAGCCGACTTACAAACTTTATACGCAAAGTCAGCTCCGATTGTGCAGGTTCCCTGGGGGAATTTCGTTCAATTGACGGGCAGCGCGTGTGCAGCACGTGCAGCGCGTATCATTCGCCGCTTTTCAGCCAATTAAAAGTCACCTTGTATTATTGTTTCCTCAGAATTCAGAGGCTTCGAGTACGCGAGCTGCGACGCTGATGGTGAGTTCGAATCTGTTATTAGTTTTCTATTTTGATGTATAATTCTTTATTCATATTTGTATAGCGGTTGGTCCTCGGAACAAAATAAATAAATTAAATAGTTCATCTATATAAGGTGTAATAAAATTTGCTGAAACTATTTAAGGGCAAGTTCAGCAAACGAAACTAAAAAATTTTTTCTTTAGGGACCAGACTGAAATCTAAGAAAAAAAAACTACGCCCGACCAATACCTACCTACATATCTCTTAAGAGTATTTAGGTAACCATACATAAAACATCGAAATACCTATTATGATAAAGCTCGCTGCATGATGATGAGAATGACTGACAATCAATCACCTGCCTACCTATGTAGTTAGGTATTCGTCCGACTTTCTTTCTCAATAAACCTATTTGCCTATCCATGTAATATGCATCTTTTTTACGTGAGCTCATTGAACTGTTATTACTACGTAAATGTAGTTCAATGCGTGAGCTAGATTTGTGGCTAAATTTACCTACCCTAAGTGTCTTCCATCCGACACATAATATCTACATAAGTACCTACATAATGTAACTCGTAGGCAAACAGGCTAGGGCGTACTTTGGTACCTACTTACTTGATTCTTCGGTAGCCGGTGATCTTCTTGGACGACCGGCATCTACTGGTGGTGGCATAAAAGTGCCGTAGTCCCGGAATCGCTGCACAGCACCTAGTATTGTATGTAGATGGGGCTCCGGCCATGCCAATCTTGAAACATGTTCTCTCAATGAGTGCGCGAGAGCAACTGAGATCATATTTCCGCGCATCGCATTGCGTGCCCGCACAGTGGCGCACTTGTAGGTACCTACATTTCGCGCGGAGCAAAAAGCTGCGGCGCCTTTGAATACAGCGGCCTCAAAAACGCCTTATAAAGGTGACTATGATTTGACTTGTTCTGAATTAAATCAGGTTAACTGGCACTCTTTATTGAAAATCGATGATTTGGATCTAGCCGTAGCACTGTTCTATGATAAATTGAACGTATTAAGTGCTAATTATATTCCCCAAAGACCTGTGAAAAGTAATAACTATCCTCCTTGGTACAATTAAGCATTAATAAAAGTAATTAAAGAGAAACACAACTTTCATCAAAAATATATAATGTCTTATCACAATAAATCAGACTATATGACGTTTTGATAATTGCACCAGCAAGCAAAAGATATTTTACATGAATGCTTTATCCATATATTGTAAAAATTGAAAACTGTATTATCAAAGAACCCAAAACTTTGGTCGTATAATAAAAGTAAAAACAAGTCTACTTACATTCCCTAATGTAATAAAATACAATGATAAAACGGCAAACGTCGCGTTGGTAACGCTATTTTTGATCTCTTTGCCGCCTGCTTTCACTCTACTTTCCACTGTTGAAAACAGAGTTGACCTTTTATGTAAGGTCTAACAAAATTAGCTGAAACTATTTTAAGAGTAAGTTCAGTAAACGAAACTGAACAACTTTTTCTTCAGCGACCATACCGAATTCTAAAAAAAAAATCGCCACATTTCATTATTGCCTACTTAAATAAATAATATTCCGTAGTACGGCCCTGTCTTTTGTTTACATCGCTGGATTCGTGCCGTGCCGCAACGAAACTGTGCACTGTGCCCGGCGGTTGAACTTTGCTAGTTCTCTCAATCAATTCATAATTAAAATACTTAAAACCTTACATTTCCCCTTTTAGCTGTAGGTAGTAAAATACAACTTAGCAGGTATTTACACTTTATGAAAAAGAAGAAATTGAAGGCGGCGGCTCCTTCCTTTGTTGAGGCGTTTGAGGTCGTTGAACGATTTTGCTCCACGCGAAATGTATTACCTACGAGCAAGCGCCTACAAGCAACTACTGTGATACACGGAAAAAATATCTCAGTTACCGCACTCATTGAGTTACGTTGCTCTCAAAGCCTAACCTACGAAAGATTGTGTGTGCCTAAGTGCCGAAGTTAAGTGTTTCATTGTGAAAATGCCGTACAACAGTATTTGGACATGGCGGTGTGCTATGAAGTTTGTAACCACAAGTTTGGGATGTAAGAAGGAAGGCTGTGGGGAACGGATCGGAGCGGAGGCTTGTGCTATTATTATCATCTGTGGCGGAGTCGCGTCGGCTGCGGCTGCTACTGCACTGCCACTCTTGTTTGTAATTTTTATCAATGATGTTAATAATTGTCTTCTAAACTCGAAAATCCTCCTATTTGCGGACGATATGAAGATTTTAAAAACTGTAGTTAAAGTAACCGATTCTTATGCCCTAATGTTCTGTCCTGGGTTACATACAGTTATTTTCCATTCTCGAAAAAAAAACGTATTTCTATTTGCACTGAATGTTAATCTGCCCGTAGGGTTCCGCGGCTGGAGCTGTGCGGAGGCGGCGACGGCCACGGAGGCGGCGCACGAGACGGCCACGGAGGCGGCCACGCTGCTCGCTGACCCCTACAGCGACGACGACGGCTTCTTCGAGCAGAGCTGCTCCGGTGACTCTACCGGCGACGAGCCCTCGCAACAGATGCACAACGTAATCTATGTGACTTTTAATTAGTTCTTGATAGCAAGGGGTATGAATGTACTCATGATTACAAACAACTATAAATAACACTATAACTAACTATGTCAAATCAGAAAAAAAAATTTTGGTCCTCGGTACATATCAAGTTATCAAATTGGCAAAAATGTATGAAGGACCAATTTTTTTTTATATTTGACATATAGTTTTTTTTGGGAAAGTTGTTTGTAATCACGAGTACATTCATATCTTTCGTTATCAAGAACTAATTAAAAGTTACCCTATATTATAAGAATTGATAAAAATTAATGCGAGTCCATCAGGCCGTTCTATCCAACCAATTTGATTTTTTTTAAATGAAAGATATTCATGCACGGACTGACAAATCCGACAAATTGATGACAATCAAGCATTCAAAATTACCCCCCGCGAGCGGCTAGGGGCTCGCGCACCGCGCTCACTCTAGTATGTAACACGAGTCCATCAGGCAGTTCTATCCAACTGATTTGCTTTTTTTTTTTTATAAAAAGATATTCATACACGGATTGACAAATCCGACAAATTGATGAATTTAGGAATCGAAATTACCCCCCGCGAGCGGCAACACCTCTTGTAAGGTCCTGGAAGCCTAGTACTTTTAATCCATTGACACACTTGTTTAACGGTTCGTCTGTCCGTCCGTCAAGTCCAAGTACTAGTACTTATTCAGTAAGTTATTGATGTTTATAGACGAGAGCTCTAAAGTTGTTCATGTTAAAAGATGGGATGTTTACAGACGAGAGCTCTAAAGTTATTCATGTTAAAAGATGGGATGTTTATAGACGAGAGCTCTAAAGTTGATCATGTTAAAAGATGGGATGTTTACAGACGAGAGCTCTAAAGTTATTCATGTTAAAAGATGGGATGTTTACAGACGAGAGCTCTAAAGTTATTCATGTTAAAAGATGGGATGTTTATAGACGAGATCTCTAAAGTTGTTCATGTTAAAAGATGGGATGTTTACAGACGAGAGCTCTAAAGTTATTCATGTTAAAAGATGGGATGTTTATAGACGAGAGCTCTAAAGTTGTTCATGTTAAAAGATGGGATGTTTACAGACGAGAGCTCTAAAGTTATTCATGTTAAAAGATGGGATGTTTATAGACGAGAGCTCTAAAGTTGTTCATGTTAAAAGATGGGAACTTGAAGTTATTCACGTTTATAGACGGGAGCT
The DNA here is from genome assembly GCA_947284805.1 of Coleophora flavipennella. Taxonomy (NCBI): domain Eukaryota; kingdom Metazoa; phylum Arthropoda; class Insecta; order Lepidoptera; family Coleophoridae; genus Coleophora; species Coleophora flavipennella. The sequence goes on along the minus strand of OX369273.1, from coordinate 17,526,289 downwards.
CTAAAGTTGTTCATGTTAAAACATGGGAACTAGAAGTTATTCATGTTTATAGACGAGAGCTCTAAAGTTGTTCATGTTAAAAGATGGGATGTTTATAGACGAGAGCTCTAAAGTTGTTCATGTTAAAAGATGGGAACTTGAAGTTATTCACGTTTATAGACGAGAGCTCTAAAGTTGTTCATGTTAAAAGATGGGAACTTGAAGTTATTCAAGTTTATAGACGGGAGCTCTAAAGTTGTTCATGTTAAAAGATGGGAACTAGAAGTTATTCACGTTTATAGACGGGAGCTATTAAGCTGTTCATGTTAATAAATGGGGACTAGAAGTTATTCATGTTTATAGACGAGAGCTCTAAAGTTGTTCATGTTAAAAGATGGGAACTAGAAGTTATTCACGTTTATAGACGAGAGCTCTAAAGTTGTTCATGTTAAAAGATATAAAAGATGGGAACTAGAAGTTATTCATGTTTATTTATAGACGAGAGCTCTAAAGTTGTTCATGTTAAAAGATGGGAACTAGAAGTTATTCACGTTTATAGACGGGAGCTATTAAGTTGTTCATGTTAATAAATGGGGACTAGAAATTATTAATGTTTATAGACGAGAGCTCTAAAGTTGTTCATGTTAAAAGATGGGAACTAGAAGTTATTCACGTTTATAGACGAGAGCTCTAAAGTTGTTCATGTTAAAAGATGGGAACTAGAAGTTATTCATGTTTATTTACAGACGAGAGCTCTAAAGTTGTTCATGTTAAAAGATGGGAACTAGAAGTTATTCACGTTTATAGACGGGAGCTATTAAGCTGTTCATGTTAATAAATGGGGACTAGAAGTTATTCATGTTTATAGACGAGAGCTCTAAAGTTGTTCATGTTAAAAGATGGGAACTAGAAGTTATTCACGTTTATAGACGAGAGCTCTAAAGTTGTTCATGTTAAAAGATATAAAAGATGGGAACTAGAAGTTATTCATGTTTATTTATAGACGAGAGCTCTAAAGTTGTTCATGTTAAAAGATGGGAACTAGAAGTTATTCACGTTTATAGACGGGAGCTATTAAGCTGTTCATGTTAATAAATGGGGACTAGAAGTTATTCATGTTTATAGACGAGAGCTCTAAAGTTGTTCATGTTAAAAGATGGGAACTAGAAGTTATTCACGTTTATAGACGAGAGCTCTAAAGTTGTTCATGTTAAAAGATGGGAATTTGAAGTTATTCACGTTTATAGACGGGAGCTCTTAAAGTTGTTCATGTTAAAAGATGGGAACTAGAAGTTATTCACGTTTATAGACGGGAGCTATTAAGCTGTTCATGTTAATAAATGGAGACTAGAAGTTATTCATGTTTATAGACGAGAGCTCTAAAGTTGTTCATGTTAAAAGATGGGAACTAGAAGTTATTCACTTTTATAGACGAGAGCTCTAAAGTTGTTCATGTTTAAAGATGGGCAATTGAAGTTATTCATGTTTATAGACGGGAGCTCTTAAAGTTGTTCATGTTAAAAGATGGGAACTTGAAGTTATTCACGTTTATAGACGGGAGCTCTAAAGTTGTTCATGTTAAAAGATGGGAATTTGAAGTTATTCACGTTTATAGACGGGAGCTATTAAGCTGTTCATGTTAATAAATGGGGACTAGAAGTTATTCACGTTTATAGACGGGAGCTATTAAGTTGTTCATGTTAATAAATGGAGACTAGAAGTTATTCATGTTTATAGACGAGAGCTCTAAAGTTGTTCATGTTAAAAGATGGGAACTAGAAGTTATTCACGTTTATAGACGAGAGCTCTAAAGTTGTTCATGTTAAAAGATGGGAACTTGAAGTTATTCATGTTTATTTATAGACGAGAGCTCTAAAGTTGATCATGTTAAAAGATGGTAACTTGAAGTTATTCACGTTTATAGATGGGAGCTATTAAGTTGTTCTTGTTAAAAGATGGGAACTAGAAGTTATTCATGTTTATCGACGAGAGCTCTAAAGTTGTTCATGTTCATATGGGTGAGCTCTAAAATTGTTCATGTTCAAAGATTGGAAATTGAAGTTATTAATGTTCATTGACGAGAGCTCTAAAGTGGGTCATATTCAAAGGTGTGATCTTTAAAATTGTTCATGTTCAAAGATTAGAGCTTGAAGTTATTCAATCTTTATTGATGTTGTATTCTGAACAGAATAATAGACAGAACAGAACTTGTATGTTCTTTGTGTTTATAAACAGGTTGTTCTTTAAGAAATGTCTAATGTTAGTATTGTAGTATGTGCGATGTGTAATGCAATGTACTAACATGTCCCACAGAGCTCGGGAGACTCGGGCGTGGAGTGGTGGTCGTGGCAGGCGGGCGTGGCGGCGCGCGCTGCGGCGGAGGAAGCGCGGGGTGGCGTGGACGTGCGTGCGCTGGCGCGGCGTGTGCTGGCCACGCTGCCCGCGCCGCCCGCCACGGCGTCCTGTGCGCACGTGATGACGGCAGCTGGGAAGGAGCCCACCGATGTATCCAGGTTGTTCCTCGCCACGTTATTCCTGGTAAGTGATCTATTAATAAATAAAGGGTGTCAATTAAATGGTTAGCATAGTATTGTTATTTCTGTGAGCAGAAAAATATAATCGGTGAGCAGAAATAGCTAATTGGTCAGCAACTCATGGTCAGCAAACATTTCAAAATCAATCAGCAATTTGTCATTCTGGATGGCTGTAATTATTTTAAACATCCCCGTACTACACTCTTCCTACAGTGTTGAGTGGTCGACGGAGCCCCTTCGGGGCTCCTACTTCTGTGTTCTCATGTTAAACCTAACACTACGACTGTGCGGGGAGGCGAGCTTAGCTCGCCTCCCCGCACAGTCTCCGAACCTAACGGATCCGAGTCGGGGTGCTCCGCAAGTCCGAGCTCGCTTCGCTCGCTCCCGCTTCCATTTAGAACTCCCCGTACCACACTCTTCCTACAGTGTTGAGTTGCTGCTTATAGACATGTTTTTCTGCCGCTCAATCATGAAATCTTGCCGCTCAAGTAGTTATTTTGCGGACTGAATGTTTATTATGCAGTTACATTATATTTATTCCATAAATAAATAGGTCAAACAATTAGCCACACTTCGGTGGGTCCGTCTTGCAGAGACGGTACGCGGTGGGTACGCCTGACAAAAGGTATTTCTTAAGTAACAAATAGTATGTCTAATCTATTGTTGGTGCCCAATATACAAGCTGTGCCTAGTTTGTGACCAATGTCTGTTTTTTTCAAAAATTATTTATATTTTGACTTCTCATACAGAAATAAGACCACTTCCAGGTGACTTAGAAACTTGAAATTTGGCATCAAGATAAGTTACGAGGGCAGGTTGATATAAGTATCCGAAATGAGCCATTTAAAAATCGGATAAATTAAAAACAAAATTGGCATTGTCAATTGTCACTATTCACTGGAGTACTCACCTAAAATCAGCTTATTTTATCGGCTACATTGTGCTTGTGAATTTTTTTAAGTAATTCAGTGTTTTGGTTCTTTTAAAATTTAGAAAACAGAAATTCGTGCCGTCATAAAGTTTAACGTATTGAAAGGGAAAACTGGAACTTGGATAAAAAATAAGCTAGACTCTGAGCACTGTCCACACATGGGTAACCGATTTCAAACGCGGGCGACGGAGCTGTGAAGATGCTCATCACCGTGGACGGCCATTAAAAGTAACCACCCCGGAAATGATCAAAAAAATCCATAAAATCGTAAGGAACGATTTTGAAGTTGAAGGAGATAGCAGAGATGGTAAACATTTCTTCTGCACGTGCTTTTACCATTTTACACGAACATTTGGGCATAAAAAGCTCTCGCTCGTTGAGTGCCGCGTTTGCTCACTGCAGACCGAAAACAAAATCGAGTAGACGTTTCAGAGGAGTGTTTTAAGGCTCTTTACGCGCGATTCAAGCTAGGTTTTGCGACGTTTCATAACGGTCGACGAGACTTGTCTTGGATTCACCACTGTACACCAGAGACCAAAGAGCAGTCTAATTAGTGGACAAAACGTGGTGAACCCTGTCCAAAGAAAGCTAAGACAAAATTATCATTATTATTATTGTGTGGGGTGCTCGTGGAATAATATTTGTGGATTACCTCGACAAGGACAGAACGATAAATGGGCCATATTTTGCGAATTTGCTGCAAAAATTAAGCGATGAAATCAAGGTTAAACAGCCGCATGTGTCAAAGAAAAAAAATGTGTTCCATCACGGCAACGCGCCAGTTCATACATCGTCAATTACAGTGGCCAAATCGCATGAACTGCACTTTGAAATACTGCCCCACCAACCTTATTCGCCAGATTTGGCCCTCTGAGACTTCCATTTGTTCCCAAATCTGAAAAAGTGGCTAGGTGGACAGAAATTTTCTACCAATTCCGAAGCGGTTTCGATTTCGCCGTAAATGAATTTTTAATAGCCTGGTCAAAAACTTCTTCCAGAACGGTATCCTGGCCCTGGAGAAACGGTGTTCTAAGTGCATGGAGGTAGAAGGAAATTCCGTAGATAAATTAATGGTTTTTGTTTCTTTTTCTGATTCATTTCGGATTGTAATTGGCGTATATTAAGAAAAAAATCTATTAACCGGTCAAGTGCGAGTTGGACTCGCACAATTAGGGTTTCTTACCAACCACCACTACTCATCAAAATATAGAGACCACTTCCAGGTCACTTATAAACTTGAAATTTGGGATCGAGAAGGTCATTGGGTGTATTAAGGAAAAATTCTAAAACCGGCTTACCGATAACTCTAAGGGCGAGTCGGTTTCGTGCACCGAGCGTTCCTTACCACACCATTCTGTTATAAATATATAACCAAATCTTTACTAATATTATAAATGTGAAAATGTCTTTGTTTGTTTGTTATCTTTTCACGCTTCAACAACTTGACCAATCTTAATAAAATTTGGCATGCAGGTAGACTTTTTATCCCGTGAAAATAGCATAGCATTTTTTTTGTTACTTTCTTTAACATCACAACGGAACAATGGATTGTTGTAATTTTTTGCAGAGAGATAGTCGAGGGGTGAGAAATGACATAATTTACTTATTTATTATCATATCCTGACATAGTTCCCGAGGAATCTGGTGAAAACTCATTTCCACGCTCGCGCACGTCGGCGTCGCAACGGAGCAAAGGATCGAAGTGATTTTTTGTATAGAATTGGTTGAGGGGGTGAGAAGGGACATTGACTGCTAATCAGAATAGCCCGATCTGGGACAGGGATCTGGAGAAAACCCATGTCCAAGCTTGCGAGCCGCGGCTCGCGCACCACTCACCCTCAAAGACAGTCATAAAAACGATGTTTACGCGGGCGAAGTCGCGGGCAATAGCTAGTAAATTATATGTCTATAACTTGAATTGATATCCCTAATACATAAATGTGAAAGGGAGGCAAGTTCGATACAAAAAAATTACAGAGATCTGAATGGGAGGTAGATACAAAGTTCTACATTGGTTTCTTAAATCACACCTACGGGACTGCACATTGAATCATTTGTTTCAGATTACTCGAAATAATAGAGAATGTACTTCAGAATGCTTTCAGTTTGATTATGGAAAATGTGCTCTCACAGTGAAGGAAAACGGCGTGGGGAAACCTGCACACGCCTGTAAAGAAACTCGAAGGTCGTGTGTGAAGTCTACCAACCCGCACCGGGCCCGCGCGGTCGACTAAGGCCCGATCGCCCTAATTCAGGGTAGGCTCCCTCGATGGCCCCGATGGGCTGATATGATGAAAAGAAAATTGGTTATGTTCTGTGCTACTAAATGGTGTATCTTGGCGAGTTTAGATAGTCGAGCCGCCGCCGCCGAGCCGCCGCGCCGAGCCGCCGCCGCCGCGCCGCCGAGCGAGCGGAGCTTACTGTTTAACACGCTTTTATTACCTTCACTTGTAACTATGTATGTAAAAAAATCTTGGAATCTTAATTTGACCCACTTGCCGGTCTTCGATTAGGATGAAATTTTGCACGCGCTCTGAGTTCTGATGACAATACATGACTAGCTAAGAAACGTCATTACAAATCCAATATGGCGGCCTCCCCGAGCTGGCGGACTGGCTGTTTGAAATGCACCCCCATGATATGGGTATCAAATGAAAGGGTTTGCTGTCAGGAATACGAAAAAAATAGTCACGTGACTTAAATCCAACATGGCGGACATCCAAGATAACTACTTAACGTGTTTACTAAAAGCGTGTTTTTCAAACTAATTGATGATTTTAAAATTGTATTCGTTAGTGAAAAGTTGCCAAGTTACACCATTAGTAGCACAGAACATAATATTAACCAATTTTGTTTTAAGCAATTGAATATTTTATTTGGAAGTCCCGTAGCTATGATTTAAGAAACCACTATAGGATTTTGGTGCCTATCCATTTAGATCTCTGTAAATTATTGCATTGGACTTGGCTCCCTTTCACATTTGTGTTTCTTTGGAATTTAATTTTTTTGTGCCCAACTTCATGTAATTTAGTTATATTGAAAAAGTTATCATGTTGTGACTCTATGACGGCCAGACCGACGGACGGGATCTTATAAGGTTCCTTTTAGGGACTGCGGAAATAATTATGCTGAATAAAGTGTTGTTTTGCTTTTAATGTAAAACTCGTTTACCAGGCCAACGCCGGCAACGTGGAGGTGGTCCAGGGCGCGCCGCTCACCACCGACTCGTTCGCGCTGCGCCTGCTGTCCACGGACGAGCGGCTGTACGGCGCGGCCGCCGCGCGGGACGCCGCCCTACTGACGTCGTCCAGTGTTAGTGTCAGTGTCAGTGCCAAGAGAACAACTAGTGACGTCCACGTCAGTGGCACCGCTCACGACGCAGACGCAGTCCGGTGAGGCTCGCGCGTGCGCGCGGCGAGCGGCACCAGTGCCAGCCCCGCGCACCCTGACGCACTACCAAAAATGTGACGTGTGCCTCGTGTTGGTCGCCCGAGGTGCCCGAGACACTACGGCTAACTTCAAACTGAAGACGGTTAATTATTGACATATTATTTCATTTGCAGCACTCGCAGGGAGAGTGGATTCAAACGAACAATAACAATAAAGGAGAATTTGGCATTGTCAAATAAAATAATGTATAATTTTTTTTATATGAATTTTCAGACCAATTTATGAAACTAATTTGAATATATTTTTACTTTCTCGACGCCAGGGTGCGGCGTGCACTATGCACGTACGAAGGGTAGAGGAAGTATTGTAGTCGCGAAAAAAAAAGTTTTTCCAATTTTCGTGAAAATGACGTTCTATATCATTAATAAATACCGAAAAACAGAATATCTCAATTCCGTGCGTCCGTCCGTCACGCTTGGCTCTGGAGGCTATATCTTAAGTCCAATTGGGATCAAATTTGGAACTTAATTATTTCATCAAGGAATTATTAAAAGTTCCGTCCGAAGAGTCCGTCCGTCCGTCCGAAGAACCGTCAAGCCGAAGAGTATCTGTCATACAACAAAAACTGAAATTACTTTTTTCTTAAAATCGGCTCTAACAATTTTGATGAAACTTTGCATGTCGGAGTTGCTTATGTTTATCTATTACACATAGTGGTACCTCTGTTTCTCGTGTTTGTATGGTTCTCCTACTAATTAAATTGAAACTTGTGATTTACTCATAAATAGTTGGAGCTATAGAATTGACATGTATAAGTATATTTTTGGTCATGCAATATGAAATATCAAAATCACAAAAATAATATTAATTTAATTTTTGTATGAAAAACTGGTTGTCTGTAAAGTCGGTTTACGGACGATAATTTTATGTGATCACAAGCCGAACGCTTAGGCCGATCGTGTCTCTCTATCGCTTGTTCCGCGGTCTCGCTTGCACGCGGAACGTGACACTTTTTCGTGCATGCAGCCGGCGTTCATCGATTTATAAGACGTCACGTCAAAAAGTTGGTGAAAAAAATTGTCGAGAAAGTTTAGTGCGGGCCGCGGGCTGCCGTACAATCTATTTTTGATTTTTTAAAGTTCATAAACTAATGACGTCACAGGCAGAAAAAACCGCCTAAATCATTAATTAACTTAAATTGACTATTATAAAAATGTTTTTTTTTATTTAGTTTTTACGGTGTAAAATCGATACATCTTTTATGGTTTTTATATTTTCATGTCTTGTAAAAAAATGCCAAATTGCAAAATTATTTTGTTTATCTAATTGTAACCTATCTTATTTACGGACATGCAGTTTATACCAAAAAATAATGAGACTGTGACGTCACAAACCCACAATCGAGCCGCGAGCCGCGAGCCGCAGAGGCATTATGGATGTAAATAGTGAAGCAGTGTCGTAGTGATAGGTTGTGGTGCTCTGCTCCTAGATAATAATGTGTAAGTGTTAGGGCCACGTCGAATCTTTGAGATTTACGTAATTTTTCATGCAATTCAAAGGATGTTCAATTTGTGACGTAATTATTTTGCACTGAATGCTCGTTGATCCTACCTATTTAATTTCTATACTGTAGTAAAATTTATTGTACGTTCTTGGAGCAACGTGTAGCAGATAAGTGTATTTTGTATATGATGATAACATTTTTTTAACAAATCGTGGAAGTATTTTATGTTCGTAAGTGCATAATTAAACTTAAGTTAATATAGTAATGTATAGTAATATTTAGTTGTAATTAAATAATTATGTTTTTGTAAATGCAGGTCGATAATCGATTTTTAATTTAAATAAATAATGCAGATGCGTTGTTAGGCACTATACGAGTGATCTGTATGTGTCAAACCAATGGACGGATCGGGTTGAAGTTCTGCATACAGATAGCAATTATGATGTGGACATCTGCTAAGAAAGGATTTTGACACATTCCCACGGGAACGGCCAAAAAACAGAATCTGCGCGGGCAAATCCGCGGGCAACACCTAGTAATCTATATGTTTAATCTTAATATTGTAAATAGTCTAGAGAAATGATATATATAATTGTAAATAAATAAATAAATAATATATAAGATGAGAAAGTAATATTAATGATGATAGGTACTCGGCGACAGAACCACTGCATCCATCATTCCAATTGCGGGAGGAGTACGCAGGGTGGCGGGGTGGTGGGGTGGCGGGGTGTGCTGTAGTGTCCAGTACAAAATGTCAGCCGTCCTCTGAGGGTATGCATGTATGTACTGTGTAGCCAGTAGCCTTGTTGTTCAAAACTATCGGCAAACACAAAGTGTGCCGACTACAACATTGATGTACAATATTGTAGGTAACGAACAATGTGCCTTACAAGTTAGGGTTTCAGATCTAATGTTAGTTAGGCATAGCCATAGCCTGCAATGTATGTAAGAAACGCTGCGCCGCGCTGCGCGCTGGTGGCGTCCATTACACAATTCTTACTTTCGAGCGACTGAGGAGCGAGCGACGAAGGGGTGAAGGTATTGTGATGGCAAAAAAAACAATGTTGAGATTTTGATGGGGATCGATTGTGTGTGTGTGTGTGTGTGTGTGTGTGTGTGTGTGTGTGTGTGTGTGTGTGTGTGTGTGTGTGTCTGCGTCCGTCCGGTGCTCTAGTTCTCAAACTACTAGACGGATTTGGGTAAAAATTGGGGTAGGATAAGTTGTTCGTAGGGTAGGGCAATATTTTTTTGATATTCACAGCTGTTTGATTTTTAGGGTTGCCACCATATAAAAAAACACTTTGTTTTCTCAAAAATGGCTCAAACGATGTGGTTTAAACTTACTATAGTTTTATATAACCTAAAATACGCTGTAATTCGTTATTCCGGGAAAAACCGGAATAAGGTACCTCCCATACAAATCCAGGTATTTTGTTACTTTTTTTTCAAAAATAATTCTAACGATTATAATGAAGCTTTGTGAACAATAAGGACGTAATAAGACCTACTGCGCTAGGAAGTTCATTATTCCATAAAAAATCAGAACAAGGTATCCCCATAATAACCCAAATTATTTGTGAAATGTTGATGAAATCTAATGCATCTCCTTGTATTGCTACCAGGTTACGTAACGTTTATTGTTGTTTTGTGTGTCCCCAAGCGCGCCGGACGGCGAAGGCTACCGAGAAAGTATGCACAGCGTGGCTGCACAATTATATTTTGCAATTCGTTGTATAGGGTTCACGAAAAAACTGCATTTGATGCAGGGAAACAACTACGCTGCACGGTGATAGTGGGAACCAAAATAAGAAGTTGAATCCCTTACAACCACACAGATGGCGCCAGTTTATCGAAAAAAACTTTAAATAACTCTACATCAGTATTATTATTTTGTTGTTAAACTTTTTTTTTAATGAAAAGTCATAGTTTTTTTAGGGTTCCGTACCAGATAACGGGAACCGCCCACGCTGTCCGTCAGTCCGTCCATCCTACCTCTAAAAGGCTGTCTCTTGAGCCATAATAGGCAGTTGGCTGAAATTACAATTTAAACGTGTTTTTAAAAGGTTGTTATTTTAATTTTGCGCTATTGTGAAAACGGCATTACATACGAGCGTGATACTTTGTGTTATTCTGATTTTAGTGCAAACCCTAAAGTAAAACGACAAATAATAAAAATCGGTCAAGTGTGAGTCCTACACGCGCTAAGCGCTAAGCGCTGAGCAGCCCAAACTGAATTTTAAAAAAACCGTTGCTCTCGTTAATGTTTTTTTTGATTGGAATTTATAAGTATCATTGTACTTGTGAGAAGTTGGGGGGGGACGCGGTTTTTTGATTTAATTAAATACCACTGAAAACTGTGTAATTGTGTATATGTTTACACTTTCCATTAATGATTGAAATTTGTGTGGTGCGTGGTGTGGTTACAAATCGAAAATTATTGAAATCGGTGCAGTAAACAACTGTAGTGTAGAATTTTCGGAAATTTCCCTAAAAGTCGGCGCCATTCCTGTTCCTAAGCGATGAGTGTATTGCTGGTCCAATCTCTTATTTTTCCCCACTATCGCCGGCGCCGTGCAAAGCGGGTTGCTTCCTTCACAAAATACAAGTTTTTTTTCATTCACAGTAGGCTTACCTTACCTTACAACAAATAAATTGAAAAACACTATTCAATAAATAGCATTTCTTCCAGAATAGTAAAAACACTTGCTCATTTGGAAAATTAAACAAATTTTTAATTTTATATTTATATAAGACATTAAATTAGTTCGTTAAAGACTATGCCACTTATGACGTCACTAACACTATGTCAGTGACGCGAATAAGTTTTTGTCAGTTGATAAAAAGTTACTTACTCAAATGACTAGTAGTAAAATACGGTATGGATTTCTTACTTTCTACAATTGTCTTTTTACTTTCGGGTAAAATATATCCATCTACATTTATCTTTGATAAAATAAAATAATAATATATTTGAATATGCACGTTTATCCGACGCTGTTACGGTGAAGGAAAACATCTTGAGGATGTCTGCACACGCCTGCGAAGAAACTCGAAGGTTGTGTGTGAAGTCGACCAACCCGCACTGGACCCGCGTGGTCGACTAAGGCCCGATCGCCCTAATTCAAGGTAGGCTCGAGCCCCTCGGTAGGGACGTATATGAGCTGATATGATGATGATATTGAATTAAACAAAATATGTATATTGAATTAAACAAATACAAAATAATGGTTGGTAAATGGCAAGTTAAAATCTCCATACGAAAGAGCCACAAGACAAATTTAGGGACACCTCATTTGTTAAAATTGGTTCACTATTTGGCTGTGCGATGTTTACACGTATACATAGTCCGTGAGAGTGAGATTCATCATCTCTCCCTGTATTCTTGTAAATAAGTTCAAGTTCAAGTTTATTCGAAAAACAATTTAAATTGTGTACGAATTACATAAAAATATAAATAAACATACATACAAACAATTCAAAAACTAAACGAAACTAAAGTACCTACATAAACTAATCCCAATGAAGTATGACATTGTACGATCTAATTAAGTAGCTACACGCGTGCATGTATGCATTCATTTCATTGTATACCTACCTAACTATTAGATAAAATATTTTGTAGAAATTAAGTAGTTGGACGTACTATAAGTATCCCTCGCCAGTCGCCAGATCAGTGGTCGGACCAGAATCTCATGAAAATGGCGGGTAAAAACAAAAGTGGCATATTCATACAAGTTTAATTTAATAATATATTTATAGTTTATTGTCACACAGTAACTTTCATGAGATCCTGGTACACGCACACGTACCTATACATGCGTATCGAATGCGTGACCCCGCCCCGCGCCCCGCCGAGCGCCCGCGCCGTCGTCACTTGACAGTAAAGTTATCTCGGATCTGACTGAATACAATCAGCGAGAATTTATATCACTGTGCATGTTTTACACCAATGATTATAAGTTTGTGAGCGTGACGAGTTGTTCGATGTAGCTGGTGTGAAACGAATAAATAAAAATAGTTATGAAAGATGTGCGGTTTTAATTTTTGTTTTTACAACGTACGTTGCATTTCCTGTAGAAAATAATTAGCAAGTTAGTTAAAATGTCTTCCGGAATATGCAAGTACCTATACTAAAACAGTCTTCGATCAACTCAGTAAGGCAGAAGGGAACCGAAAATTATCGTACCCACCAGACAATAACCCCTTCGAGTCCGAATCGAACCCACGAACCACCGTCGGACTAGCCAGTCGGGAGTGCTAGCATGGTCTACTACCGAATCAGAATCTAACCACACTCGGGCTAGCCAGCCGGGATTGCTAACTACCTGGACTACTACCGAGTCAGCATCTAACCACAGTCGGGCTAGCCAGCCGGGATTGCTAACTACCTGGACTACTACCGAGTCAGCATCTAACCACAGTCGGGCTAGCCAGCCGGGATTGCTAACTACCTGGACTACTACCGAGTCAGCATCTAACCACAGTCGGGCTAGCCAGCCGGGATTGCTAACTACCTGGACTACTACCGAGTCAGCATCTAACCACAGTCGGGCTAGCCAGCCGGGATTGCTAACTACCTGGACTACTACCGAGTCAGCATCTAACCACAGTCGGGCTAGCCAGCCGGGATTGCTAACTACCTGGACTACTACCGAGTCAGCATCTAACCACAGTCGGGCTAGCCAGCCGGGATTGCTAACTACCTGGACTACTACCGAGTCAGCATCTAACCACAGTCGGGCTAGCCAGCCGGGATTGCTAACTACCTGGACTACTACCGAGTCAGCATCTAACCACAGTCGGGCTAGCCAGCCGGGATTGCTAACTACCTGGACTACTACCGAGTCAGCATCTAACCACAGTCGGGCTAGCCAGCCGGGATTGCTAACTACCTGGACTACTACCGAGTCAGCATCTAACCACAGTCGGGCTAGCCAGCCGGGATTGCTAACTACCTGGACTACTACCGAGTCAGCATCTAACCACAGTCGGGCTAGCCAGCCGGGATTGCTAACTACCTGGACTACTACCGAGTCAGCATCTAACCACAGTCGGGCTAGCCAGCCGGGATTGCTAACTACCTGGACTACTACCGAGTCAGCATCTAACCACAGTCGGGCTAGCCAGCCGGGATTGCTAACTACCTGGACTACTACCGAGTCAGCATCTAACCACAGTCGGGCTAGCCAGCCGGGATTGCTAACTACCTGGACTACTACCGAGTCAGCATCTAACCACAGTCGGGCTAGCCAGCCGGGATTGCTAACTACCTGGACTACTACCGAGTCAGCATCTAACCACAGTCGGGCTAGCCAGCCGGGATTGCTAACTACCTGGACTACTACCGAGTCAGCATCTAACCACAGTCGGGCTAGCCAGCCGGGATTGCTAACTACCTGGACTACTACCGAGTCAGCATCTAACCACAGTCGGGCTAGCCAGCCGGGATTGCTAACTACCTGGACTACTACCGAGTCAGCATCTAACCACAGTCGGGCTAGCCAGCCGGGATTGCTAACTACCTGGACTACTACCGAGTCAGCATCTAACCACAGTCGGGCTAGCCAGCCGGGATTGCTAACTACCTGGACTACTACCGAGTCAGCATCTAACCACAGTCGGGCTAGCCAGCCGGGATTGCTAACTACCTGGACTACTACCGAGTCAGCATCTAACCACAGTCGGGCTAGCCAGCCGGGATTGCTAACTACCTGTACTACTACCGAGTCAGCATCTAACCACAGTCGGGCTAGCCAGCCGGGATTGCTAACTACCTGGACTACTACCGAGTCAGCATCTAACCACAGTCGGGCTAGCCAGCCGGGATTGCTAACTACCTGGACTACTACCGAGTCAGCATCTAACCACAGTCGGGCTAGCCAGCCGGGATTGCTAACTACCTGTACTACTACCGAGTCAGCATCTAACCACAGTCGGGCTAGCCAGCCGGGATTGCTAACTACCTGTACTACTAAGACAGAATTGAACCACCTAGCAGTAGGGAGCGCTAGTTAAAGACACCGAGTCAGAATCAAACCTTCGGGCTGGCTAGCATAGTACTCTCGTTTGTAATACGTAACGACATTTGGGCACATCCTGGACACTTCATACAACGGGCCAGAAATGACATTTCGGAATGACGGACCAAACAAAAAGGCGGCGAAATCCTATACGTTGGACAACCAAACTGTAACCAATCTGGGTGAGGTCGAATCTAGAGAGCGGCAGGGAGTGTCCATACTGTATGTTAGTACTAATATATATACTTTGAATTAGGTTTGCAGTCGGTCCTGCATAAGCGGAGCGCTAATCATAAACTGATTTCAGTTTAACATAGATAAAAGTAAACTCCAGCAGGTAACCGCAGCCTAATGTCCGTAAGATTTTTGAAAATTCGTTTAAAATGCTAATTTAATAGTTACTTTAATGCATGGTATATGGCAGCACCATAGAAGAAAAAACGAATAGGTGAACCAAATGAACGAATAAATGACAGTTCGATCAGTCTGTCCGACAGAAGTCCGTTCATTCATTTTTAGGGTTCCGTATCGATGGCCACAGCCATGACACTCGGTACTTTGTACCAGAGGTAAGTACCTACAAGTTTGCATGTGTGCATAAATTCACTGTAAGGTTGTCAGCCATAAAGAGATTACGGCGTGAAATTCAAATAGTTTCGAGTTTGTGTTTCTGATTGAGATGTATTTTGAACATACATGTCGAATATTTATTATATTTAAAATATGTTAGATAACAGTTATTTACTTAAAAACAACAGGGATAGATAATACGTAGGTAAATGGTGTTGGTAATTGTTCACGACTCTTGTAAATAGTTTGAATAATAAAGTTTTTGTAGGTTTTGTTTTTATCTCCTATCTAGGACCTCCTAGGACCTTTGAAATAGGTATTTTTGTGATGATTTTACGTTATATGCAGGTTATAGCTAATTATATGTATAGATATTTAGCTTATAGGGCCTTAGGAAAAAGAAAAGAAAAATAGTTTATTGGCACATACAAGTTACAAACATTGAGATGCAGCCCTAGTTCCCAAACTAGTCGTTAGACTGTATCTTGGGAACCAGTTCCTTCCCTTTTTTAAAGGACACGATAAAGTAAGTATCAATTAGGATAGGCTTTAATACTGTAATTTTACATGCTCTCTACTAACTTAGGTATCGTAATTGTAAGGATCCTTTTATGTTTTATATCTGTCTGTTTTGTAAATAAATGAGTTTGTGTGTCTGTTTTTCATTGGGAACGGCAAAAGAGGCTAGAAAACCGCGAAAATAGGCAGGGGTAAGATGTGTGTCTGAGAACAGTCTCCCTTACAGTATTGTTTCAATCTTCGATCAATAATCTAAAGATGCACTGTAGCCGCCTCAAAAGCGGCACCTTGAAAAGAAGGCATAAATCGGCAGTATGCCTTGTTTCGCTCTCATTCGCTCGGTAACCGCGCGCAAGGTGTAACGTTCACGATGCCGAAGTGCGTAGTGAAAAATTGCAAAAACTACACATTAAAAGTGCAAAAGAAGGATGGAGTGTCATACTTTCAGTAAGTAGATCTTTGTGTTAAATTATCTGTCCAAATTTTCAAGTTAATACATGTTTTATTTAAAATATTACAATTTTGATCATTGAGTTATCCCGGTATCAGTATCTGCATCTATCCCTTTTACTCTCGTATGTGCCGTTCATAAGCGGAAACAAAACAGAACCAGCCGTCCAACCATTTTATAGCTTCAGAATAAAGTCGGCAGGACAATAGATGGAGTCGTCATCATGAATTATTTTTTTTTGTGTTTATTATTATTTTAATCGACTTCTTCTAACTGATAGGATGATTTTTGATGATTATTCGAATAATATTTTTTTCAGTTTTCCGCAAAATGAAATTCAAAGAGAAATATGGAGATGTATTATAGCGAAAGATAGAGCAGAAGAGTTTTACAAACCGAATGCATCTAGTGTGGTTTGTTCGAACCATTTTTGCGAAAATGATATGTACACAACCGAAAAAGGATTTAGGAGAAAAAAAAAGACAGCCGTACCATCTATACAGGTAAAATATTACCCTGGTTTTTTTTTTCTTGCGATATTGCTAGCCTTTAATAATTAGTGACAAATATTGTAATATCTAAGCCGAAGCGTTATTATAGTTGTCACCGTCATTTGTTAATATCTTTGTGACTTTTTAGCTAGCGGAATCAATAAGCAAAGAGGACAAGACAGAAAGCTTAGAATCTTTATGTGCATCAAGCAGCGCGCCAATTTCAAATGTCGAAAGCAGTTGGACGCTTCCAAACACACAGGTATTACAAACCTGGGTGAGACATTTACATAATTTGTTTAAATTAATTTAACCATACAAATATCCTTTTATTTTTAGCTTGAACTTGAAAAGCCAATGACTGAGAATTCAGAAAACACATTTAAATTAAATATAAAATGTTCTAATACAATGACGTCTACAAACACTATACAGGTTTTATAAACATACTAGCTGCAAAACCCGGCGTTGCTCGGGTTAAAATACATCGCATGTTTAATGGTATAAAAAATATTTGAGGATGCATTTTTTAACGTAGATAATATAGATTTCTATCTTAGATATTGAAAGACTTAGTCGAACATTGCGGTGTATAGAAAGTATATTTAATTAATTAACTAATTGAAATAATTATAAGTTAGAATAAAAAAACACCTTAGTAAATGGAAAATTTATGTTTTATTCACACAATTATTTACATATGATATTCTACATACTACATATATAATAAATACATTAACATATTACACGTCATATTATACATTTACATTTTGTTTAATTTTTTTTTATAATACTTGCTTATAGACTACATTTATTATTTTATTGTCCGGGCTGTAGATGAACAAATTTCGAGGTGATCCTGCTCGTGAGCATGCAACGTATAATTGACCATGTGCAAAGCATGGTTCCTTTAAGTCAACGCCACAGTATTGGAATGTTTGGCCCTGTGCTTTGTTGATGGTCATACTGTAAGCCAACTTCACCGGGAATTGTAAACATTTAAACGTAAAGGGCAATCCATTTGATATTAAAGGTATTCGTGGTATAAATACTATTTGTCCTTTTTCTTTACCAGTCATTATACTGGCTTCGATGATGTTATTTTGTAGCTGTTTGATACAGAGTCTCGTACCATTACACAATTTTGGCGAGTTCAGATTTCGTAATAAAATAATTGGTGAACAAACTTTCAATTTAAGGCAGTGATATGGCATTCCTGGAACATTTAGTGAATTCAAAAATTCAGTAGGAAAATTTACGCTTTCTTGTTCATCAGTCATTGTATCAATTGAATTGTAGATTTTCTCTTCTCCCGGAATCATTTCCTGGATGATGTCGTTGATGCTATTGACAATATCGTTCTTCGTGGCTAGAATAATGCGCTCCCGTAACCATTCTGAATTAGTATAATTTTCAGCAATACTTAAATTCTTTATTCTTTATTCTTTATTGTTCAATTTACAATAAGAGCTTACAGTTTCCCAAGACGCTCTATTGTTAATATTTACAATTAAAATTACAAATTACAAATATTTTCAATTACAAATTATTGTTGTTTAAAAAGATGTATAAATTTTTAATTATTATAGGCATGCTATCCACAAAAATGTCAATATGTTGGATCTCGGCAACGAATCCATTGAGCAAATGTATTGCCCTAGACGTAGTAAGGTGTAGCGCTCGCTGCGTGCGCGGCGCTGAAGTTGCAAACAGCTGGTGCCGTCGCCGACCCGTGCGCACGTATTTTTGTGGCACAAAGAGACTCATATTATTTAACACCTCAGAGTTATTGACATTTCCCCGCAACAGCAGACAGTAGTGGACACCAAGAAGCAACTTCCGCCTAAGCTCCAAGGTATCGAGTCCGACTGAGCCATATACGAACAGAGATGGGAAGAGAAACGGGTAATATCCGTACATTCGCTTATAGAGGTACCTAGCGAACTTACGCTGCAGTTTTTCTATCATGAGAGAATACTTAGTTTCATAGGGATCCCAAACGATTGCGCAGTACTCCAACTTGCTCCGGACAAAAGCATTATACAGCACTAACGCAACTCTAGTATCCCTGAATTGGTAAGCTGTTCTCATTATGAACCCTAGAGCTCTATTAGCACTCTTACATAAAATAATTATGTGTTGACGAAAATTAAGTTCAACATCCATCAATATGCCTAGATCTTTTTTTTCTGTTTCTCTTTTCAGAGATACACCACGAAGATAATATGTCGCCATAATCGGGCATCTTGATCTTGTAAAACTTAGTACACTACATTTAGATATATTAAACTCCATTCTATTGCAGTGACTCCAATTCTCAACACGGTTAATATCATACTGCAAGCCTTTGCAGTCTTCGTCGCTTTTAACTGATTTAAAGATCTTCAAGTCGTCAGCAAACATCAAACATCGGGTGTTAGTGAGGTTTGCTGGTAGATCATTAATCATCACAAGAAACAAGGTGGGTCCAAGGGTACTGCCCTGACTCACTCCTGATCTAGTAAAGTACTCCTCAGACTGGTAATCGCGAAGTTGTACGTATTGTTTACGATCCTTAAGGTAGTCAGCAAAAAAACTAAGAAGTTTTGGACACATTCCCAGCGAGGACAACTTAGATAACAAGATATCGTTATCAACAACGTCAAAAGCACGTCGAAAGTCCAAAAATACCGCATCCACTTGCGCCCCAGTATCCATTTCATTTCATATACACTTCATTTATAAGTTGTTCAGAACACTCTAGAATAGTCAAATAGTTTTTACTTTTTCATTTGATCAAATCACTTGAATTTATGTAATCACTGTTCACTTTTGGCTTCAATTGATCTTTTCGCGACTGTAAACACGGTTCAACTGACAAAAAGTCACTGATTTTCGGTTTATATACCGTTGGAAATCGAAATTTCTAGTATTAGAAAACTCTACATTCCGATGTACATAATTACGATCTGGATCGTCCGGATTAATTTCAATAGTTGCACACATTTCGGATTTTTCTAGAAGCTTCTAGATTATTCCAGTCATTTCTAGAACTATCTAGAGTATTCTAGAGCATTCCATATCGATTTTTACACTTGCACACAATTTTGAATCTTTTTAGATCTTTCCAAACATTTCTAGAACTTTCTAGACCATTCCATACCGATTTTAGCAGTCGCACACAATTTTGGAACTTTCTAGATCATTCCAGAAATTTTAAGAACTTTCTGGAACATTCCATACCGATTTTAGCAGTCACACACAATTTTGGAACTTTCTAGATTCCAGAAATTTTTAGAACTTTCTGGACAATTCCATACCGATTTTAGCAGTCACACACAATTTTGGAACTTTCTAGATCATTCTAGAAATTTTTAAAACTTTCTGGAACATTCCATACTGATTTTAGCAGTCACACACAATTTTGGAACTTTCTAGATCATTCCAGAAATTTTTAGAACTTTCTGGAACATTCCATACCGATTTTAGCAGTCACACACAATTTTGGAACTTTCTAGATCTTTCTAGAAATTTTTAGAACTTTCTGGCACATTCCATACCGATTTTAGCAGTCACACACAATTTTGGAACTTTCTAGATCATTCCAGAAATTTTAAGAACTTTCTGGAACATTCCATACCAATTTTAGCAGTCACATACAATTTTGGAACTTTCTAGATCATTCCAGAAATTTTTAGAACCTTCTGAAACATTCCATACCGATTTTAGCAGTCACACACAATTTTGGAACTTTCTAGATTCCAGAAATTTTTAGAACTTTCTGGACAATTCCATACCGATTTTAGCAGTCACACACAATTTTGGAACTTTCTAGATCATTCCAGAAATTTTTAGAACTTTCTGGAACATTCCATACCGATTTTAGCAGTCACACACAATTTTGGAACTTTCTAGATCATTCCAGAAACTTTTAGAACCTTCTCGAACATTCTAGATCGATTGTTACACTTGTACACATTCTGGAGTTTTCTAGATTATTCCAGAAATTCCAGAAATTTTTAGAACTTTCTAAAAGTTCCCATGAGTTAAAAAAGGACAGATATATATTTTTTTACATTTTCGCCACCCACAACCACCCACTTCCACCCACCGCGACCAAACTCCCTTACTCCCACCTGGAGACCAAGGGGTATTTACCACCCCAACGGGAAGTTGATTGGAGTTAGTGGTGATAGAGAAAACCCTGGCTTTACGTACTAACATAAGCATTTTATATATATATATATATATATATAGATTATTACTGTATTTAAGTATTGTTTAAATTATTTCATGAACAACTATAATAAATATTGCGGATGAGTTATATAATTAAAAATGTTTTTTTTTCTAGGAGTCGTCTGGATTAGAGATTGGTGATTTCCAAATTGATGTCGCTCCTATCATCAACTCTCCACGTACGTCGTTGAGTATTGGATCAGTGCTAGACACTCCTAAGAAAGCTACTTTAAGAAAGGATCTCAGACTATGTAAAAGGCGTTTATTAACTAAAAATAAAAAAATAACAAAAGATTTTAAAAAAATAATGCTTCTTTAAAATCTGTGATCATGACTTTGAGGAAACAGAAAGATTTGGATGAATCCATTTTAGACAACTTATCAAGTCATGTAGAAGTAAAGGACACTTTCAACGCTTTGCTCCTTAAAAATATTAATAAACGAAAGAGACCCTTTTCGAAATATCCACCGGATGCAAGAAAATTTGCTTTAACAATACATTTCTATTCACCAGCCGCTTACCGATATATAAGAAAAAAGTGTCATAACTGTTTGCCACATCCCAATTCTTTATTTCGTTGGTACAAGAGTGTAGACGCAAAACCTGGATTCACAGCGGAAACTCTTGACAGGCTTAAACAAAAGTCTAAATCTGCCAATATAGAAATTTTATGTGCCCTAGTGGCTGACGAAATGGCTATCCGGCAACAAAAAAATATGGTGTGGAGGTCGTTATATAGGCGTAGTGGACATGGGGTTAGGTGAAGCCACTGATAATGATCCTATAGCTCAGCAAGCTTACGTATTGCTTCTGGTGTCGCTACGTGAAAGTTGGAAAATACCTCTTGCGTATTTTTTCATCACAGGATTAAAGGCTGAAATGAAGGCAAACATCATTAACATAGCACTTCAGGAATGTCATTCAGTAGGGGTGAAAAGTAGTTTCACTTACATTCGATGGTTGTAAAAGTAATATTCTGACCATGAAACTATTAGGATGTAAAATTGATTACATTCACAACCTCAAACCATATTTTGAACACCCTGTATCCAAACTTAATGTGACAGTATTCCTAGACCCTTGTCATATGGTCAAATTAATGCGCAATACCCTTGAATCGAAAAAGTGCATTTCTGACGATGAAAACAAAATAATCAAATGGAACCTTCTGTGCTAGTTGAATAATTTGCAACAGAAACTTTGTTTGAACTTAGCGAACAAATTGACAAATAGGCACATTGAGTTCAAAAATGAGATAATGAAGGTCAAGTTAGCAACACAGTTGATGAGTCATAGTGTGGCTAAAGCGATACAGTTTTGTCAAGATTTGAAAATACCAGAATTCCGTGATAGCGAACCTACTATAAAATTTTTGCTGCTGATAAATGACCTGTTCGATATCCTCAACTCTCGAAATTTAAGAGATTATGGTTTTAAGAAGCCGTTGCAATCAGGAAATGTTACCCTGTGTTTTGCGTTTTTACAAAGCGCTAACGATTATCTCAATTCACTAACTATTAATATCAAAAGAAAAAGAACTATTAAGAAGAAATCTGATACCAGAGTTATATTTACAACCGAAACCGTGCCTCTATGGAAATGCCAATCCAACACTGGTGTGATTGGATTATTGGTGTGCATCGAAAGTATCCAGCATTTATACAGAAATGTTGTTGAAACCCAGTACCTGACCTTTTTGTTAGCGTACAAAGTGAGTCAGGATCACATTGAACTCTTTTTTGGCAATATAAGAAGCCATGGCGGCCATAATAACAACCCAAACGTACAACAATTCATGGCAGCTTACAAAAAAAATCTGACATTTATCGAAACTAGGGACAAATTTACTGGGAACTGCATTCCTCTCGAAGAAATGTCAATTTTAAATTGTGGGAACGCAGTAACGAGTATAAATAACACTTCGGTGGGCTATCGTTTAGAATTAGAGTTAGAAGGTGACGGATCGCGACAGAAACCAAAATCTGATATAGATGAAGCAGAAACTGAAAAATATCAAGTTAATTGCGTCATTTTTTCTGCTACTTTAAATGAACAATCAGCAGGATACGAATCAGAATTAATAATGCAGATTATCGGATACATATCTGGCTTTGTAGTCCGCCATTTACTAAAACATTTGAAATGTGAAAATTGTAAAGACTGTTTGCTAGCCAAAGAAAAACTGAGGTTCCATAAACTAATTGATATCAAAGATTTGGGTGGATTATGCAATGCGTCAGAAGATGTGTATTTAATTTGTGAAAAAGCAGAAGATATCGTTAAAAAAAATTTACGCACTGGTGGATGTATAAAGGAAAAAATGTGTATTTCCGTTTTGAAACAATTTATAAATTGTGATGTATTCAGAGACATTAATGAACACTGCCAAGGAATGTTCGGTCACAAGATCGAGCTTTTAAAGGCGGTCATTGAAAAATATATTGACATACGTCTACATCATGCAGGAAAACTTACAACAGCCGAAATTAAAAATAAATCAAAACGAAAATTATATAACAAATTAAATTTGTTCCAAGGCACTTAAGTCTAAAAGCCAGTACAGGTTTTCTATTCAGAAAACCAGGTATCGCAGCAGTTCTGTCCGTTTCATCTATGAACGTCCTGCAAGCTGCAAGTCTTTTGCAGCTGGATTTTTTTTACATTATATGTAATATATAACTCTTTGTCCGTGTAATAAATGTACCTATGCCTTTCAACTGTGTATATTGTAAAATCTGTTATATATTTCTTTAAAAATAACCATACTGTTATTAATAAATTACTTTTATAGAAAACTGCATTAGTATTTTTATTTTCTAAATCTTAACCTATATTTAAACAAATTATACTCGCTTACGAAGAACATACTTTCTTGCAAGGACGTCTAACATACTTAATAATTTAGTATGCGAGGTGCCGGTGCGGCGCGCTCAGCAGTGGCGGCGGTTGTCCGGGCGACTGTCCTGGCCTTCTTGTTCCGGAGCTCCTTGCGGAACACCGGGCACGAGACGTGGTTGGCGGGATGCGGGCCCGCGAAGTTAGCGCAGGTGGGTGGGTCCTCCCGCGGCCGAGGGCAGTCCATTGCGGCGTGGGGATCGCCGCATCGGACGCAGGCCAGTGGGCGGTGGCAGCCGTGTGACGAGTGCCGGAATGCCTGGCACCGGTGGCACTGCGCGGGTCCACGCTTGCCACGCCAGGCCTCGATGGTGATGTTCGGCATGTGCAGGAGCTCCGCGATGTCGTAGAGGGCGGCGATGTTGGAGGTCCGCCGGATCTGGACGTAGAAGAGGCATCCGGGGCGTCCTGCACGCGCTCGGATGGCCTTTACGTGTTCCGCCTCAAAGCAGTGTTCGGCTAAGGCGGCGACGATCTCGGCGGGAACCCGAGGCCATCACGCTGTTCGTAGGCTTCTCCGCGGAATTCCGTGTGCGCGTGCGACCAAAAGCAGCGAGTAGAACGGGGGCCGCACGACGTGGACTTACCCGGGGCTTGCCTCTGGTGGCAGACCGGGCTTGCCCACGCGGTGACGGCAAATAATCGCCGCGGCGCTGTGAGGGTAGATGATCCCCTCCGATACGAGATGCGTCGGGTTCTTCTCGGAGGGTAGTTGCGTCAGCAACTACCTCGAGATCGCGAAATGCGGGTAGGTCCGGGCACAGTGGCGGTAGTGCGGGACACGGCTACCACACACAAACCAGAGACGGTCCTATTGTTTCAATCGAGTGAGGTCCCGGTATTTATAGTTTGCTTTCTCGCTCGCACATCTCCCACCATTGTAATTTTGTTCTAGAGTTATCGACAGAGAAAGGTAAATAATCAGACAAGGACCACGTTAGCAACATTCAGTACAGTTTTGATTCAAGCAGATGTAACTGCGAAAAGAAGTGAAACACCGAAGGACAACTAGAAGCGAGAAGAGCCTAGCAGAATGCTACGAAAGAGACAGCGCCGTAATTAACCCTTGTAAGGATCTTCACTCTAGCGACAGCGTCGTAAGAGAACCTCGAAGAAGAAAAGCCTCTCGCGTCTCCCAATCGAAAGCAGTACATCGCAAACTACGTTGGTCCTTGCAATTCATCGTGTTTTCTTCCACTTCGAGGCGTTACTTCCCCTCGCAAGTCAGTCGCAACCATACGATGTACCGTCTCCCGAATGGAGCATCTTTTACGCTATTAATATAAGGTCATCTTTGCCATAGGGGTTCAAAGGATCGACTCGCTAAGAAGAAGAAGTGTTTATTTTATACATTACTAGCTTGTGCAAGTGGCTTGGCTCGCGTGAACAGAGTTTCTATGACTGTCTTCTAAGCCTATATGTTAATCCAGGTTCTAATCTGTCTACCTAACAAATTTCAGCCAAATACGTTCAGTAATTTTTGCGTGAGAGTAATAAACATCCATACGAACTTTCACATTTATAATATTGAATAGGATTTACCTAGAAACTCCTTGTCTATGATACAACCTTCAACTTTTTTGTAAAGTACATAATTACATACTTGTTCAAAATACGGTACGGAATTCTTGCTGAGCTACTTCGACTCTCACTTGGCCGGTGTTTGATTGACGTTCTACTTGCTGCTTGCGCGCCGGCACCGAAGAGAATTAATACACTAGTCCTAGCCGGTATAATAATTTGAATAGATTACATATAATATTTTGCGTCTTCGTCGTCGCGGACGGTTAAATACAACGTATTTCGCATTTTCAGCATTATTTGTGGGACGTTACGATAGATAACGCGCGAGCGGTAGGTAAGCTAGCGATAAGTGCTAAATCGACCGTGGCATATCGTTTGGCCTGACCTGGCCGCCGGCAGTTTTAGTCGGAACGTTTCGTCTGAACGGGGCGTCTGTTGCAGGTTCCTTCGCGTGACTTGCTCTTGCCAGCACCTGGTAGCCATGGCGAAGATGATGATAGCTCTGCTGACGACGCTGCTCGCCGTCTGCGCGGCTGACAACTTCATGTAAGCTAATTATACATTGCGACCATACTTTGATGTTATAGTTGTAAGTAGTAGGTATCTGGCTATATCCTTTTAATTTCCAATTTATTGTACCCTATTAAACTGGTCCACCATGCAGACCAGTGTTTACTCCAATTCTATAATGATCTTAAATGGATCTTTCTCTTCACTGTCACCAAAGTTCAATGACTGAGATTATTTGTCTATAAATAACTGGTTATGTATATCAGTAATATTTATGTACCTTTAGATAATATTATTTTGTAATAGGCGAGCAGCTTATGTGAATGTTATGTTCTCGAGTGGCGATCTGTTGAAGTTCGCGTGAAGCCGCTGGATGTGGGCAGCGCAGGGTCGGTTGTTGTGGAAATCCTTGGGGGAAGCCTTTATCCAGGAGAGGATGTCTTTCGGCTGAATTGATGATGATGAGTAGGTTATGCACCCTATATCTGTGTATGTGTTTTAAAAATAGTCCAAATCCATACTAAATTGAAGCACTGACTAAATTGGATGGTGTTTGTACCTTTGTCCACTGAATAAAACTAATATAGGGCCATAGGGCCGTGTCTACATGATATATTTTTTGTAATTTTCAAAGGGATTTTGAGGGTTGTGGGCTGGAGTGCACTGAGAGTGCTGCTATGCCTTACAAATAAATTAAAACAGCTGAACCAATTAGAGTGAAACTGCCTAATTGTACCTTACATTCTAGAGTAGTCTTAAAACACTTTTTATCCCAGAAAAGTTGAGGGTTCCCTGACAAATGTAAAAAAATGAATAAATGAAATGCTTCATCACATTAAAAAGAACTGGTAAAGTGCAAGTCAGAACTACGCACAAAGGGTTCCGTACCATCATACTAGATGGCGCTAGTTTCTTCACGTTTAAAAAAATATTTTTGTATGGAGACTTTCACTTTTTCTAATTTTTAGTACTTATTTGTTGTTAGAGTGGCAACAGAAATACATCATCTGTGAAAATGTCAACTGTCTAGCTATCACGGTTAATGAAGTACAGCCTGGTGACAGATGGACAGACAGACAGGGGAGTCCTAGTAATAGGGTCCTTTGGGTATGGAACCCTAAAAATTTACTTAAAGCCACTTAGCTGTTTTTAGTGTTATTTTCCCTTTATCATGAATTCATGAGTCAACATCCTATTTTGTTAATCTAGATAATCCAAGGGTTCCCACAGGAAAGCAAGCAAATGGTGTCTCTGGAATGGCTCAATATATTAAAATGAAACCTTCACTGTTAGGGTCCAGACACACGGACTGCATTTTGACTGCTAGCCAGCTGCAAATTCGCAGTTTGAATTCAGTTCTCCTAATTACTTGCACTTTAACTGCATCCAAACTGTGAATTTACAGCTGGAATGCGGTCCGTGTGTCTGGATCCTTAGGTTTGGTGTGTTGAATATATGAAGATGAAACCTTCACTATCAGGTTTGGTGTGTCTAACATTAGTTATAGTGCGTTGAATGTTGCACCTTCTTAATAAAGATTCAACAAAATCATGCTCTTTATCCTGGACAGTCAAAAGGTTACCGGAGGAACTGTAGAATTAATGTATTGAGATGAAACCTTTACAGTTAGGTTGGGCATACGCATACGCAGTTATAACATAACATGGTACTACTATAAAAAACGGTCAGTTCAAACTTGCGTACTGAGGGTTCCTTACCAAAATACCATTGGATACAATACCCTACAAACATAAACAAGTAAAACAATTGCACATACTAAACTTTGTAGGTGAATATATATGTGACGGACGATTCTCCACCTGCAAATGTAAATTTGTAATTACAAAATAAAATATTTTTTTGTGATATAACTACAAAATTACCGTGAGACCGTGCTCTGTGCCAAATTTCATTATTTTAGGTCAACGGGAAGTACCCTATTTTTGTAAATTTTGATTAACATGTGAGTATTTAAATATGTGACAAAAATGTATAATGTATATGACTTAGAAGGTTGATTTTATTCACAGCTCCAGGGTCCCTTAGTATATGATATAAATTTTAACTTGTTACCTCCATGCAATCCTGAGAAAAAGGGTTTTGACAGACAAACTGAAAACAAAGTGATCCTATAAGTGGGCGAAGATATGGGAAAAAACTAGTCAAGTAATAAGGTTTTGGCCTTATCAGCATTTAGTTATTGCATTCAGATTTGTTTGCTTATCGTGGTATGTAACAAAAAAGGGTTATTGACCCCTTCTATTTTTATTACCCACTAAATGTAATACTAAATCCACTAATTTATTACCTAAAGTTGAAATCAGGTTTCCCTTTAATGCATGGTTATAAAATGAGCAAGAAGCATGTTGTTTCTGTTGTAAGATTATCAACAAAGAAATTACATTCTTATTTAAGCTCATCCACCTATACCATACACTACTCTGTACTATGGCAGGCGCGTGCCGCTGTTCCGCATGCAGTCTGCGCGCGAGCACTTCCACGAGGTGGGCACGGAGCTGAGCTCGGTGCGCGTCAAGTACCAAGTCGCGGGCCCCGCGCCGGAGCCACTCTCCAACTACCTTGACGTGAGACAACCCTAAAACAACAGAAATCGTACTAAGTACAATCAGACTTGAATATAATCATACTTTGCCACTTCAGTTATTTACGCTGGGTTGTTCTGGTGAGCCAAAAGAGCATATCTTGGAAAACCCTCCGGGCGCCGCCCGGTGGGTCGACCAAGGTATTGCTGGTAAGATGAAGTCGCCAAAGACCTCAAAGAGTTGGGAGTGCCCGAATGGTCACACTTGGCACAAAATAGGATAGAGTGGCGCACTTTAATGTCGGAGGCCAAGATCCACTTCGGGTCGCTGAGCTAGCGAAGTAAGTAAGTAAGTAAGTGTTTTGGTGATGGCTGATTCTTTGGCTTAGGTAGCACATTGCATTCCACCAATCAGACTATTAGGTTTATAGACATAGTACACTCAACCTACTCTTTATTGTACATCAAAATAAACAAATACATGTACAAAACTAAATGAAAACTAAGAGACATACAATTTGGGCGGTCTTATCGCTGAGAGCGATTTGTAAACCTTATATGAACTATTAATAAGTGTTGACGCGAGATGAGTGATGTCTCCAGTGGCAGTGATAACCCTTAGCAGTCCCTGTAAGTAAACATGTGCTATCAGTCACTACTCACTCGCTAACCACTTCGTATATCGACTCGCTAAGTAGCAGAACAACTTAACAATACAGCTGTGGTTTCTGTTCAGATTCTATACTATTTTTAATTGTACATTTATTTATTGAAAAGACTACGGAATTCTACTTTGCGCGTGCTCCGAAATGCGCTTGGCCACTTTTTTATGAAATTTTCACATTAAAATTACAGGAAAAATTCCGTTTATTTTTATGTGGCGATTGATATTGTTATCAAATATTGTCGAACAGGAAGTCTAACGGTATTTAGCATTCCAAAAAAACAATTATTTACTAGTTCCAGTATTTTGCTATAAATGATTAAATGTATAATTCATTATTTTAGGCCAAATTATTAATTGTTCCGTTCACTTTTTGAATTTAGCGAGAGAGAAGATATTGCACAAACTGGGAACAGACTGTGCACATAGGTACCAATTTATAGTTAGCACACTAATAATGTTTTGAGCTTTTGCTGTGTGCCGCTCTTCTATAAAACCTTAGACATTCACCTTCCAACTCAAATTTATTGGCACTCCAGGACCGTCAAGTGAACTTGCATACCATGTTATCTGTGGTTGTGTGCTGTATTAGCTGTGATTACTACAGTCTACACATGTCTACTTACATATTTACGTTATTTTATTACACCTACATACAAGTACTATAATAGTTATTTTATTACACCTACATACAAGTACTACATACAAGTACTATAATAGTTATTTTATTACATCTACATACAAGTACTATAATATTTTTTGCTCAATCATAAATATTAAATACTGGTCGTAGCTAAGTGTGACTAGTGTGTGCTCGAGTCGATTACACAAGTTGATTGACCTGAAGCATTTTTTTCTCCGTTTTCGTGCTTAGCAAAGCACGTTATGGTGTTGCTGTAACTAGATGGCAGACTTGAAAGCTGTGTCAGAGGCCTTATAGGTGGCTTTAAAAACTTCTGACGATTGGGTTTACCACTAGCTCTACAACGTTCACCAACCCGGACTTTGCCTCAGTCTGTGGAGTACCTTACCGAGTTTGGGAAGAGACCCGTGCCCTAGCAGTGAGGACGAGCTGTAAAGATGTGTGGTTGTGTGGTGTGTGCAGGCGCAATACTACGGACCGATCAGCATTGGCACGCCCCCGCAGTCGTTCAAGGTGGTGTTCGACACCGGCTCCTCCAACCTGTGGGTGCCCTCCAAGAAGTGCCACTACACCAACATCGCGTGCCGTGCGTATAACCCACTAACAGTCGTTTTAGGTTGTGTTCGAAACCGGCTCCTCCAACCTGTGGGGGCCTCCAAGAAGTGCCACTACACCAACATCGCGTGCCGTGCGTATAACCCACTAACAGTCGTTTTTGGTTGTGTTCGAAACCGGCTCCTCCAACCTGTGGGGGCCTCAAAGAAGTGCCACTACACCAACATCGCGTGCCGTGCGTATAACCCACTAACAGGCGTTTTAGGTTGTGTTCGAAACCGGCTCCTCCAACCTGTGGGGGCCTCCAAGAAGTGCGTCTACACCAACATCGCTTGCCGTGCGTATAACCTACTAACAGTCGTTCAAAGTGGTGTTCGACACCGGCTCCTCCAACCTGTGTGTGTCTCCAAGAAGTGCGACTACACCAACATCGCGTGCCGTGCGTACGAGTATAACCTACTAACAGTCGTTCAAGGTGGTGTTCGACACCGGCTTCTCCAACCTGTGTGTGCCTCCAAGAAGTGCGACTACACCAACATCGCTTGCCGTGCGTATAACCTACTAACAGTCGTTCAAGGTGGTGTTCAACACCGGAACCTCCAACCTGTGTGTGCCTCCAAGAAGTGCGACTACACCAACATCGCTTGCCGTGCGTATAACCTACTAACAGTAGTTCAAGGTGGTGTTCGACACCGGCTCCTCCAACCTGTGTGTGCCTCCAAGAAGTGCGACTACACCAACATCGCGTGCCGTGCGTATAACCTACTAACAGTCGTTCAAGGTGGTGTTCGACACCGGCTCCTCCAACCTGTGGGTGCCTACAAGAAGTGCCACTACACCAACATCGCGTGCGTGCGTATACCACTTGCACGGGGTGAGCCGTCGAGAGGAGTCGGTGATGGCAATAAACTATAAGAGATAACTTGTTGCCATGGGTGCTATGGCGGCGATTTTGATTTCAGCAAAAATGAAATTAAAAAAAAATTGAATAAAATATCATACACGTGCCAGCCAGGAATCAAACCCTGTCTACGTTAGAACTAATATATGTACTTTGCCCTGTCAGTCCTCAAAAATATGCAAGTCCTTTATTTGTGATAGATAGCTGTTGTTTAGGTAGCTTATTTATCCACCACCCATCACCCCTGAAGGTCAGTAAGATGTCTTCACTATCTAAGAGAAAAGGATATAGGGAATTGCTACAGACTATTAATAAAAGTAAATAGTTACAGTATATAAGCGTTGGTGGCTCAACGGTAACGGCTAGGCCCTCCTAACCAGAGGTCCCGGGTGCAAAGTCGGACGGGGCCAATGTACCATTGAGTTTTTTTTTATTTACGTACATACTTACCGATTGCTTTGACGGTGAGGAAACCTGCACACGCCTGCTAAGAAACTCGGAGGTTGTGTGTGAAGTCGACCAACCCGCACTATGCCCGCGTTGTCGACTAAGGCCGGATCGCCCTAATTCAGTGTAGGCCAAAGCCCCTCGGTGGGGACGTATATGAGCTTATATGATGAGGCTGTATCTACTATCTCTCAAAAAGAAGGTCGCATAGGCATAAAAAGCATAATTTACCTAATTTTAAAAAGAAACGTGCGTGCTCGGTATATATTAAATGCTAAGAAAAAAAATGTATTGTTTGCCAAACTAAAAAAGGTCAATAATAGTGTAATACTAGGTAGTAATAAATTAGAATTTGTGAATACTACGATGTTCCTTGGTATAACCTTTGATGTTTCACTTCAATGGGGACCACACATCAAACTTTAGCGGGAAGGCTTAGTTCGGCTGCTTATGCCGTTAAGAAAATAAATCAGTTAACGGATGTAGGTACTGCGAGACTAGTGTATTTTAGTTACTTCCATAGTATAATGTCTTATGGCATCTTACTGTTGGGGCACGCTGCTGATATAGAAACTATTTTCATCCTGCAAAAAAGAGCTATCCGAGCAATCTATCAGATGCGATCACGTGAGTCACTACAGAATAAGTTTAAAAAAATCAATATTTTAACTGTTGCTAGCAAAATCATGTATGAAAACATCGTGTACGTTCGCATAGGTACGCATTTATTTCCTGGAAATAGGGACAGGTATAATTAGAATTTAAAAAATGTTAATAAAATATATATATGTCGGAGCAGGTTCAGATGGAGTTCCTTCATCAGACATCGTGTGGGCCTAGTTGGGTAAGTCGAGTAAAGAGACAACAATGAACTTGTACAATCGTAGATTTATTTAAACACAATCACTTAGTTAAGTTCACTTTAGGTATGCTCTTGTAACGAGGATAGTTCCTAGGCAGGCAAGTCACGACCAGCCCTCGTTGAAGCCTTCTTTGGAATGGCGTGGCCGGCGAGCTCTCGCGCCTAGGCTCCGTCCTAGCGCATGGCGGCGGAACCAGTCATCTCAGGTACCAACATAACTGATCTGACAGGTTAGCCAATATGGCCGCTCGTGCGCTGCGCTACAACTGAGCAATCATGACCGTCTCCGACACGGCCATCCTGAGCATACACACGTCCTCGTGTGTCTAATCTGAAACAAGGAAGACACAGCAAAGTACACCCGCTCGGTCTTTCCTGACTTAACTAATGCTAAGGGTCTATCTCAAGTAAACTGCTTTTTCCATAATTAATCTTCACTTTATTGAAACTAATTTTAAATAATTTTTATCTCTACCATATTCAGTGTATTCACTTCAGTTTACAAGTCTCTCATGTAAGGAAATTCATAAAGACCATAACTGACGACTATCTTCAACAAGGGATTTTTTTTAAATAAGAAAAGATTATTTTCCATGCTTCCATAAAATAACTAAAAACATCTTTAACCCTGAATCAGCGAACTCAATACAATTAAAAGTAAATTTTACACAGAAAATACGAGAGCAACCAAGTACCAATTGAAAGTATTATTCATTTCATTAAAACAACATCCAGTAGACCAATTAACAAACCGGGTATCGAATTCGTGGCCATAGGGCTATTACATAGCCACCCACATACGCGCACCCCCACATGGGGTCGCCGAGTCAACCATATGACTCTACGGTCTCTCCAGACCCGACCTCCGCCAGAGCTCACCGCGCACCGCGTATCCGCGGACTACTCAGAGTAGACACCGACTTCTACCGGACTACGGCTACGGTAAAGCCTCTGGTACGGTCTGACCAGCCGAATCGAACCCAAACAAAACTTGACCTTCTATGTTCCTCTACTTCGCATGGTACTTGAATCTCCGGCATTTCCCTCAACCTGTCTCGACTTCGTAGCCCAGGAACTTCACACGCGTTTTTTTTAAAAAGAACATTTCTTCAAGTTTAGCGACATACGCTTAATACCATCCGATTCTTCCGTCAACAGTGCGGGGCTAGCGAACGGAGACTTACTCGGTCTTATTATTTCTGCTTCTAACAGTTCATTGTTACTTGACATTCCGCGGGTTGTACGGTCGTTTTTGAACGGTACGGTTTTTTTTTATTCACAATTGTTAAGCCCTTGGCACCATCTCACCTGATGCCGAAGATAGAATCGGGCTTACTAAGATTCCCCAACGCAATGGAGAACTGGCTATGTTATCTTCATGCCGGAACACATCAATTTTGTTAATACTGATGTTCGGCGGCAAGACTTAGATAAGATGGTGGCAGCTAGCCAGGCGGGCCTACAAAATGCCCCACCATCAACCAAACCGAGTCTTACAAAGTTGACCCCACCGGGAATCGAACCCGCGACCTCCTGGTGTGAAGCGAATGGACTTACCATTACGCCAAGGAGGCGGTTAAAATCAACTTCGGCTCGGGTCTATCAAACGAATCTCGCACTCACCGGTGGTAACGCGAGTAGTTGGGAATCCCCGAGTAAAATTATCGGAGTATTTTACTAACAACAATAACAAGTACTTGCCTACTCTCAATCGAAACGTCCGTATCTTCCTCCTGGAAATGAATAATTTGTTTGTTTTGGTTCTCCGTCGTGACACGTATTTACTGCACATGACTTAGTTAACGAAAACTCACTGACACCAATGTTTGCGAATTACCCTCTGCTTAAGATTTCGCGACCTATTATGATGTCACTCGGAAGATACACGTCCGGCAAAACATGAAATAATATTTCGGTCGGATAGTCACAGATATCAACGAGACAACACTTGTTGGGTACAGTTAACTCTCGTTTTACCTATGCCTAATAACGACACTACATTGTTTATGCGTTTCCCGGACAATCGGCAAGCTAAACTCTATTTTACTAAGGAACACTCGGCACCGGAATCAAAGTGAAAATAAAGCTGCTTACCAAGGTGTTTAAGTGTTCCAACAGGGGCGTCCACCTCACACAGGTTGACGCGTCGCGCGGCGGGTGCCGCGGAGGCAGTGGCGGCTGCAGGGCCGGGGCAGCGGCTCGCGATGTGGCCGCGCTCGCCGCACTTGAAGCAGACCACCGCTCCACTAGTGGACGGGAGGCTCACGCGTGACGCGGCAGTCGGGGAATTACCGGCCACGTTAGTCATCCTCACGTCCTTTGTCCTCTGTCGACTCGGCACTCTGATTGTTTATGTCCGAGTTTTCCGCATCCGAAACATTTTATTGGTGTAGTGGGTGGTCTTGTGCGTTTTGCAGTATCAAAGCCGGCGTCTTTTGCGTCTACGTTCGGCGCCTTTCGTTTCAAATAAGAAAAGGCTTGCAGCTCCTTTTGTAGTTGTTGACGAGTAGTAATTTCCGTTGTGAATGCTAGGCGCTGTAACCGTGAATCAATCTGTGCTAGGTGAGCGAGCACGACTGATACGACGATGTGTTCGGCGTTCACGTTTTTGAAGCGGTTCATGAACGACGAAAAAATGCGACTGGCGTAAGCTCCATATGTTTCCTTCTCACTTGGTTTATCGGTTCCAAGGTTAACAAGGGTAGCGGCCACGGTTTCGACCGGGGCGTATCTGGTGGTAAACAGGCCTTTAAATTTAGTCCACGTCATACCTTGGTAGGTTATTTGCGATAACCATGTCGATGCAGATCCCTTTAGGGCCTTGCTGGGCCTCGAGAATTTGTCGCCATTGTCTGTCGCTTCCAGGATCACCACGTGGCGTCTCATTTACTCGACCGGATCCCAA
Source organism: Coleophora flavipennella (assembly GCA_947284805.1). Lineage (NCBI taxonomy): Eukaryota > Metazoa > Arthropoda > Insecta > Lepidoptera > Coleophoridae > Coleophora > Coleophora flavipennella. The sequence continues at coordinate 17,491,230 of OX369273.1, read as the reverse complement.
TTCTGATGTCGGAGCAGGTTCAGATGGAGTTCCTTCATCAGACATCGTGTGGGCCTAGTTGGGTAAGTCGAGTAAAGAGACAACAATGAACTTGTACAATCGTAGATTTATTTAAACACAATCACTTAGTTAAGTTCACTTTAGGTATGCTCTTGTAACGAGGATAGTTCCTAGGCAGGCAAGTCACGACCAGCCCTCGTCGAAGCCTTCTTTGGAATGGCGTGGCCGGCGAGCTCTCGCGCCTAGGCTCCGTCCTAGCGCATGGCGGCGGAACCAGTCATCTCAGGTACCAACATAACTGATCTTGCAGGTTAGCCAATATGGCCGCTCGTGCGCTGCGCTACAACTGAGCAACCGTAATCATGACCGTCTCCGACATATATATATAGCCTATAGATTCGAGACTGAGTAAGGTTAAAAAGTAATTTGTGGGGCAGTGTATAAGATTCTACAATAAAATTCTAGAAAATGTAACTAGTTTGTCAGAGAACAAATTCAAGACTTGCGTCAAAAAATGCTTGTGCTCTAGAGAATATTGTAAAATAGAACATTATGTAAACAAAACCATTACCTGAGACTGTCATCTGAATCATGACATTATTTATAATAGTCAATATATTTTTTTACTATTTAAAAGTGTGTAAAATAATAATAATAATAATAGAGAGATTACTGATATGTGGCAAGTGGAATCCACTGAAATCATCCCCGTAGTCCTATCCGTGAACGGGCTAATTCCAGCCGACCTTGAACGACACCTAAGGCGGCTGGATCTCCGAGGCAGACCAATAGTTGCAGCAATGCAGAAAGCAGTCCTCCTCGACAATGCCCGGATAGTTCGACGCTTTCTCTCCCCGTCGCACTGAACTCCAGCCGACTGTGCTTCCGCTGGAGGCGCTCCTGCCACTTTGCCTCGTGCCAAGTGAGCATCGTAGCTTAAATTTTATATATTGAATAATAATAGAAAAACAAAAGAAGAGGACATGGTTACTGGATATCGGTGTACCCAACTCGCACAATATCCAGTCCTATACATCTGAAAAGATGACAAAGTACCAGCCGCTAGCCCAAGAGATTAGGCAGGTTTGGGGCCAGGCCGAGGTCTTTGTCATCCCTATTGTCCTCTTCACAACAGGGATTGTACCGAGACTGCTCACCGACAATCTAGTCAAACTAGGTTTGCCGGTGGCAGTCCGGGACAATCTTTTAAAATCAGTTCTACTCCGCACGACGTCCATAGTGCGGAGACATCTAAACCTTTAATAAACCCACCCTTTTAATCTTGCCTCTTAGGCCGATTAAAAAGAAAAACCCTGAAAAGGAGATTAAAATAAATAAAAATAATAAAAAAATAGTATATTTATTTAAAATAAATATATTTGATTTGGAATCTTAGCTGACATTCAAATGTGTTGTTTGTACAATAATTTTAACACTGATGAACTTGTATGGAAGAGAAAAAAATGTCGCGCCAACCCCAAATAATAATTAGGAATAAGGCCGGGGCACGGGGCATGATGGTGACGCTGTATGGTATATTGTTATTATTGATGTGTCGCAGTGCTGCACAACAAGTACGACAGCAGCCGCTCCAAGACGTACGTGAAGAACGGCACCGAGTTCGCAATCCACTACGGCTCCGGCAGCCTGTCCGGCTTCCTCTCCACCGACCAAGTCACCGTGAGTACTGCACACCGCACACCGCTTCCTCTCCCCCTCCCCCTCCCTGCCTCTCAGCTACCCCCCGTGTAACGGAAGTATCCCGGGGGAGTAGTAAGTCCATATTACCTTTAGAAACGGTAACTGATGGGGAAGAATGTTTCTCGAGTAGCGACCAAGCGCCGGGTGCCGAAGTGTTGGACGGCCCCACAGTACATCGACGCTTACCCAAAAATAAAAATAAATATGTTCGAGTTAGCAGCTACTTCTGTGATCATTGTAAAGACAATGAAGCATTAGTTCAAAGGAGATTTTATTTTTTTTGGGCGGTTAAGTACTGGCTGGTTACAAAGTGTCAAGTTTTTATTTGTAATTTTTCACAAGTAGAGATTTTTTATTCACTGACTATCTGTGTTGACAACGCATAAAATTTTAGAAAATAGTGCGGTTTATTTATTTATGGAGACTACAAACCAAGGTATGTACTTTAAAATGTTGATATATTTGTGTCCATACTTGCATTGTTTCTTTTTCCGCATGCTAAAAAGTTTTCATATTAAACATATATAATTAAAAAAAAAACTCCAAATATCTATTCGTAGTTTTTATGTTTTCTTGTTTTTACTTTATTATACTATAAATTAAAACCTAGTTTAAGTGCGTCTATATGCGACTTTAGGTTTTATGTCTTTTTCAAATTGTAATTTTGTTTTAAATAGTTTGAAATTTTTGAAAATAGAACGCGATAAGAATTAAAAAATAGATCTGTGAACGTTTGCAAAACAGATTTTATCTAAAATCTGCAAAGGCCGTACATGCAAATTTTTTATTTTACTTTTGGAGTACGAGTTGTGAACACCTGAAACGAGGCCGCACGCCCTAAGTACTTTTGCCTTTAGAGATGAAAATATGAGTATTTTTTTTAAATCATTTATTAATTTATGCGTTTTGACCCAGAATCATATAATTAAATTTAAAAAAATCGATTCAGCTAATAAACACTGAAGTTATGATTTTTGTCCATGTACTCCATACATTCGATGCACTGTGGGCCCCCGCCAGGAGGCCGTCGCGTCGTGGATGCATGTGGCCCAGACTCGTGCAAAGTGGAGGTCTGCGGTGCACAGTGAACGCCTTCCGGCTGAGATTTAGATGATAATGACCTTATTGACTTTCCTGAGCGCAGAAGTTCTTCGAGTGAAGCTATATGCTGGTTGCGGTGTGCAGGTGGGCGGCATCACGGTGCGTTCGCAGACATTCGCGGAGGCGCTGTCGGAGCCGGGGCTGGCCTTCGTAGCAGCCAAGTTCGATGGCATCCTCGGCATGGGCTTCAGCAGGTACCAACCTTCACGACTAGATTTCTCACTGGAGTCTTGTTCACATAGGAACACAGGCAGCTGACACGCGACAGCTATTTTCGTGTTCCCTGCCTCAAAAAAAAAAAAACATATTAAACACACCATTAATATTATGTTGTAAAATAAAAATATTATTTTTATTTATGGCACAGAACAAATCAATAAATAAAATTAACATAAATTCTAACACATATTCAACTATTGAGTTTTGGAATATAATAATCAATTACGATAAACTGTTAAATACGGTCTGCATAACGTATAACTAGCTCTACACTACACAATCAAGGGAAATAAACTTATTCCTGGTCTTTTTGTGGTCCAGCTTTGGCACATATTCCTTTACAGTGGCAGCCTGGTGTGCAAGGCTGCTTAGCTCCCCTACGACAAGTACAAGCCGCAGTTCTGCAACCTGCCCCACAGCCGCGTGTACGAGTAAGGAGATCCTTGCGAGCTTTTGTAACTGCTTCTAAAGTTATAAGCACTGGTGTCCTTACTATCCTGACGCCACCCGTAATCTGTTCGATCTCTCCAACGTGTGCGTTTCCACAGAAAATAAATAAAACTACACGTTATAATTTGTCGGCGACGGGTTTCGAACACTATCTTCAGGCAGACTATTTATAATAGTCAAATAGTGTTCCAAACCGGTCGCTAAATTATATGTAATTTTATTTATTTTCTGTGGAATAAGTGTAAATTTATACCAAAATTAGTAATATACATTGTGTTAGAATTTTTATTTAGTTTTTTATTGATTCGCTCTGTGTCATATATAAAATATTATTTTTATTTTACAACATAATATTAATGGTGTGTTTAATATGAAACGCTCCGACATAACTTAATTCATATCAGCTCATATTCGTCCCCACCGAGGGGCTCGAGCCTACCCTGAATTAGGGCGATCGGTTCTTAGTCGACCACTTATAACTCAATAATACCTCAAATTATTAAATAATTCTAATTTATACAATAAATTTAATTTTATTTAAGTATGGTCTTTCATATCACCTACAAAATGTTACTTTTACATACGTGTAAGGGCAGCTTACCGAAAACGTCGGGAGGATATTTGGACCATGATTCTGAACAACTTTCTCTAAGAAACCATATACCGGAAACGAAAATAAAAATTCGAACTCATACAAAATTGATGCTCGGGCTGGAAATTTTGTATGGGAGGACGAAAATATTTTTCTGTTTCCGGTATATGATTTCTTAGGGAAAGTTGTTCAGAATCATGGTCCAAATATCCTCCCGACTTTTTCAGTAACGCATCTCTTACCTTACACCCTGTATAAAACTTATATAACGTGACTGGCGGCGGGGCGGGCGGGCGTCTGCGCTGCACGCTGCGACCTATACATAGTGAAGTTATACTCGTAGGACGGTAAGTTAGGTCTTGTTTTGTAGATAAATATATGAACATTAATTCACTTCTTGGCTATTTTGTCATAGCATTGACCGTTTTTCAATAAAATAACTGCGAAATCTAAAACTTTGGAAAAAAAAATACAGTTTGGGAAGGCGGTATTTCTTAAGTTATTATTATGGGAAAGAGGCGTGATCTTATGTATGTATTATGCCAGTCAAATGATTTATATATTAATGTTGTACATAGTTTAATGCAGATTAATGTTGTCATAGACAGTTTTTTTTTATCTATAATAGTTTCGAAAAAAATGGAAAAAACCGCAAATCGTTACACATTTCCGGGAAAAGGGGGGAAGGAAACGGGGGAGGGGTTGACACCGGCGGGCAGAGTCGTGTTCAGCAGGGTCAAATTAGTCTAAAAAACCCGGTGGCAAATAGTTTCACTAAATGCCGTTAACTGTTGAAAGCAGAATCAATTTGAGATATAACCACTAGTCTATTGTTGTTTAACAAATTAATTGATTACAGCATCTCGGTGGACGGCGTGCCGCCGGTGTTTGACAACATGGTGGCACAGGGGCTCGCCAAGCCCATCTTCTCCTTCTACCTCAACAGGTCAGTGCACATCGCGGTGGAGTGTGAGACAACATGGTGGCACAGGGGCTCGCCAAGCCCATCTTCTCCTACTACCTCATCAGGTCAGTGCACATCGCGGTGGAGTGTGAGACAACATGGTGACACAGGGGCTCGGCAAGCCCATCTTCTCCTTCTACCTCATCAGGTCAGTGCACATCGCGGTGGAGCGTGAGACAACATGGTGGCACAGGGGCTCGCCAAGCCCATCTTCTCCTTCTACCTCAACAGGTCAGTGCACATCGCGGTGGAGCGTGAGACAACATGGTGGCACAGGGGCTCGCCAAGCCCATCTTCTCCTACGACCTCAACAGGTCAGTGCACATCGCGGTGGAGTGTGAGACAACATGGTGGCACAGGGGCTCGCCAAGTCCGTCTTCTCCTTCTACCTCAACAGGTCAGTGCACATCGCGGTGCAGTGTGAGACAACATGGTGCCGCAGGGGCTCACCAAGCCCATCTTCTCCTTCTACCTTAACAGGTCATTGCACATCGCGGTGGAGTGTGAGACAACATGGTGCCGCAGGGGCTCGCCGAGCCCGTCTTCTCCTTCTACCTCAAAAGGTCAGTGCACATCGCGGTGGAGTGTGAGACAACATGGTGCGGCAGGGGCTCGCCAAGCCCGTCTTCTCCTTCTACCTCAACAGGTCAGTGCACATCGCGGTGGAGTGTGAGACAACATGGTGCGGCAGGGGCTCGCCAAGCCCGTCTTCTCCTTCTACCTCAACAGGTCAGTGCACATCACGGTGGAGTGTGAGACAACATGGTGCGGCAGGGGCTCGCCAAGCCCGTCTTCTCCTTCTACCTCAACAGGTCAGTGCACATCACGGTGGAGTGTGAGACAACATGGTGCGGCAGGGGCTCGCCAAGCCCGTCTTCTCCTTCTACCTCAACAGGTCAGTGCACATCGCGGTGGAGTGTGAGACAACATGGTGCGGCAGGGGCTCGCCAAGCCCGTCTTCTCCTTCTACCTCAACAGGTCAGTGCACATCACGGTGGAGTGTGAGACAACATGGTGCGGCAGGGGCTCGGCAAGCCCGTCTTCTCCTTCTACCTCAACAGGTCAGTGCACATCGCGGTGGAGTGTGAGACAACATGGTGCGGCAGGGGCTCGCCAAGCCCGTCTTCTCCTTCTACCTCAACAGGTCAGTGCACATCACGGTGGAGTGTGAGACAACATGGTGCGGCAGGGGCTCGCCAAGCCCGTCTTCTCCTTCTACCTCAACAGGTCAGTGCACATCACGGTGGAGTGTGAGACAACATGGTGCGGCAGGGGCTCGCCAAGCCCGTCTTCTCCTTCTACCTCAACAGGTCAGTGCACATCGCGGTGGAGTGTGAGACAACATGGTGCGGCAGGGGCTCGCCAAGCCCGTCTTCTCCTTCTACCTCAACAGGTCAGTGCACATCACGGTGGAGTGTGAGACAACATGGTGCGGCAGGGGCTCGGCAAGCCCGTCTTCTCCTTCTACCTCAACAGGTCAGTGCACATCGCGGTGGAGTGTGAGACAACATGGTGCCGCAGGGGCTCGCCGAGCCCGTCTTCTCCTTCTACCACAACAGGTCAGTGCACCACCGAAGCTGCCGACACATTAAATAGGCTTCAGTGCCACCGACTTTGGCTCGTCGCAGAACTTCGGTATTACGCACGCACCCGATCGGACCATCTGATCTTCATAATAGAGCGAAGGCATTTGAGGTGGAAACGATCCAGAGTGCGTATGTGGCGGCGATACACGCACCACACCTCGGAGGAATTTAAGAGATTTGGCAGCACAATTGCCATATATAGTGATATTTTAGTAGCCAGCTTAAGGTCGTGAGAGCAGAAAGCATCCCAAATGCTTTAGCTGCAGCACCGATCCTGCTGTTGATCTCAGCATCAAGGTCACACTTGGATGAGATAGTGTTCCCCAGATAGCGAAATTTATCCACCTGCTTAACCATATCCTCACCAACCTCTATGGACAGTGCCTCGTGACCATGGAATTTCAGGGACATGACTTTTGTCTTTTTGACAGCGATCTTCAGGCCGAATTTACTGCAAGATTGGCGGACACCGGACATTAGCTCTTGCAGGCCATCTGGGGTTTCTGCTAATTGGCATACATAATCTCTGTTATCAATGCATGCGAGACTTTTGTACACGCCCTAAGTCTGGCTAAATCAAATAATAATCAATGTCTGTGCGAAAACGGACGCGGACTCCTTCGGAAACTGCATGTAAGACTTCCTTGACTACTACTGCAAAGTATACGGCCGGCGAACAGTATACAGTATAAGCTATATACGTAAAAGGCGTAACGGCAGCCTGGCAGGGCAGCGCGTGCAACACCACTCGCTCACCTGCAGCTCCGACTGCGCGCGCACGTGTGCTGTTCCTGTACCATCACTAATGAACACTTCTCACGTCGCTGTCCTTCACCCTTCCTAATCACGTACATATTAAAGGCCAGCTCTCAATGGAGTGATGGATACATTAAATTGAAATGTTTTATGTGTGTCTAGGGACCCGGCGGCGGCGCAGGGCGGCGAGATCATCCTGGGCGGGTCGGACCCGGCGCACTACCGCGGCAATTTCACCTACGTGCCGGTGGACAAGCCCGCCTACTGGCAGTTCCGCCTCGGCAGCGTGCAGCTCGCGGGACACACCTTCTGCGCACAGGTGTGTGACCCACTGCACCCAGTGCGCCCAGCACGTGACACACTGCACCCAGTACGTGACACATTGCATCCAGTGCGCCCAGTACGTGACACAATTACACCTATGTGCTGGTGTTGGCAAGTTAACAAAGGATGCTGTTTGAGTTGCCACAGTAATTTATAATAATATTTCCCCTGTTTATGTTTATGAAGAAGCTTCAATGTAAGTTTGTAGAGGCTTACCATAGAATCCTATTTATTATTATGTATATGACAGTATAACACAAAATAAGTTTATTCAGTAAATAGGTCCAACTAGTAGTTCCACGCGTGTCTAGTCATTACGCGATAGGAAATAATGTAAATATGCTGGCCTTTGTATTAATTGTGCACCTATCTATTTGGTTATCTATGTGTGTGTGCAGGGGTGCGAGGCTATCGCGGACACGGGCACCTCCCTGATCGGCGGCCCCACGGCCGAGGTGGAGGCGCTGAACCGCGCGCTCGGCGCCACGCCCATGGCCTTCGGGCAGTACGTCGTCGACTGCAGCCTCATCCCGCGCCTGCCCGCCGTCACCTTCACCATCGCCGGCACGCCCTTCACGCTGGAAGGCAGCGACTACGTGCTGAGGGTGAGTCCGTGTGCCGGCCCCCACTCACCTATCTTATGTATAATTAAATAAATAAATCATCATATCAGCTCATATACTTCCCCACCGAGGGGCTCGAGCCTACCGTGAATTGGGTGATCGGGCCTTAGTCGACCACGCGGGCCCAGTGCGGGTTGGTCGTCTTCACACACAACCCGCGAGTTTCTTCGCAGGCATGTGCACATGTGGAAATCCTTGGGGGAGGCCTTTGTTCAGCAGTGGACGATTTGTGGCTGATATGATGATGATGATGTGCACTGTGCAGGTTTCCTCACGATGTTTTCCTTCACCGTAAGAGCGTCGGATAAACGTACATATGAAATCTAAATTCGAAATCACATTGGTACGTGGCAGGATTCGAACCACGACCTTCCGTACAGGAGGCGGCGGCCCTAGCCGTTACGCCACCGACGCTCATATAAATAAATCAAATAAATAAATATTGAAAACATATTATATTATGCACATACACTCGCATGGGATGCCGCGGCAAGACTGAGCATCCCATGTAGACGCTCTACCTCCCCGCCTGTGCTTACACTGCACTACATGTGGTGCACCGGGCCATGTCGGACGGTCGGGCTCTTCCTGTCGCCCTAAGTTTTAGGATCCTACATTCCTACATGCATTTACACTCATTATATTCATCCAGTGTCCTACATGATGTAGTGCACTGCATGTAGTGAAGTGTAATCGCGGCTTTAGTATTTATATTTCTCAATTTACGTCGCTAGTAGCAAAATAGTGAACGTGTAAACCGTATGGCTTTATGATAAGGGTGACATTCGACTAAACATCCGCATCTGCTTGACACCCCGGAAGGCGAACACGGCGCTTGTGTTCGTTGCCGCGTCTGGTGTGCGCCAATTGTTTTTAATCGATGGCTACAGGTGTCGCAGTTCGGCAAGACGGTGTGCCTGTCGGGCTTCATGGGGCTGGACATCCCGCCGCCCAACGGGCCGCTGTGGATCCTGGGCGACGTGTTCATCGGCAAGTACTACACCGAGTTCGACATGCAGAACAAGCGCATCGGGTTCGCGCCCGCCGTCTAGCCGTCTCCCTCGTGCACGCGCACGCGCACGCGCACAATCTAATTAGTACCACCACGAGACACCAATAACGATGCGTGCGTAAATATGTCTTTATCAATAGTTTTTTACCAATCTGCCTTTCTAGTAATGTTTTTGCTTTTAGCTGTTATTTATTGCATACGATATTAGGAAGTAGTGCGTCCGCGAGACAACACTGCACCGGGATTGTCGCAGTGAGGCAATTGTGTCCTCCTGCTTCTGTCTGTGCCTAGTGTGCAACTGCAGCAAGACAACCCATGTTTGTAAGGATCAGCTTGAAAGAGTGGACTTAGATAGAAAGCAATGTATACTCCTTTGCGTTGTAATTACAAAAACTAGGAATTAGTGGTGCCTTGGCTTGATGTTGAACCCCACATTTTCGATAATGTATACATAATATTGTAGTTGGTATATCACGTGTTAACTGCTAAGGTTATTACGTCGCAATATGGCGTTCAGAGAATGTAGCCATTTATGGTTGCTTTACGATGAGTTTATCGCCTGAAATTCCATACTTAGCGACACAAGTGAATTTAGCTGATGAGAATTCCAAAGAAATCCCAAGATCCCAAAGAATGTAAGCCATGACAATATAATATAACTAATTTCATGTTTTGTATGTTTTTTTAAATATCGAATAAACTTTTTTTTTAATATTTCAGTTTTTTTTTCATTGTCGTTTTAATTAAAATGGTTGACTATAGAAAGAGGCACAGGCCTTTGGGATAGATGAGAGTTGAATTTTATTTCATTTTGATTATTTAATCATTTTTTTAATAATTTCATTACAGGGAAAGCCCTAATCCAAAAATATAGATAGATTTTAATTAAAGATAACTTACGTAATAGAAGACTTAGATATAACAAAAATAATTATTTAATTTAAAACGTTAAAATTAAAGTGTCAACTCCGCCAACGTACAGCTGCAGAGGCAAAGGTCGATCTCTCTGGAGACCAAATTAGGCGTGAGGGGAGCAAACTAGTAAGCGTGTTCGAGCCACCGGTCGGTTCTAAAAACCGACTTTAAAAAATAAAATCACTCAAAAGAGGCGAGAGTGAATAGGCATTATTTGAGTTTGCGTGTAGAATGATGGTAAGTGACGATGTAGTCGAGGTACATCGTCACTTACCATCAGATGAGATGTATTCAAACGCACTCAAATCTTATAATAAAACTGTAACGGGGCCGTGTCTGTACATGAAATACTTATTTTTGGAAAATAACTGTGGTGGACATTACTAACGATATAGTGGCCAGAACAACAACTTTTGGAATTTTTGTCTGTCTGTCTGTATGTTCGTGCATCACGCAAAAACTAACAGGCCGATTTTGATGAAATTATGTATAACCACCATTATAGCCCGGGTTAACATATAGGATACTTTTTATCCCGGAAAATTCCAGATTTCCCGTGGGAAAATTCAAAACCTCCACGCGGACAAAGTCGCAGGCACAGCTAGCTAGTTTATAATTTAAAAAAAGTACTTATCATATAATATTTTAATATGTAAAAGTAAAACTAACCAACAATAACGAAATCAAAGGTAGCTTTACGAATCAAATTAGGAGCCTACAATTTTTTTGAGGTCGATGCCAGCAAAGCGCTAGTGAGCTTAGCAGTAACCAGCGGCAAAGTATATACTCGTATATAAGTACTGACATACAGTATGGACACTCCCTGCCGCTCTCTAGATTGCGACCTCACCCCCTCGTCACCTAGACTGATACAGATTGGTTGTCGAACGTATAGGATTTCGCCGCCATTTTGTTTTTTCCGTCATTCCTTTTTTGAAATGTCATTTCTGGCCCGTTGTATGAAGTGTCCAGGGTGTGCCGGCGCGGCATTTAGATTTACACTTAAAGACGTGTGAAACGCGACCTTCATACACATCTGGAATCAGATGTGCAGGTTCCCTCACGATGTTTTCCTTCACTGTTAAAGCAATCGGTGAGTACATGTACGTAAGTTTCGAAAAACTCATTGGGACATTAGTACATTAGCTGTCCAGATTCAAACCCGGGACCTCTGGACTGTGGCTAGGAGGACCGAGTCGTTACCGGTTGAGCCACCGACGACGCTGGTGGTGAGAGTCGTTACCGGTTGAGCCACCGACGACGCTGGTGGTGAGAGTCGTTACCGGTTGAGCCACCGACGACGCTGGTGGTGAGAGTCGTTACCGGTTGAGCCACCGACGACGCTGGTGGTGAGAGTCGTTACCGGTTGAGCCACCGACGACGCTGGTGGTGAGAGTCGTTACCGGTTGAGCCACCGACGACGCTGGTGGTGAGAGTCGTTACCGGTTGAGCCACCGACGACGCTGGTGGTGAGAGTCGTTACCGGTTGAGCCACCGACGACGCTGGTGGTGAGAGTCGTTACCGGTTGAGCCACCGACGACGCTGGTGGGTGGTGAGAGTCGTTACCGGTTGAGCCACCGACGACGCTGGTGGGTGGTGAGAGTCGTTACCGGTTGAGCCACCGACGACGCTGGTGGTGAGAGTCGTTACCGGTTGAGCCACCGACGACGCTGGTGGGGAGAGTTGGCCACAAAGGCTACGTCGTCGGCGAAAAGAAGGCTATCGACGAAAAGATTCTCACAGTTTTTCTTACACTTGAGGAGAGAAATGATGTAAAGCTTTCCGACGGCCCTCGTATGGAGATGATGGAGATGGACGCCCTGCTTGTTATCGCCGAAAGCTGTTTTTAAAATCAGCGAGAAGTATAATCCGAACAGGGTCGATGCTAAAACACAGCCCTGTCGAACCCCTGTGCTTACATCGACGATGTGTAGAACCTTCAGTAATATATATACTCTGCTTCAGTTAACGGGTCCTTATTTTTTCACACCTGTATATGAAAACCAATTTTTGTTCGTTAGTCTTGTTAAAACTCGAAAACTGCTCGACCGATTACGATGAAACATTAGTGTATTCTTGTGTGCATGGGAGGGAAGGTTCATAACAAAAAAAAATCCCGCAAGCTGAATGCGGTTCGTGCACCGCACAAAATCGATGGCGAGCCGCTCGCTCGCTCAACGTGCACCACCGAAACATCCTCAATGTCCACGCGGGCAGAGCCACGTGCATCAACTAGTAGCAATATAACTATTAGGATAAATGTCTTGTAATTCATTTTTAGGGTTCCATACACCTAAAGGTTGACCTACCTATTACTAAGCCTCCGCTGTCCGTCTTCAAAATTAAGGGTTAATAATAAAGGCGTTTTTAACCCCCGACGCAAAAGAGAGGGGTGTTATAAGTTTGACGTGTCTGTCTGTCTGTCTGTGTATCTGTCTGTGGTATCGTAGCTCCCAAACGGATGAACCGATTTCCGTTTAGTTTTTTTTGTGTCATAGATAATTTTATCCCGAGTGTTCTTAGCCATGTTTTATAAAAATCTGTTCAGCCGTTTGAACATCATCAGCTCCTTTCTAGTTGATGAGGGGATCTGACTAACTTCCTTATGTCCGATCGATTCGAAATTTAGTACCGTGTTACTTCAATGATATTGAAAGTATATGGTAAGGTAACCATGACCTGATCAGCCGTTTGAAGATCATCAGCTCCTTTCTAGTTGATGAGGGGATCTGACTAACTTCCTTATGTTCGAACGATTCGAAATTAACTAAGTTACTAACTCAACTAACTAATCACTATAAATACCTTCCTAATATTTATACCTACTTTAAAAAGGACAAAATAAAAGTAAAATTAAAAATTTTAAAAACCCACCTACACAAAAAATGAATTCTAAAAACTAACAAATAATATTTTAAACCTATTATAATTACTATCGTACATATATTATGTAAGTTCAAATATTTTATTTTCCAAGCGTTGTCGCGTCGGGGGACCGCTAAGTGAGAAAAACAGGTGTAGTCGCAGATTGCAACAAAAGAATTTACTCCGAAAAATTCGCAAAATCGAAGTCAACGTCGTCTGCCCTCACGTGTCTGCCCGTTCGGGTCGCCGCACTTGGTGACGCCCACCCCCGCGCCGCATACCGCACACCGAGCTCGCGCGCAGAGCGTAGACTATATTATATGAAACTATGAAACTTAAGATCGCTCGTATTGTACCTAAATGTAATTAGTAATGATTAATTATCTGTTGTTGGAAAAATACTTTAAAAACTTTAGCGGTCCCCCGACGCGTCGACGCTTGGAAAATAAAATATTTGAACTTACATAATATATGTGACGATAGTAATTATAATAGGTTTAAAATATTATTTGTTAGTTTTTAGAATTCATTTTTTGTGTCGGTGGGTTTTTAAAATTTTTAATTTTACTTTTTAAAAAGCGTCGGTGGCTCAACCGGTAACGACTCGGTCCATCTAACCAGAGGTACCGGGTTCAAATCTGGACGGCCAATGTACCAATGAGTTTTTCACAAACTTACGTACATATCATTACCGATTGCTTTAACGGTGAAGGAAAACATCGTGAGGAAACCTGCACAGGCCTGCGAAGAAACTCGAAGGTTGTGTGTGAAGTCGACCAACCCGCACTAGGCCCGCGTGGTCGACTAAGGCCTAATCACCCTGATTCAGGGTAGGCTCGAGCCCCTCGGTGGGGACGTATATGAGCTGATATAATAATAATAATAAATTTTACTTTTATTAGAGTTCTGTACCTCAAAAGGTAAAAACGAAACCCTTACAGGATCATTCTTGTGTCTGTCTTTCCGTCCGTCTGTGACGGGCAATTTGCTCGAAAACTACCTGACCGATTGAGTTGAAATTTGGTACACACATGCAAGTCTCTAAGATGCTGTAATCAATCAATGTTGATAAACAACAATAAGTCATAGAAGCTAAAATAAACTGAGCGCGCTGAACACGTTAACAACAACCAACTTCAATCGCAGCAACTATGATTTTGCTTTTTCGTTTTCGTTCATTTTATTAAAAAAGTAATAAACTGATCTTGATAAAAATTTGGGACCAACTTCGAAGTAACACTATCTAATCCCACCAAGGGATACTTACCATCGTACATCGTACCGATCGGACCGTGCGGCGTAGAACGTGATTATTTTGAAACGTGAAGAAAATAGCGACTAGTTTCTTCACGTTTCAAAATAATCACGTTCTACGCCGCACGGTCCGATCGGCTTGTTCGATCAATCGGACTACGAATATATTTTTTTCCCGCTGGCTCGATTGATCGAACTCTAAAGTTCTCGTAACCCGATTACCGAATTATAGGAAAATGTATTTTCTTGTAGTCCGATCGATCGAACGACAAGGTCGTTTTTTTTCCTGTTGGATCGATTAATCGGACTATTTTTATCGAAAAGGTTTTATTTAGTCCAGCTAATGATTCAAATACATAAAGGTTATTTCATCTTTGCTCATTAGGTACTAGAAACTGGCATGAGATAAACTTTCCTATATGGTCTCCTATACGTTGTCAGTTCAAAATGTCAATATTATTAGAATGAGGAAATTATGGATCACAAGAAAATATATTACGTACGTCGTAAATCGTACTTTTAAATAATGGGTGCCAATCCCACAAAAATAAAACATACAAATCAGGGGCTTCAGTGTGGACTTGCACACATAAGAAAGCACAAAAATGCCGCGGAACGATCACCATACATGTAAGTTTTAATTAAATTATTACAGTTTTGAGACCCTAAAACCAACTTAAAACGAATCGGCACGAGCAAGTCCCGTTGCATACATTTATGGATTTTTTTTAATTGAACTTTTCTAATTTAATATAATTAATAAATACGTTATTCTATGTATTTTTCACGCAGGATTTGCGGATCGTACAGAACAAGCCACATGACCGTTGCTCTCCAGATTTCTCAAAATATGAACTAGCATATCAAATGCAAAATATGCGGACTGCAGCGTGTGAATCGTTAAATCCTATGAAAAGTGTATAAGAAGAGCATATAACACCGTTTAAAGATGCCAGTGTTGATCTCATAACTAATATACCAAGTTATAGCTCTGTCAAAACCTTAAACTGGTCTTTATGGTTGTAGAAAACGAGCAGCGGGGGTTTCAAAACTAGTTTGAAGAACACCCGCTGAAGTCGAGATCCCGCTACAATTTGACGACTTCACAGAGTGACGTTGTGACGAAAATTGCATAATAGCGTTCTGTTCGGAAGAAGCAAAAAAAAGGATTAATACCTATAACACTTTTTATGGCGATGGTATGTTCCACAGTTGCCCATCACCATTCCAGCAGATGTATACCATCCCCGGGGACTCCGGTTCCACCACAGATTGTTTGAACATAGTCCCGTTGATTTACGTTTTTATGACGGATAGCACGACACAAAGTTACGTTACTGTTTTTAACATAATTAAACAACACTTGCCAGGGTTTAACCCGTCGCAGTTTATGACGGATTATGAAACTGCTGCAATGAATGCCGTCTCTGATCTCCGAAGTATTTCCACAAACTGCTCTAAAAGGATGCTGGTATCACTATGCCAAAACGGTTCATAGAAAGACCAAAAAGTTTGGTATTACAAAAAAGCAACATGACAAAAGAATAGTTGCTTTAACGACAATGCTACAATTTTTACCGGCTAATTTAATAATGGAAGGATGGGAATACATCTTAGATGATATAGACGATTCGGATGATGACAAAATTTTTAAATTTAAAGAATACTTCGAGGGGCAATGGTTGACACCTATACAGTTGAAAGAGAAATGGCCAGTATACCGGGAACTTGTCAGAACTAATAACTGCCTTGAAGGTTGGCATAGCAAAATAAATGCTCTCGTAGGTAAAAGGAAACGATTTTATATAAAGATGCTGAATATTACATGATTAAGATGAAAGGTGGGCTTCGAGAGAAACGAAAGAAAACTACTTTGAAACGGCAAGAATTCGTTGAGAAAACATATTATGTCATGTTTGAAGTTACCGACATGAATATTGGATTTTTCCTGGAGCGATTGGCCTGAAAAGGGTTATTTTTTAATTAATTAGGAATACTCAAAAGCGTCGGTGGCTCAACCGGTAACGACTCGGTCTATCTAACCAGAGGTACCGGGTTCAAATCTGGACGGCCAATGTACCAATGAGTTTTTCAAAAACTTACGTACATATCATTACCGATTGCTTTAACGGTGAAGGAAAACATCGTGAGGAAACCTGAACACGCCTACGAAGAAACTCGAAGGTTGTGTGTGAAGTTGACCAACCCGCACTGGGCCCGCGTGGAATCGCCCTGATTCAGGGTAGGCTCGAGCCCCTCGGTGGGGACGTATATGAGCTGATATAATAGGAATACTGACAGTTTACATTATGTCATTTGGCCACAGAGATGCCAATATATTTGTTTTTTATTGGAGTGTACGTGTACGTATACTTAACTTTATACGTGTCACATAGTCACATACCACTCTAGATTACTAAATAATTATAGATTTCGATTTGTTGATTTTGTGTACCTATATAAAATGAATAAAGAAGATTTGTTCTGCGTTATTGTGGCTTTTGGTTCTACTGCATAAATTATCTCATTGAAAGAACATATATGATCATATCAGCCGAAAAACGTCCACTGCTGGACAGACTTATAAGTAAATGTTTAAAATACTATTCTATAAGTTTTTATTCAGATAAAATGTGACAATGTGACTTTTTGTGAGAATCCATTAGCTTCACATCAGGAGGTCGCGGGTTCGATTCCCAGCGGAGTGTAACTTTGTAAGACTCGGGTTGGTTCGTGGAAGGGAATTTTATTTTCCAACAGCGGCAGCGTGAGCTGTCCTGTCGCGCTCCTGTCAAGCGCGCTCCGCCGTCTCTTCGCCGAGTTGCTTCAGCAACTGAAGTCAGTGCCACCATCTCACTTTTCACTGTGATCGCTTCCAAGTTTTCCTGTGTTTGGTGATCGTTCAATAATTTGTATTTTATTGTTTACTAGCTGTCCCGGCGAACTTCGTTCCTCACACTACACTACACTGCCCGACCCTACCCTACCCTACACTACACTACACTAAACTATACTACCCTCCCCTACATAAGAACCTTCTCCTGACAATAACGAACTCGAAAAAAAAAAGAATTAGCGAAATCGGTCCAGCCGTTCACGCGTGATGCCGTGACCAAGGGAAATAGGGATTCATTTTTATATATATAGATAAATAAAATTATTCAATTCGGGCAATTTCAATAGATATTCAAAAATAAGTACCTTTCTATGGTACATACTAACACTCCAAATAGATACTCTTGCTCTCCATTTCTTTCTTCTAAAGATATGTATATGCCTTCGCCCATACAATATTTCGTTGCATGGCATGGCTATTATTGCAAAAAACTAGTGGTTTTCCATCGCACTTACCATATTCTATTCAAGTATTGAAACAAACCACATATGGGTAGAACACGAAATTAACCACGAAAGTATCGGTCGAACCACCAGGAAAAATAAAATTTGTGTGATCGAATTAAAAGGATTTTACAAAGTTTCGTGGTACGATCGACCGGACTAGATGAACTTTTAAAATCCCGTTAGTCCGATAGTAGGACTACAATACTTTGAGAAGTCCTTATTGTCCGATCAATCGAGCCAGCGGGAAAAAAAAATTCGTAGTCCGATTGATCGGACAAGCCGATCGGACCATGCGGCGTAAGGGCAATTTTTTATTATTATTTGTTGTGATAGCGTCAATAGAAATATACGCTCCGTGAAAATTTCAGCTGTCTAGCCACTACGGTTTACGAAATATAGCCCGCTGACAAACAGACGGACAGACAGCGGAGGCTTAGTAATAGCGGTACTAATATATATACTGTGGTAATAGGGTCCCGTTGGTCACCCTCTGTGTGTACAGAACCCTAAAAAAGAGTAATCGAAATTGGAGTACTCTGTGAAACGTTACGCGCGCGCTCACACATACATAGAACAATATAAACGGGTAAAAAAACATATCGTGCTCGTGGCCGAGACTATGGACGACATGGCCTCAGCCTCAGTAGAGCCTCTCAAAAAATAAGTCTTAGAATGAACATGGACAAGACGAAAATTATGTCAAACGTCCGTGTCGCACCTACTCCTCTGAAGGTTGGAGGCTCTACACTCGAAGTTGTGACCGAATATGTGTACCTGGGACAAACAGCCCAGTTAGGTAGATCCAACTTCAAGAATGAGATCAATCGTCGAATCCGACTGGGCTGGGCAGCGTTCGGGAAGCTCCGCAATATCTTCACGTCCCAAATACCGCAGAGTCTTGACTCTCGAGCGCGCTGGAGTTCGTAAATCCCATACAAAAGTTGTATTTGATTCATTTGTTAACCAAAGAACCGATTTTGAAATAATTTTATATCGATTATCGGATGACGTATATCTGTGTCTGTACCGCATTACTTTTTTTAAAAACGAAACAAGAATCCATATAAGACCAATAAACTTGTTTCCGTCTTTTACCTTAAAAACAAGTTTAATGATTAATAATGGATTCCTGTTTCGTTTTTCAAAAAAGTAATGCGGCACAAGTGCGAGGCCGTGGGCGAGGGCCTGCTTCGCCCACGCCTAGCGACGCCACTGGCTTTGGGTGCAGCGGCCAATAAGACACCCCCGTGTGTCCGACCATCTGCGCGGTCTTCACGTAGTATCTACGCTGTAGCCATCCAGTATAAGTTCTCCGTCCTGTATTGAGTCATTCAATCCTGATTCGGTAATTGCAAAAAAATATATGTGGGGTTATTGTCAACTATCTAAACACACCCAGGTGGACTTAGGTGGGCTACGGGAAAAAAATATTCCCGTTGTGCACCCAGCTGAATCACGGGCGAGATACGATTTTAGATTCATGAACATGCTGTCATGATTTTTAACCGCCTCCTTGGCGTAATGCTTAGTCCATTCGTTTCACATCTGGAGGTCGCGGGTTCGATTCCCGGCGGGGTTTAACATTGTAAGACTCGGTTTGATCGGTGGTAGGGCGTTTTCTAAACCTGCCTAGCTAGCTAGCACCATCTAAATTCTAAGTGTTGTCGCTAAACATTCATGTTAACAGCATTGATGCGTTCAGGCATGTAGATAGGAGCTCGTGTTTAATTGCGTTGGGATCTGTGGCAGCTCCTGCCTGCCCCGCGACGCGGCGTGCGCCGTGCAGTGTGCGCTCTCAAATGTACTGAACAAAAACCGACCAAGTGCGAGTCGGACCCGCGCAAAGTAAGGTTCCGTAGTCTTCTCAACAAATATATTTATATTTTAAAAAACAAATTTATATTTGCAGTTGGTGGTAAAACATTTTGTATGGAAAATCTACGATTTTTTTACAAATCCAACTGCACATCTTACAGTTGGTCTACTGTTACTCCTAAACTAAGAAAGCCTACTTAGATGTGATAGTTTTCTTTTTATTTTTTTTTCCTTTTTAAATTGATTATACTTTTTTACTTACAAGCTTACTTACTTAAAAGCGTCGGTGGCTCAACCGGTAACGACTCGGTCCATCTAACCAGAGGTACCGGGTTCAAATCTGGACGGCCAATGTACCAATGAGTTTTTCAAAAACTTACGTACATACTTACCGATTGCTTTAACGGTGAAGGAAAACATCGTGAGGAAACCTGCACACGCCTGCGAAGAAACTCGAAGGTTGTGTGTGAAGTCGACCAACCAGCACTGGGTCCGCGTGGTCGACTAAGGCCTAATCGCCCTGATTCAGGGTAGGCTCGAGCCCCTCGGTGGGGACGTATATGAGCTGTAATGATGATACTTACTTATGCTCTACTTTACTATTTTTTTCATATGACCTGCTAAAATAGCGGTGTTGCTGGTAGGAGGGGGGGGGGAGGCACATAACTAATAGTCTCCGAGCTAAGCCACGGACAATCCCGCGTTATACTCGTGACCGGGTGCTGTCCGTGTGAACTGGCCTACACTTGTCAAAGGCATTAATGACGTAGGCACAGTATATACAGGGTTATTGGTAATTAGACCGGATCCTCTTAAGAGGGTATAGGGGAAGTTATTTGGTATAATTTTGACCCCATATTGCATTATCCGAAACTCAACCGTTTTTGAGATATTTGCTTTTTAAGAGTTTTTGTAGAAAAATCAGTTTTCCTCCTTCAAAAATAAATAAAAAAATAACTATTCATTCAGATTTCGTTTTGTTTACATTTTTGGATAGAATACATTTTAATTCTTAATATTCAACAATAAAATCATAATATTCTGTATTAATACAGAAAGTACAGGCCACTTCGTAAAAAACAAATCAGATTTTTTGTTAAACTGTCTACTTAAATGTGATTTTTCTCGAAGAAAACCCCTATTAGTTGAGTCTGCATGTTATTTTAAAAACATTGACACATTTCTAGCTATCCAACGAGGTAAAAAACACTGCATTTCGTGGCATGGTTTCAGAGAAAATGTGACAAAACCAAAACTGGGTAGTAGAAACTAAAGGTGTGAGGTTGAAATAATAATTTAAGGAAGTTTTTAGAATCAAGGTATTTCTTTCAATTTTTTTTCTAGTGACTTACAATTCATTCTCAAAGTGCGTGCCCCTATTCCTTATGCAAAGACGCATCCGTTTGCGTAACTCACTTTTGACTACTCTAGTTGTCAAGTTTGTTTTCATTTCTTCGACTGCACTTATTATGCGGCGTCTTAATTCGTCAATCGATGGCACAGGTGAAGGAGAAACGTCATAAACGAGGGTTTTCATGTGACCCCTATGTAGTAATCGACAGGGGTGAGGTCTGGACTCCTCGCTGGCCACGGAATAGGTCCTCCTCTGCCAATCCATCTGTTCGGAAAATGTTCGTTAAGCCATTCACGAACACTCATTCTGAAGTGTGCGGGGCAGCCATCATGTTGGTACATCATATTTTGTCGTGTTGCTAGTGGTACCTCACTAAGAAGGTCAAAAACTTCATTTCTTAGGAAGTTTTCATAGGCTTCGCCATTTAATTGGTGGGGCAGGAAATAGGGACCAATTAAATTGTCGTCAATAATTCCCATCCACACATTAAGTGAAAAACGTCTTTGCGATCCTTGTGGCCTTTTCTTATTTGGGTTACGGTCAGCTTTTGGTGCCCAATAGTGGATATTATGATAGTTTATAATGCCATCCTGGTCAAATCTCGCCTCATCTGTCCACAGAATTTTTTTTAAGTAACTAGGGTCCTCTGTATCCGCGTTGAGCATAAATCGGCAAAAATCAATCCTCCTTGCCGGATCTCCTTCTTCTATCACTTGTACAGGAGTATAATGGTATGGGTAGAGTCCTGCCCCATGCACTGTATGCCAAACTTTCCATTGGGTTATACCAAGACGTCGTGCTACCATGTTGGTCGAGGTGGTTGGATCCTCTTCAAAGTAACGAAGAATGTCTTCTTCTTCCTCCACACGATAAACACGAGGTCTGCCAGCATCGATTTGTCTTCTCTGAACGCTACCGGTTTCTCGTAGTCGCCGATACACTCCGTCAAACACACTCTCATCGGGTAAACGGCGGTTAGGAAATCGAGACTGATACTCCGTACGAGCACGAGTAGAGATACCGTTGGCATATCCATAGCAAAACATTATGTCCGCATATTCCTCATTTGAAAACTCTCGAGGACGAGGTTGGACGCGGGGATCTGCAGCCATAATTTGATCGTCAATCAAGTCCTTTAATACACGCCAAGTCGTCGGGAATGCAATCAGTCACAAAACGTTTACAAGCCAAGTCACAAAGTAAAGATACCGAAGTCCAAAGATAGTGGAAAGCGTCTACACAGTACGAATCGCACGAGCAAACTGGACTTAACAACAACACAAATCTGCTAGCAACGTGAGCGAGAGCGAGACAGAGCATACGGAGCATTGAAGTAGTATCGCTTATTGACCTCGGATCAAAAACCACATTCTCGGAATTCACTACCTGGGCCTATTGTTTTCACATTTTCTTTGAAATTTTGTAACTAAATGCAATGTTTTTTACCTCGTTGGATAGCTAGAAATGTGTAGATGTTTTTCAAATAACATGCAGACTCAATTAACAGGGGTTTTCTTCGAGAAAAATCACATTTAAGTAGACAGTTTAACAAAAAATCTGATTTGTTTTTTACGAAGTGGCCTGTACTTTCTGTATTAATACAGAATATTATGATTTTATGATTGAATATTAAGAATTAAAATGTACTCTATCTAAAAATGTAAACAAAATGAAATCTGGATGAATAGTTATTTTTTTATAAATTTTTGAAGGAGAAAATCTGATTTTTCCAAAAAAACTCTTAAAAAGCAAATATCTCAGAAACGGTTGAGTTTCGGATAATGCAATATGGGGTCAAAATTATACCAAATAACTTCCCCTATACCCTCTTAAGAGGATCCGGTCTAATTACCAATAACCCTGTATATTAGTACTATGACGTAGGTATTCAATATTTTCACTTCTAGTTTCATAATGTTTTCATGTCTATGACATTATTTGTTTTATATCAATGTCTTTATTTAGACATTGGTGTCGATTCGGTTTTGCACGAATCGACACCAATGTCTAAATAAAGACATTGATATCGACTTAAGTAACTAAAATTTATTTAAGATGCGTCAAAATCACATTTGCTATTCGAAAAATCTCAACTTTACTTATTTGACAGATCTAAACTAAAATCGAACTAAATCTTATTAATTCTAAACGAGCAATTCTTGTTAAAGGTGCAGTGATACTTTAAGGTGGGCTTGCACTCTTCAGACTGAACAACTTTTGTCCGTGTGAACTGGCGTACTCTTGTCAACAAAGGCAGACATTTCACTACATAAGCTTTTGGTGTCACCTACCTACATAATAATATTTAATACTCTTCGACTTCTGTGCAACACAAAAACCCGACAGGGGTTTTCATTGTACTGTGTTTATGTCATTGTTTGTTTTTATAGCTATGAAAAATGTATGTATGTGTCATACTGTTTTCATGTTCTTATGACATAATTTGTTTTATATCAATGATTTTACTTTGACGTTATTAACTATTGAATGTTTATTTTTCACAAATGACAATTACTATTTTAAATTATCAAAAAGAGTGTAATTTGCACCTATTTTGAATAAAAATCTTGAAATCTTTGTTCTACAATTTTACCGAAATCGTGTCTTTTTTTGGATTTTTATACAAAACCGGTCGATCAGCTGACCGATTTGTAACAATATGTAAGAACGGCAAACGTTTCGCCTCGCCCGCGCCCTCGCGCGCGCGCCGTAGCAACTTACTTGCTTATCTGTGGCTCCAGCTCCGCACCATTATGTTTGCGAAGCCAGCGCGGATGATTTTTATGCAATAATGCACAAAAGTTGCTTAGGTGTTGCGGCGCGGCGCGGCGCGTAAGGGGGAGGTTCGAACAAAGTGCTAAACATGTTTGGAGACTGGATTGACAGGTTCACCCCACTTCACGTCTGCTGAGCCTGTTACCTGTTACCCGTTACCTGTGGCGGAGTGCCATTCTGTCTTTTACATACAAAATTGTGTGTTGTGTGATTTAACTATATTTTATGCGTAATTACTAACATATTATGTAGATATAACTATGGACTTTCAAATGTGTTTTTTTTTTACAGTTTTATTTAATTCACAATTGGTAAGCCCTTGGCATCATTTCACCTGATGGTAAGTGACGATGATGTATGTGTGAGGTTTCTACATTTATGTATTTCAGTGTGTTCCCTGTGCGTGTGTGTAGTCATACGAATGCAAAAATCACGTCGGTCTGATTCATTAGCACGTACAAATAAATAAAATACGAGTTAAAACTTAATTTATGTATTAATACTATTTACTTTTATATTTACTATAAATAAAACGCTAAGTAAAATACATTGTCCGTACATAAATTAATTGTAATTACAATATAATAATCTGGGCACGGTCCAACATGGCTCCAACTGACTTGGCGCATTCCGGCGCATTCCGGCGCTCTCGCGTCTCGCGACCTGCCAATGTGCTAACCGAAGGCCAGATGGACTGTTGCCCTGTTGGACTGTGAATAGAACATCTCATTTTGTACAGTACCACAGTACCACAGTACCACGCTACCACGCTACCACCTACGGTACACGTGACGGTCGCTCGCTGTAGCGACAGGCCGAGCTCGTTTGTACACGTGTCGGCAGCAACAGCGGCAGGCCGAGCTTGTTTGTACACGCGAGGGTCGCTACAGCGACAAGCCGAGCTTGTTTGTACACGTGTCGGCAGATACAGCGACAAGCCGAGCTCGTTTGCACACGTGTCGACAGTTACAGCGACAGGCCGAGCTCGTTTGCACACGTGTCGGCAGTTACAACGACAGACCGAGCTTGTTTGTACACGTATCGGCAGATACAGCGACAAGTCGAGCTTGTTTGTACATGGGTCGGTAGATACAGCAACAGGACGAGCTCGTTTGTACACGTGTCGGCAGATACAGCGACAAGCCGAGCTTGTTTGTACACGTGTCGGCAGATACAGCGACAAGCCGAGCTCGTTTGCACACGTGTCGACAGTTACAGCGACAGGCCGAGCTCGTTTGCACACGTGTCGGCAGTTACAACGACAGACCGAGCTTGTTTGTACACGTATCGGCAGATACAGCGACAAGTCGAGCTTGTTTGTACATGGGTCGGTAGATACAGCAACAGGACGAGCTCGTTTGTACACGTGTCGGCATATAACGCGACATACCGAGCTTGTTTGTTCACGTGTCGGCAGATACAGCGACAGACCGAGCTTGTTTGTTCACGTGTCGGCAGATACAGCGACAGGCCGAGCTCGTTTGTACACGTGTTGGCAGATACAACGCCAGGCCGAGCTTGTGTGTACACGTGACGGCCGCTACAGCGACAACACGAGCTTGTTTGTACACGTGACGGTCGCTACAGCGACAGGCCGATCTTGTTTGTACACGAGACGGCCGCTACAACGCCAGGCCGAGCTTGTGTGTACACGTGACGGCCGCTACAGCGACAACACGAGCTTGTTTGTACACGTGACGGCCGCTACAGCGACAGGCCGATCTTGTTTGTACACGTGACGGCCGCTACAGCGACAGGCCGATCTTGTTTGTACACGTGACGGCCGCTACAGCGACAGGCCGATCTTGTTTGTACACGTGACGGCCGCTACAGCGACAGGCCGATCTTGTTTGTACACGTGACGGCCGCTACAGCGACAGGCCGATCTTGTTTGTACACGTGACGGCCGCTACAGCGACAGGCCGATCTTGTTTGTACACGTGACGGCCGCTACAGCGACAGGCCGATCTTGTTTGTACACGTGGCAGCCGCTACAGCGGCAGACCGAGCTTGTTTGTACACGTGACGGCCGCTACAGCGACAGGCCGATCTTGTTTGTACACGTGGCGGCCGCTACAGCGGCAGACCGAGCTTGTTTGTACACGTGACGGCCGCTACAGCGACAGGCCGATCTTGTTTGTACATGTGACGGCCGCTACAGCGACAGGCCGATCTTGTTTGTACACGTGGCAGCCGCTACAGCGGCAGACCGAGCTTGTTTGTACACGTGACGGCCGCTACAGCGACAGGCCGATCTTGTTTGTACACGTGGCGGCCGCTACAGCGGCAGACCGAGCTTGTTTTTTTTCCGGAACTTCTTCACGTAAGCCTCCACCAGAGCTTGTATTTTGGTGGGGTTGATTTCACCCGTTTTGTTGTGACAGATCTGAAATATAACAATGACTGATATAACAATCTATAAAGGCTTCATCACTTTATTTTATACCTAGAAATAAGTATTTAATATGTAAAAAGCTGTTGATTTCCCTATGGAATAAATAAATAAATGAGAGAGTAAGATATTGTGAATCACCCCAAAAAAATAATTAATAAATACTCTGGGACAAATCACACATGGTCATCTGGCCCCAAAGTAGGATTCCCTGTGTTATGGGAACCAGAGACTGATATACATACTTATATACGTTTAAATACATACTTATATAGATATTTAACACCCAGACACAGAGCAAACATAAGAATTTAAAAACATTAATACAGCGTGACTATATTCAATGTTTGACTCAAGAGTTGATACTTTTAAATTCTCGGATAAATTCTTTAGGCCCATCACTAGCTGTGGTGTGGTGAAATGTGATATTTTGTATGTTGTGGTTTGGCGTATACTGTGTTGTGTGTGCAGTTGCGGTGTGGAGTCTGTTTTAATATGGAATATGATGTGTTTTGGTGCGAAGTGTATTGTTTAGTATGTAGTGTGTTGGTGTGTTGGTGTGTGGTGTGTGGCGTGTGGCGTGTACTGTTAGGAGTTGCGGTGGCGACGGCGTGTGGTACCGTCCGTACCTTGGGCACGGCTCGGCGCATGATCTGCTTGTACTGCTCCTTGGTGACGCGCTTGCGGTTGTAGTGCGGCTTCAGCACGAGCTTCACCTCCTCCACCACGCGCTCCTGTCGGTTTAGCTTCTTCAAGAACTGAAACACCACCAGGAATGTTTACTGCTATTATCATCATGTGGCACTATTATTCGTAAAGGACGGACGACGGCCGAACCAACCCTTTTCACGACCTGCATTTACATCTGTGCTCTAAATTGGAGCGGGTTAGCTGTCGATGTTTTCCTTCACCGTTACAGCGACCGGTAAAAAAGTTGACTTGGTGGGCCGGTCACGGGAAGCCTCTGGATGCGGGCAGCGCAAGACCAGTCGTTGGGGGAAGCCTTTGTCCAGAACTGGACGTCTATCGGCTTAAATGATGATGTGAAAGACACTTACCTTGCTCTTGACCTGCATCTCGACGGCGGAGCTTGGCAGCTCGTCCAGGATCCTGAGGCTGTCCTCGTCGAGCTTCACGCCCACCTGCATTTTGTTCCCTGCAACACCATCACACAAGCATTTGTAACAAAAACCGAACTAGTTTATTTGGTAAATCTTTCATATTATTTTAATTGCTGTCCACCAACTTAAGTGAACTTGACGGTTCCCCGCGATTTCACTAACCTTTTTGATTGCCTTACTATCATAAATAAAATTAAAAAAATTAAAATAAAATAAATTACCTTTCTTCTTGCTGCGCTTGACGGGCACTTTCGAACCGCGGCGGGGCTTGTCCGGCAGGAGCGAGTCGAAGATATCGCGTCGCCCCCTCCCTCCGCCACCGCCGCCCCCGCCACCACCACCGCCGGGCGGCGAGAACAAATCGCCGAAATCACTAGATCCGGGCGAATACGGCGATTCCCCGCCCGATCCCTCCTCGCGCCTGACAGGCACGGCGGGGAGCGGCAATCGCGAGATCTTCGTCGCCTGCATCGGCTTGACGGGGTTCGATTTGATTGGTGATGGCTTCGCAAGGAATAGTTTTGGTTGCGTCCGTGTGGGGGATGGCAGGACGATCCGGACCGGCGGCGCGGCGGACGCCGCCGGCGCGGCCGCGGGGGGCGCCAGCAGCGCGGCGGGGGGCGCTGCGGCGACGAGCGTAGGCGCTGCCGCCGCTTTTTCGTCAGTCTCCTGCTGCGAGTCACTAGGCGGCGGGTCGGGAGACACGTCTCTAGTGGACTGGAGCAACGCCATCACCTTCTCGATGGGCGTGATGGGGCGGCGGTCGATGACGTCGTCGGCGGAGAGATTGGTCTTTTGAGCCGTTTCGAGCGTCATAGCGTGCGGGGGCGTGTGCGGGGGCGACGGCGAGCGCGTCGGTTCGAAGGGGTCGTACGCGTCGGGCGACGGGACTTGCTCCGCGGCGGGCTGCGTGGCCGGCTCGGGGGGAGTTTTGGGGCCGGCGGGTTGCGGTGCGGGCTGCGCGGGGGCGGGCAGCGCCACCGCCGGCTCGGCCTGTGGCGGGCGAGCGGGCTCCTTGTCGCCGGGCTCGCTCGCGTCACTCAGCACGATGACGTGTTGCGGCGAGGGCACGATCTCGGCGAAGGGCGAGCGCTCCAGGTCGATGATAGCGACCGGCTTGGCTGCGTTCTCGGCGTCCGCGGCGCGGCGGCGCTGGCGGCGGCGCTCGCGCCTCGTCTCGCGCCGCCGCCGCCTCTCCGCCGCGGCGCCGGCGCGCTCCTGCTCCTTGAAGCTGACGCTGACGAGGATGTTGTCGCCGGAGGTGAACACTTCCTTTGCAGGCGGCGGCGCGTCCCGCAGGCGGCGGTGGTGGCGGAGCGGGGCGGGGGGCGGAGTGCGCGGGGAGAGCAGGCGCGAGTCGACGGAGGCCGGCGACCAGGCGGCGGCGCGCGGCAGCATCACGGCCGGTGAACGCGAAGCGACACGCTTGCGTTTGCGCTTGGCCTTCTTCGGCGGCGGCGGCGAGGCGGCGGCGCGGCGTTTCTTCTTTTTAGCGGCCTTCGGTTTGGGGCTAGGGGAGGCGGAGCGCCGCCGCTTGCGCGCCTTGGACACCGGGCGTCGGCGCGCGGCGCGCTTGCGGCGCGGCGACGCTGACTTTCTCAGCGCTCTCCGGGGCGGCGACACCGACTTGTGCATCGATATTGATCTCCTCCTCGGCGACACGGATTTCCGTCTCGGTGATATAGTTTTCCGCCGCGGCGTTAGAGTCATGCGGCGTGGCGTGAGAGTCCGCCGGCGGGGAGATATCGACCGCCGCCGCGGTGTGATCGACCTGCGGCGCGGTGATATTGACCGCCTTCTGGGAGAAACTGAACGTCTTCGGGGTGAAATTGTCCGCCTTCTTGAAGAAATCGACCGTCTTCGAGGCGAAATTGACCGCCTTCTTGGGGAAATTGACCGTCTTCGGGGTGATATTGACCGCCTTCTTGGAGAAATTGACCGTCTTCTCGGTGTAATCGATCTCCTACGCGGTGACAGTGACCGTCGCCGGCGGGGAGAGTGCGGGGATCGCGGCGAGGGCGGCGGCGACACGTCTCGTCCGAACGCATCCTTCACTTTGTTACGTTTCTCCGTAACGACGGTACGTACATCGTATCGTTCTAAGTCCTTGCGCTTCTCTTTGCGCCGTTTGCGTTCGATAGCCTCCGCCTCTTCCTCGTCCTTTTCTTTCTTATCTCGGTAGTTCCTCTCTTTCCCGCTTTTACTCAGTTTCTTAAACGACACGTCAGCCTTTTTCTTGCTCTTCTTATCTTTTCCTTCCTTTTTTGATTCCTTCTTCTTCTTTTTCTTCCCTTCGTCTTCTTTCTTTTTGTCCACAATCTCGCCCTCCTCGTCGCCCGGTGGCGCCGTTTCAGTCTCCAAAGGTTTCTCTGTATCCGAGAAGATGTCGTTACCCTCTTCTTCCGAAATCATTTCTGTGTCTAGTCCTTCCAGATTTTTATCTTTGTCTGTCTCGAACGAAGTGTCTTTGGACTTGTTCTCGTCCAGGCATGGCGTGTAGCTTCTCTCGTCCTCCGTTTCGCTGATCGATTCCGTCATTTTCTCGACTGCTTCATCATTTCTTTCTTCATCGTCCTTAGAGCCGCGCGAAACCGCCCGAAGCTCGATAGAAGCATTTTCGTCGTCTTTATCTGACGCATCATCTCTCTCTTTTTCTGTTTCATCTTCTGCCTCTTCCTCTGTGTCATGTTCTGCCTCGTCTTGTAGTTTCGTAGCGTCATCTTCAATATCTGACATTGACCTTTCAGTTCGTTCAGGTGTCTTTTCTCCATAATTTTCATCAGAGTGTTTTTCCTCTGTCGTTCCTTTATCAAAATCTACTTCTAACTTCTCTTCAGGAGTATCATCACTTTTATTTGTACTTAATACTTCGTTCCCAGATTTTTCAGCTTCCTTCTCCTCACTTTCCACTTCCTCAGCAACCTCTTCATCGTCATAAAGCGACATCGGTTTCTTGATCAGCGAAATGGTGTTCAGTTTGATTTTTATCGGATTACGAGTGTTGGGCGTGATCGGACACCGCTTGGAGACTTTCGCTTTGAATTCTTCATCCTTGTCTTTGAGTTCAGGTTTGTTTTGTTCGGCGATGTCTTGTTCTGTAGGATCGACCGGGCTCTCCGCGTTTTGGACAGGAGACACTGGTTCCGAAGGGTGTTTCTCCTCGTCTTCCAGCTCCGTAATGAGATTCGGTGGGGGTTCGTGTGGGTCGTTTAACAGATTTCCGCTGTTTGCAATGTGCACGCTAGCGGCTGAATATATGGAAAAGTTGGGACAGTCTCCGTCGGAGTCGTCGTCGCTGGGGGGGCGCTGTGGGGGCGCCAGTAGGTCGCGGTGCTCCTGCAACAAACCAAATACAGGCTGTTAAAAAATCACAGGTGATATTTTAAGGAGTTACTTTGTTTCTAGTATAAATTACAGGAAAAATCGTAATCTATAGTGCCCGTTCGTTGGCCCGTCTGGCAGTAGGCATAACTAACTGGCAAAGCGGCGTACTTCGGCAGGACGGGATTTATTATTTGTGTAGGGATCTAGTATGTGCACCTGCGATCGAGCGCGCGGGTGGTGTCTGTCTGCCGGTTTCCGTCTCGGTGGAGTCTCGGTTTGTATGGGAACAGAGCACGATTGCTGAGGGACGAAATGAAACAATTTCAGTTCTAGTATGTGCATTTAATACGAGACCTGAAATTGCCGCCAAGTATATGGAGTGTTTTTTGCGAAATGGTTAGTCCATTAGCTTCACGTCAAGAGGTCACGAGGTTGATTCCCGGTGGGGTCTAACTTGCATGTGGTTGCATATTTTTAAGCCCGCCTACCACTTTCTTATCTAAGTATGTATATTATATGTAGGTGCATTCACTAATAACTTATCGTTAGCTATCACTTATTAGTAATTCATGGCCGGGGCCCACGAGTCAACTCCCAAACTAGACGAAATCTGTGCTACGGCAAGTCGACCCAGAGGTCCCAACGAGAAAAACAAAACAAAATATAGTAGCATCTTACGTATAGTATCATGCACCAATGGACTATTGCTGCCAAACATCAATGTTAACAGCACTGATGTGTTCCGGCATGAAGATAAGATAGCCAGTTCCTCATTGCGTTGGGGAATATTGGTAAGCCCGCTTCACTGGCATTATCGTCCACTTCCCATCAAATTAGATTTAATTAAGGTAATAATTCAAAATACAACGTCGTACTCTGTAGAGTAACTCCATGTTTATGGTATAACTATTTCATTAAAGCTAGTTCACCTGCTGCCTGCCCGCCCTTAAGGTGAGATGATATAATATGAACTGAGGATTTAAAAAATGTTCAGTTCGTGTAGTGTGGTGTGGGCGTGAAACTTTCTCTGCAGGGACACAGCTAACATTATCTTATCAGACATATAGACAGCATTTTACCCAAACTGTTTTTCGGGTGAATGTAAGAATGTCTGTTCCTTTGGTTGAGCTGACAATCAGCTTGATGGATGTCAGTAGTGTTGTTAGGTTCGTCGGTCATTGGGTCATGGGATTATTAGAAAAATGTGTAATATAGTAGGTTATTATTATTAGGTCTATGTCCAGCAGTGGACGTCCTTCGGCTGATATGAATCATCATCATCATCGATTATGATTATTATCGTACGGCTTTATTTAGTTCCTACAATATAAACTACAAACTAATATCAAGATTTTGGATCCAATCCTTAAAGTAAGTACGTATTTACCTCAAGCACCTGTCGCACCGCGGTGTCTAGCACGCCGGCGGACACTCCGCCCCCCAGTTCAGACAGTAAGCCCTGCACCAGCGAGGGCGGCTCGGGAGGGGGCGCGAGGGGCGGCGGGGGGGTCGTGCTCCCTGCGATGGACACGGCGGGTGGAGAGGGTAGAGGGGGCGGGACATCACGCTCCTCGCCGCTATCCTCATCCACTGTGGGCTCCGTCGGGTCGTACTTCTCAGTATCGATTACCAAGCTCCCCTGGTCTTCCTCCTCGCGCTCGAAGGGGAACGGCGGCGGCGCGGGCAGCGGCGCGTGCTGCGCGACGTCGGCCGAAGTGTGGACGGGTATGGGCGCGGGCGCCGTGCGCATGTCCAGCGGCGCCGACTCGAACCCGCCGAAGGAGTGGCGCGCGGGCGGCGCGTCCGGCCGGCTCTGCCACTGCGCGCCCATGCTATACCTGCCACGAACACCTCACATTGAGATTCAATCACGCTTTGTAACTATGGACAAGCACTTCCGTCAAAGGTCACACAGCGCCCTCGGTGATTGGTCGGACAAGGGACTCGTGAGATAGTCTTTTCTGCAAATGCCATGCGGATCCAAACTATACATACCTAGATCCGAAAGTATCTATCAGTCTCTTTTTTACTCCTCCCAAATCTTAATTTGGGAGGAGTAACAAACAGACTGATAGATATTCGTCAAAATCGATTCAGTAGCTTACTATTGAATCGATTTTGACGAAATTTGGCACGGATAAAGGGCAAAGAACAACATATAATAAATATAATAAACCAGTAATATTCAAAATATCATAATCGAAAACCTGACTGCTAAAAATGTATCCTATGTCACCCAGGCCCAGGGTATAAAGACGAACTAATACACCTCGCACTCCAAAATATATCAAGCCGTTTAGGTTACAGGCTCAGCCGAAGAAACAGACATACACACATACACCCAAAAAACATGACAGGTAATTAAATAACCGCGTTTTATTGTTTGTAGAAGCTTAAAAGATCATACATATTGCTCCTCAGCAAGTGTAGAAGCTAAAAGGGCGTTATCGGCCGCTGCGCCGGCTATATTTGTAACTCTATAACAAATCGATTAACAGATGACACAATAACCGCTATTTGTCATCTATCTAAAGAAAGTATATAAAAAAAGAAGAACATGTTTAAAACTCGTTATTGTGAATTAGTGATAAAGACTACTGAGCTTGCCTAAATTGCCTGATTGTTGTGATCTTTATAAACGTTGAAGATAATTTCGCGTGACTGGCATTGTAAAAGTTTTCCTTTTTTTCTGAAAACTTTAAATTCGTACAATTTTAAATTTGGGGTTTTAACAACTCTATATATATATATCGATTAACATATTTACTTTTTTGAACTAAAATTTCTCTAGGCACGTTGGAAAATTTTGAGATGGGGAAAAAAACCACCGTCACCGATACCTTGAAGTGAAAACTTTTTTTAAGATTGAAAAACTATTGAACTTGCGGCACCGTCACCGTCACCGACACCTTGAAGTGAAAACTGTTAAGATGGGAAAAACCATTGAACGCGCAACACCGTAACCGACACCTTGAAGTGAAGACTTTTGGAGATGAGAAAAACCATAGAACGCACGACACCGTCACCGACACCGTTACCGACACCTTGAAGGAAAAACTTTTTAGAAATGGGAAAAATGGCGTTTCAAATTATGTATATTAGTAATAATTATTCAGTGCATGAAAATGAAAAACAAACAAAAGACAGTTTGTTATATTCTCTTTGCAATCGAGTGACTTGATGCAGTGACAGAACGTAAGGCCGGGCCACACCAAATGCGTCGCGTGGCGTGACGTGCGCACGCGCGTGCAGCCCTGCCACACCGGCAAGAGCAGTGCAGCAGCTGGCACGCACACGTCACGCAGGCACTATGTGCACGGACGTGCAAGTCACATCATAGAAGCCATATTGAGTGCTCGAAAAAATTTTTATTCAACAAAGAAGCTTGACTGCATTTGTGGACAAGATGTTAGACAACAGCAGTTCATCTGATGAAGAAGCGGTATTGTAGCGTGCTGTGCTGCCGCCGCGAGAAGTAGCTGCCTTGCGGCTCCTCTAATCACTACTACCACCCCCGTCAACAGTACGCACCTGCCGTGGTCCGGCCTCTGCCCGTGGTTGTTGTAACTGTTGTGTGTGTTGTACCGATGGTCGGGGCGACGCGGCCGCTCGAACGGCGCGGGCAGCGGCCGCCGCGAGAAGTAGCTGCCTTGCGGCTCCTCTTCATCTCTCATAGAGTTGTTGTTCATCTGAGGATATTCAAAGCAGGCTTAGTGTAACCGCTGTGATGACAGTGCTGTTACTGCAGACAGCCATCCCCACTGTGTTGGGGAATCATGGTAAGCCTACATCCATCTTCGGCATCATCGTCACTTACCATCAGATGAGAAGACGCCAAGGGCTTATCAAGTAGCCATGTTCAAAAAAATTAAAGTAAATATATTTTTTACGAAAATTTTGTTAGTTACGTGTCAAGAGTGTGGGCGGTGCGGCGCCGCCATCACATTTCGAATTATTTCTCCCATTCAAAACGGAGCCGCCGAGCAACGCTGGACTAATTGTATTGTTGACACAGTAAAAAACGCACTCTAGGAAATCGCGCTACCTTGTCTCCTTAGCCAACGTTT
Organism: Coleophora flavipennella; assembly: GCA_947284805.1. NCBI lineage: Eukaryota > Metazoa > Arthropoda > Insecta > Lepidoptera > Coleophoridae > Coleophora > Coleophora flavipennella. The sequence continues at coordinate 17,456,677 of OX369273.1, read as the reverse complement.
CAGTGACGTCATTGGACGCTACATCGCGGCCGCTAAATGACGCACCGCTATGGGGAAACCTAAGCTAAAAGAATGTATAACACAAACACATAGGCATACATTGAACACTCTAGTTGCTTGGTGGCCACTTTTGTCAGTTCAGTTGCTAGTAATTAGGTGTTTAAGGTATGTCTATGCCAGTTTGCAGTTGCTAGTCGTGGTCTACCTACTCAGTCCACCCGGTTGGACCTCGGCCAATATTTTTTTCCCGTGATGCACCTGGGTGGACTAAAAGGTGACCACGGAAAAAGAAATTCCCGTGGTCCACATCCACCTTAGGCATGCAACTACCAATCAAACCTCACGAACCTATTAACGCTCACTTCACTCGCTTAACTCATCTGAGTTCGTAAGATGATGACACTGTCGAAAAGCCTCGAGAAGCGCATGCAGTAGTTGCATGCCTGACGTGGGTGTGGACCATGGTCATTATTATATTTCCGTGGTCCACTTTACTCCACATCATGAAATGCCCGGGCGGATCGCCGCCAATCGCCAACAATGAATACATTATGTATGTGACTGTTTGAATCCTGAATATAAATAAATAAATTTTAATTTTAAACTTCAACAGCCTTAAAAATATCAATAGACTTTTAGGTGTTTGTTAGATGTGCGGCGCTAGTGGACGGTCGGCTCCCTCATATTCATAAGGCTTCGCCCACACTAGGCGACGCGGAATCGGCTTGAGCCAGTACAATTTTTTTTTATATCAACGCAATAAAGGCGTCAACGACGTCGCGTCGGCCGAACGGAAGCTCGCCGAGTCTGGTACGAAGGAAGTAACGCTCTTATAGTAGCGTAGATCACACTTCTTTTTTATTATAACACAACTTTTGTTACATTATGTGATCTAAGCATTGACATAAAGCTTTTTCCCACCGGCTTGAAACCATTACATCCTTACGTTGTTCTGTTGGTAGAGGGGCGGGTGTGCAGGCTGGTAGTTGTTCTCGTAGGCGCGGCTGAAGTTCCCCGTGGCGTGGTCGCGGTGGTAGTCACCCCGGTAGCCGCCCCCCCAGCCACCACCACCGCCCCGCTGCCCGGGATACGAAGGCACCTTCTTCGCCACGCCTTCCCCTTTCGATAAATCGATCCTCTCGTCTTTATTGTCCTCCTTTTTCGTTCTTCCCCGATGTTCTATCTTAATGTCGACCTTCCCATCGACGGTCACGCTAACGACAGAGTTCTTGGAGTGCAGCAGGGTCTGGCTCTCCAGGATGCTGCCCAGGAGGTCCGGCGTGGAGTACGCGTGTGGCGGCGATGGGATCGATATCATTTTTCTCCTCGCCTGGCAAATTGAGATAGTAATTACAATAGGAATTGTTTGATAGGAGTAGATAATGTTTGACATTGGTAAAGGTACATATAGGTGTCACAGACAAACTATACATTTTGATGCTGTAAAATATTATTTACACGTTTTAAGCTCGTTTTTATGATAATCCCCTTCACTTCATCATCCTCATATTTGCCAAAAGATGTCCACTGCTGGACAAAGACCTTTTCACAGTTTTAATCTATTTCATTATTATTATTTATTTTATTAACCCTCAATCCCTACCCTGGGTCTATCAAACCCCAGTGATTTCATTTATTGCAATTATTATTTCGACTATGATTCGAACATCCTTACGGTTCTAGCTATATGTTCAAATGACACCAGCGCGGCGCGGGCGGTCCTCTTGTCGTCAGGCGCGCGTGAGCGAGTCTGTTGTGCACACGTTGTTACAGCTGTTTTCGGGTTTGTCAGACCCAAGGGTAGTAAATCAGTAATTTTTAAGGGGAGTCTTACAGCGAAAATTATTCAGTATTTTATTATTAAAATGTAAGTTACTTGTTGATAGGCACTCAGTACGCTGGAAGTGGGTCTGGTGGCGACGGCCAGCCCGCCCTCCGCCTCGGCGGCGCCGGCACCGTCGTCGTCCGAGAAGTACTCCAGCGCGCGCGCGTCGCCGAACAGGCTGAGCGGCACGACGCCGGCGCGGCGCTGCAGCTCGCCCAGTGCCCGCACCTTCATTTGCAACACTTCGTCAATATTCCGAAAACTTCCAACAATTTCGTTCAAAATCTAAAGGAAAGTTTTTATTTGTGTATCCGTAGCTAAGGTCCGTAGACTCACCCCGGCGGTGCAGGCGCTCTCCTGGCCCGCGGCGCGCTGTAGGTGCGGCGCGTCGCTCAGTCCGCGCAAGTGCGCGCGCACGCTGGCGCGCACCTGCGCCCGGCGCGCCGCAGTGCGCGGCCGCTTGCGGCTCTGCGGGAAACGTACACATTATACCGATAATACACAAGACCCAGAATACAGAATAACCCCCGGTTCGGGTCCGCTCGACGCTTTCTATATCGAGCGGAGCGATCCGACAAATAGACAGAACCAACAGAAACCTTCGACGCCCAATCAATCACCAAAACGTTCAACGGTTCTCTGTCGCGGTGATGGCAGAATATCAGCTCTGCAGGCTGCAAGTATCTTTGACACACTGCAACACATACTGAGTCGATACCTTTTCTTCACTGTGCCACAATTGATATGTGTATGTCGTGCTGATGTCATAGAATTAACCGCTTCATGAAATGGTTGTATTTCATGAAATCGTCAATACCTCCGCCCACATACATACATACCTACAGTCTGGCCAGATCAATGAATGAATCACCGTTTTATGATATGCCACATTTGACAAGATCATGAAAATCTGAGATGCTATTATAAATGCTATTTAAAATGAAAATTTTGAGGTTAGGTTGCATTTTGAGGTTGGTTCGTTTAAAACTACTAGCATTTCATGAAATCGTTAATTTTATGATATCGCTACGATAGAATTATATACCTACCTACATTGCACGCATAGTTTAAGTTCTCTTTTTAATCTTTAATAATATTTCTTTGTGATTCTTTTTCTTGTCTGTACTTAATTGTCTTATAGTGTTGAATATGTGTTTTTATCTATCTATGAACAAACGCTTCATCCAGGCTTTTAATTAATTCTGTATTCTAATGTAGGCATTAAGGCAATAATAAACCGCCTCCGTAGCTCAAAGGAAAAGTTCACTGGCTTTACACAGGAGGTCGCGGGTTCGATTCCTGGCGGTGTCAATTGTAAGACTCGGTTTGGTTGGTGGTAGGGCATTTACTAAGCCCGCCTGGCTAGCTACCACCATCTTATCTAAATCTTGCCGCCAAATATCAATGTTGATATCATTGGTGTGTTCCAGCATGAAGATAAAATAGCCAGTTGGGGAATTTTGGTAAGCCCGCTTCCATCTTCGGCCATCGTCACTTACCACCAGGTGAGATGTTGTCAAGGGTTTACCAATTGATAATAATAAAAAAATTGAACTCGAAAACATCAACTAGTCTTATTTACAAACAAAACATTTGCGTGAGAGAGAGAGCCGCTCACCTTCCGTTTCTTAACCTTCTTTTTGACCGTTCTCGTGATGGGGAACTTGCCGTTCTCCTCCAGCTCGTACTCAATGATGACCGTGTTCGTCGTTCGCCGCCTCTTCCTGCGCTTGGTGGCGGCGGCGCGGCTCCTGGTGCTGGTGCGGGCGCTCTGCGTGCGGGAGCTGGTGCGCCCGGTGGAGGTGGACGGCACGTCCCGCGCCGCCTGGCTCCCGGCCGGCCGGACCTGGCGCGGCAGTCTCGCGGGCGCGGAACGCCGCGCCAGCGGCAGCTCCAAGTCCCCAATGCCGTCGAACAGCTCGTCCAGTTCGGATATGCCAATAATGTTTGCCAGAGCGCAGGTGGGGCAGTGCCACTCGTCTATTGGGACCTGCAATGCATTTCATTTACTTTTATACTACACTCCCACTTAGAAAATTATGTAGTATGTGTGTATCGCCCCATTGTGATCACTACATTTTTTTGTAACCCCAGTCTGAAACCATATTAAATATTTTTTTATTTTTTTCTGAATTTTGTTTCAATGTTGCTTAGATTAGATTTATTTGCCAGAATGCACGTAATTACAGGTGCTAAATATTGGTAATGTAAAGAAGGCATCAGCATCAGCACACTTAGCCATAACCAATGGCACGCAAAAACTTTAAATCAACAAAATAACTAGTACAATGAAAATTACCTAATAATTATAAACTACTATTCAAATTACAATAAAAACGGACTTCAAAAATAAATACACTCAAAAATATGCAATAATATTTTATATTATATAAATACACAGAAATAAATACACGGCTGATATAATGATGGAAATACACGAAATTGACAACAATTATGGTGTCGATTCAGTTTTGCTTGATTTGTGCAAAACTGAATCAACACCATAATTGTTGTCAATTTCGTGTATTTCCATCAATAAATAAACTAAACTTAAATTAGGTTAAGATATGTCAGTTACGTTTCCTATTCGAAAAAACTCAACTTATCTGATGGATCTAAACTAAAATCCAACTAAATTAAGTATAAAACGCCATTTTGCTATTCGACACGACCATATTTGACATATCTATGTCAAACTAAAATTGAAACAATTTTAATTGCGACCTTCTTTGGTGACCACTACTTTAATTGGTCTAGAAAAACCACATAAGTGAAAATTTTGTGATGAATACCTAAGTAAAGTGATGGTATAAACGCTGATTAGTACTCCAGGACATTCACCTCTGACCTGAGGGTCTCATGATGACCTGATTGGTGGCTGACAGCTCCATAAAACTGTCGAAGCTAGAAGTTTGGCGTTGGGATCAAGATGCATCAGCACACTGCGCAGCTCTGACCCGAATAATTCTGATCTGAGGGTTTGACTCTGATGATGGTAACCAGGTCAATAAACCAAGTTGGAAGACGTCTGGTCTTATGTCTTCCCAACTTTCAGTTTCGTCAGTCTTAGTAAAATATTGATTGCCAACCTGGTTATCATCAGACCTCTAATTTCTCCAGATTCTGACAATTCATAATGCCCCGACGCACTTTTAGGCAAATTTAAACTCCTAAATACTTCACTCAAAAATCCTTGATGCCAAGCCAAAATCAGTCGTTATTATTGAATGTTTCATAGATTATATTTGTAGCATAAATGACCTAGGCAACAGAGACAGTGCTATTGAAAATTATATCTTGTTTTCTCTTTCACTTACGGTAAACAGGTTACGTCAATCATATTGTTCATTCTTTCGTTCATCCTTTGACATAGTCTGTGAATTCAATTTGTTCGTGTTTAGTCCTGTCAAACTATGCAACCAAATTTTTCGTGCATAAAACTGAATGAAAATGACTAAATTTATTGTAATCATATTTTAGTTCAGTTAAATCAAGTATTTTGTTTGAATCAACACCAATAACGAAATCAAAAGTAGGTACTAATCAAATTAAGGGCTAACAATTTTTTTGAGGTCAGTACGAGCACAAAGCTACTTACCTATCAAATGTTTTAGATTCGATGGCTTTGAAGGCACAGACCTTAAAAACATTGTTGGATAGGTTTCGAGTTCCGGTCCTGGATGCGAACCAATATGGTGGCGTTTCATACAGACACTTCAACACCACAATAAATCGATAGTCAATTCAGCTCCGCTGGAGAGACTGTAACACAGCCCAGGTTTCGACTGAATCAAAGGCTTTCTCATAGTTCACAAATGCCAAGCATAGTGGCTGATTGTAGTCTCAGTCTTCTGTATAATCTGCGGTAGCGTATGTAGGTGGTCTATGGTACTAAAGCCTCTTCGGAAGCCGGCTTGTTCGGGAAGCTGGAAGTCGTCAAACCTGCGTGCGAGACGATTCGTAATGCCTCTCGAAAACAGCTTTAGACATGGCTCAGAAGTGAGACGGGTCTGTAATTCTTCAACAGGGTGTTGTCACCCTTTTTGAAGAAGAGCACCACTATCCTTCTATGCCATGCCTTAGGCATTTGTCCCTCGAGTATAATGGAATTAAATAACTTCTGAAGAGATTTTATTACTGGTGTTTCACCTGCTTTCAGAAGTTCAGCCATAATTCCATCATCACCTGGTGCCTTTTTGTTCTTAAGCTGTTTGAGAGCCATTCTACAAGCTATATATTCTATGGGATATCTTCCATATAGTGTCAGCTTAGTCTGGCTCTTGGGTCTTTAGCCATCAAATTAATGTCCGACCTAAATTCATTCAAACCATAATCCCATTTTTCTATTAGCCATTGTTGCAGTTTAACAATAAAAGATTTGGTTAGTAACTGGCTGAAAGCAACAGGGATCACACATTGAACACTTCAATGGACATAATAAAACAATGTTTCCTAAATGCAACGGGCACTTGCGGTGAAAAACAGGCACATTTTACCATTCATACCACGCCAGCACGTCTTCGTCGGTGGTCTACCATAGAGGATTTAAATTTGCAGAGGGAGGCCAACTGCATACGTATTTTCCCCGCAATGAGCGACCTTCTATGACAGACGACACTTCACAGATCATGCGGTAAGGAAACGCACGGGAGTGCGCGCGCGCCCTTCTAATAGGATAGTTAACTCCACCAAAAATAAATTATGAATTATTTTCACTAAATTGTTTTTTTACTAAAAATAAAGCAGAAAACTTTCGTCACTTCGTTTTCCATCAAGCCTTAAATTTTTGATAAAAACGCAAAATTAGTACTTGCTATAACAAACATTTTAAAAACGAAATTTATTAGTTATTACTTTTGACAGTTTTTTTAAATCTAAATTGATAAGCCCTTGACTTCATCTCACCTGATGGTAAGTGACAATGAAAAGAAGTAAGACCTGTAAAAAAGAATTGTACGACTTGAATGAATAGCAGTCAACTACCCTATTTTTAACAAAATAAAAATATAGCAACCCGATATTTCTGCTATAACTCAAAAACTAAAAGCACCAGAGGAAATATGTTAAGGACAAATGGTTCAGTATAAAATTATCTACAATGTTGTCTATTACATTTATTTTTTTTATTCACAATTGGTAAACCCTTGACAACATCTCACCTGGTGGTAAGTGACGATATTGCCGAAGATGGAAGCGGGCTTACCAAGATTCCCCAACGCAATGGGGAACTGGCTATCTTATCTTCATGCCGGAACACACCAATGATATCAACATTGATATTTGGCGGCAAGACTTAGATAAGATGGTGGTAGCTAGCCAGGCGGGCTTAGAAAATGCCCTACCACCAACCAAACCGAGTCTTACAATTGACCCCGCCGGGAATCGAACCCGCGACCTCCTGTTTAAAGCCAGTGAACTTTGCCTCTGAGCTACGGAGGCGGCTAAGATGAAATCAAGGGTTTGCAATAAATTGCCTCACATGTTATGAATTCATCTACAGGGGGGAAACGACCACAGATGTACAGATGATTTCTCTGTAAGTACATAAGATAATCTAAAATAAGAACTGACTACTCTACTAGTCTACTTTTTTTATGATAACATAGCCGATTTGCTAATAAGAAATTTAAATTTAACCTAAACTGCTAATGTTAGAGCAATTCTAAGAATGTGTCCCATTGCAGGTGATGATGGCTACAGTAAAATCAAAAAACACGTGACAAAAGTGTATAGTGAAAGTAAAAGGACATTACCGACATCAAGTGTGGTGACATTTGATAATCAAAAACACAGTGAAGTGTGCTAAAGTTAGATCTAGGGACACTAAGCAATTTTACATTATTTTTATTATGTTATATAAGTAATAGAGATTTAATTTTACATTTTTTTATTATGGCGTAAATGACTTGACATTTTCTTTGTTTGAGATGGCAATATGTACGAATTACATCATCATTACAGCTCATATACGTCCCCACCGAGGGGCTCGAGCCTACCCTGAATCAGGGCGATTAGGCCTTAGTCGACCACGCGGGCCCAGTGCGGGTTGGTCGACTTCACACACAACCTTCGAGTTTCTTCGCAGGCGTGTGCAGGTTTCCTCACGATGTTTTTCCTTCACCGTTAAAGCAATCGGTAAGTATGTACGTAAGTTTTTGAAAAACTCATTGGTACATTGGCCGTCCAGATTTGAACCCGGTACCTCTGGTTAGATGTACCGAGTCGTTACCGGTTGAGCCACCGACGCTTCGAATTACATACGTACATGTAATTTATTTTTATATTATTTTGTTAAGATTTGGAAGCAGTCGCGCTTCTACTGTGTACTTTGCCCGCGACCCAGTTAAGAGTGCATTGACACACGACAACTTAGCAGAATTTTAAAAAATCGAATTATGCGCTATGGGTTAAAGCATGAAAAAACTTTTTTGGTTGGAAGGTTTGAAATTTAAGAAAAAAAATTTCCTATACATGCCAATTTTTGTCATGCCATCAGAATGATTTATTTTTATGCTACACAAAATGTTTGATCAACTTTTTTTATTTCATTACTCAGGAAGCACGTAACTTTTTATGGGAGAAAAAATAATAATATTGTTTTAGTAGTTCCAGAGATTACCTTTTTACCTCTTTATAAGTGAGGCAATTTTCTTGTCAACCCTTGATTTTATCACTAAAAATTTCTTAAAACCTTAAACAAAAGGTGTAGATTATTTTATACTGAACGTTTAAGGCCTGAATATATTTCCTCTAACCCTCTTGGTTTTTGAGTTATAGCAGAAAAATCAGATTATTATAACTTTTTTTGATAAACTGGCTGCCATTTTGTTTTTTAATAGAGCTAATTTGGTCAAAATTGTTTAAGATCAAAGAGATATCAACATATTAACAAACTTTATCATGAAGACTGTAAGTAATTTATTTTAACTATTTGGTCTAAGTTTAAAAATGTTAGTCTGATGAGTACCTCGGTGAGCGGTGGAGTGAGGCACTGCATGTGGTAGCCGAGGTCACAGCTGTCGCACAACAGCATCGTTTCCTCATATTCTGTGCTCCTGCAAATCTGTTTGCAAATAACAATTAGTCGTGCAAAATACATGAAAGAAATATACAACTTTAATTCACATTTGTATTGGCAGTGGATAAAGTAACAGGGTAGTCTTATTTCCAAGACTACCCTGTTACTTTATCCACAATGATGCAACTGAAAATTTGAATTAAAATAACAAGCAATCAATCTCCCAATACAGCACATTATTGGAAGCACAAAAATGCTGGATTAGCAAACTTTTTTTACAATAAAATAGAAATAATATAAATATTCTTAAAATGCTTTTTACACCAAAAAATCTATATATTTGAATTGTACTGTATCAACAAAATATTTAAAATTACCTCACAACGTGTTGGGTCCTCTTCCACAAGCAGGTCCTCTGAGGGCCTGCGCTCTGGGGCCTTAACCGGCAATGTGCGCAGCACACGGCCCCCTACACACGCCCGCACCACTAAGGATGTGAATGTCATGCGGTCCACAGGGCAGGTGTTAATGTTCTTAGACCACTCGATTATGCAGTCCAGACAGAAGATGTGTTCGCATGTCTGTGGGGTCCCAACTTCTTGGTCGCGGAAGCGTACGAGACAGATGGAGCATTTATCTGAGTTGCCATCTGAGCTGTCGGAGGCGGCGCCGGAGGCGAGGCGCGGTGCGTCCGAGTGGTCGGTGGCCCAACCCGATGTGTCGCTGTCGCCGTCCGAGTCGCGCAGCTTCGGCAGCGTTCGCTTGCGCCGCATCACGACAGAACTACCGCTGCTGTCACTCCCCTCGTCGCTCAGCACCTGCAATGCGCACCACCGTCACTAATTATCGCACACACTACACATAGCACCGTTAGCATTAACGCAACTGGTCGAAGACGCACCTGCAGCCTCTTGCGACGTGTCGCGGGCGGCGCGACGCTGCCGTCGCTCTCCGACTCGGAATCCGACAGCACGGTGACGCGCTTGATGGTGCGCCTCGGCCTCCGCAACGGAGAGTCCTCGTTGCCATCCTCACTCATTACGGTGAACCTTGGCAAACTTCGACACGACACGAAGCCAACTGCTGCAAGTGTAAAGGTGTAAATGACCTTTGCGGATTCTTCAATAAAGTGTCCAAAACATGATTGCGCAAATTCATAAGGTGTTAAAAAATGCACGATCTAAGAAACAACGATTCTTTAAAACTTTTAACTTGAAGATTCACATTCACATTATAACATACGCCATACGCCATAGACTTATTTTTGACAGAAAGCCCGAAAGCCGCTTTAGATGATCACATCAGTCGGCCGGCCATTTTTATTTTGGTTCGATTCGGTCCGCAGTGTGACCATCTGCTTGGCTAGATTCTGCTAAGGCTGCTAAATGTTTTGTTAAAAATACCAAAATTCATGATTAGGATACAGATTTGAACAGTAATATATAAGTCATTGGAATAAACTCATATTTTGTACGAATATAACAAATAAAAACCGCACAAATAATAATTATAAATATTCAATGACCACTATAGGGGCCACTTGTTGGTCATAAGTTCCTATTGGTCTAAAGTTCGTTTATTTACGTTACACCTACGAATAAGTTATGTAAAGAAAAGTAAGTGAGGTTTGAAAATGGCCCCACGAAATCGCTACCTGAGGAGGCGGGGCTTAAAATGTCTACTGCGCAGCGCGATTAGTCGGTCACTGTCTTTGGCAAGCTGCTGACGTCAGATTCCCGGTATTTTTTGCGTCGAAAACCAAATAACAAACATTTGACGGCTAGGGTTTAGTATCCAAATATGCCGTCGTGTGTTGTTAAGTGGTGCAGAAGTCATTCCGATTTCAAAAACAGTGGAATCACTTTTCACCGTTAGGTAAAATTTTATTTCCAAAATACGTACTAAATGTAGTGTAATAATATTCTCTTTGATCAAAGCGAAGAAACAATCGTACCAACAAATGTGGCAAGCAGTGCTGCCATGACCAAATTTTTAATTGCCGTGTTCAGTGAGCTAAATCGACGTGTTTGTAGGGAACATAAACATTTTGAATAAATAAATAAATAAATTGATATATTTTCGTGGAACCTAAATGAAGGTTTTTATTTTATCTCTTTCCTTAGTTATTTTTTTTTCTTTCCATAGCGTGAAAATTTTTCATGGCAAAATGTATACAAAAAATAAGGTTTGAACCATACCATTTCGATTCGAACCGAAAAAGAATTTTCGGCATTGACATAAAGAAAGAAGGGGTATAATTTTGTAATGAGAATATTTAAAAATCGGCCAAGTGCGAGTCAGACTCGCGCACTGAGGGTTCTGTACAACCATACTTCTCCACATTCGTACAACAATGATACCTATTCATTTAAAATAAAAGACATCAATGAGAGGGACAGTAAAAAAAACTGTGGAAACACCAGTGGGCCATAGTGGTGGAAGCACGGGTAAACGCCCATTTTTATACAGGTTTGTGCGGAACCTCGGTGTGCGAGATCGACTCGCACCTGGCCGGTTTTTTATTAAAAAAAATTAAAAGTAGTTATTACAAATTATAAAAAAAATTTATTCGAGATGATCACAACAAGCCGTCATTTGATATGTCACACGATATAGTTTGAAAAACTGTTTTTTTTAATCTTCGTATTTAGCCCCGAAAACTGGCCAGGTTTGAAAATTATTAATTTACGTTACATGTCCATCTTTAGGTCTCTGATTTAAATTTACCAAATTTCGGTTGAATCTGTCCATTAGCTCGGAGAAAATTAGCTGTGATTTACGGACAGAAAGATACACAGACACGCGAGTGATCCTGTTATGGTTCCGTTTTTACCTTTTAAGATAAATGACCCTAAAAACACTGTTTTCCGACAAAAATACGTACAACCATACTATTAGAAGTGTTAAGCGCCTCCGTGGCATAATGGTTAAGCTTGCCATTAGCGTCCAGGAGGTGGCGGGTTCGATTCCCGGCGGAGTCTAACTTTGTATGACTCGGTTTGGTTGGTTTTGTTTTGTTGGTTTGGTCTTGCCGCCAAGCATCAAAGTTAACAGCATTGGTTAGTGTGTTCTGGCTTGAAGATAAAATAGCCAGTTATTGCATTGGGGAATCTTGGTAAGCCCACTTCCATCTTCGGCATCATCATCACTTACCATCAGGTGAGATAGGTGAGATGATGTCAAGGGCTTACCAATTATAAAAAAAGTTAATAATGGTATTTTTATACTTAAAAATTCAACCAAATACTAAATGTTACATAGTTGAAACAATATTCATCTTTGTTAATTACGAGTTCTTACTTTTCGTAATTTTTTGTGGGGATTTTCTTTGAACTGTCTTGACTGCTAAATGTACTTTTTAATTGAAATAATTGTCAATTTCGTCCTTTATAGGAATAAAACCTTACAATACTAATTAGATCATATTTGACCTTACCATTAAAGAATTGTAAGAAAATTACCGTAGAGCACGGCAATTGCAGTAGCGATGGCAGCACTAGCACTCGCCATGACATTAGCGTGACATCGATGACGGGTAATGAGCGTTCTCGCTTACACTTACGAGTTATTAGCGGGTTGTCTTTCATTCTTATTGCCTTGCTAATTTGAGAAGGCCACTAAATGTAAGACCGGATAGTACATTACTAGGATTCGTAAAGTTTGAGTTTTTACTGTTATATGTGTGAGTGCTTCGTTGCCTTACGCGTTTCGTTGTGTTGGCGGTTGTACCGAGTCTGATGCGGACTTATTAGGTGAATTACTTTTCTGTACATAACTTATTCGTAGCGTTATACGCCCGTCTTTGAGTCAATGACTTACATATATTTGTATCAAATTTGAACTTAATTTGTCCAGTAGTTTCAGGGCAAATTGCTGTGAGAAACGGACGGACAGACAAACACTCCAGTAATCCTATAAGGGTTCCGTTTTTTCTTATTGAGGTACGAAACTTTAAAAATAAGTTTTTGCAGCAGATATAGGTAGAACACTTACCGATGACTGTCCATAATATCCGATGATGCACTTTTTGTGTTTCATTGTGTTTATGTGATCTTTTAGAACACAAAGTCATGAATATAATTTTATATTAAGTACATGCATTACAAAAAGTGACATTGTTGTCTTTCTTGGATCTTGGTAGAACGATAGTTTTGGTCATAGTATTTTTTTTGCTCATGACACAACGGACTGACAATGACTACTAACTATGCACTACGACCACTACGCAAGAAATGTACACTCTACATGTAACTCGAAAGAAAATATACTATTATTCGAATTCCTCTAAAGGCTAAAATTTACCTAAAGGTTGCTAGTGTACTTAGTAAAAAAAATAATTCTAGCGCATCTACCTGAGTGAAACTTATATAATTTGTGAAACTCATCCTGCTTATTAACTGCTGAGATTTTGTACGATTCTGCCAAAAACTGCTGTATTTTCATTTTTGCGATACAATCTGATGAAACAGCAGAATCCTCGTAAAACTGGTCACACTATCGGACCGGTCGATTTTCGTTTCGGTCGATTCGATCTATCAAAGCAAACGAGAGAGAAATAATTAATGATTCGTATTATTCTGGAAAGTAGTTCATTTAAATACTTACTTAATTACTTAATAAAAATCGGGGCTAATTGTTTTCAGATATGCCTCGGATAATCACATGATAATCGATTTCTCGTTTGAGTCGGGGGTAGTTTTTGTAACTTTTATCATGGCAACTCTGTATAAAGAAAAACACAGGAAAAATCACAGTGTTGACAAGTATAAGGTTTTTCTCTTTTTCTAAGGATTTTAGAAAAAAAAACGTTTATTGTGCACAATATAATTTGTAACATTAAATTCAAGGCCTTCTATAACAATTTTCATAACGACCATTCCCTTGCCGCCTGCATCCAGGGCGGTAGTGAATAGTTATGGAGATAACACTACAATGTATACCGCACTGACAGAGATTACGAGCGATTAGGAATGTCTTTGGGAGGGGGAACGCTGATAGCGGTACGGGACAAGTTTGCCGTACACGTGCGGCTCCCGCGCGCGCTCCCCAGTATGCCCGATGCTGACATAACCTGCGTTAATATTACTCTTTGTGATGATCCATCATCGAAAATATGTTTATTCTGTTGCTATTTCCCACAAGGTCCGAATCACGTATTGTCAGAGCAGGTTTTGTTTGACTACCTATCAGATTTGAATATTGACTTCCCAAATGATGAATTTTTGATTATAGGAGATTTTAATGTTAGGGATGCTACTTGGATTCATACCACATGTGGTTCAAATCAAAGTTTTACATACCAAAACCCATCTGAAAACACACTTACGATCCAAATATTTTCATTTTTAAACCTTACTGGCTGGTTGCAATATAACAATATCCAAAATAAGAATAAAAGGTGCCTTGATCTCATTTTCTCCAGTTCCTCATGTTCCGTAAGTCGCGCCGAGCCACTGTCCCTTCCGGAAGATACACATCACCCGTCTCTGAGCCTGAGTTATTTTCCAAAAAAACCCATTTTAGATTTGTTGCCAGCTCAGCGGACTGTACGCAAATTTCATTCGGCTGATTACGACATTATTAGAGCTGAACTTTCGAAAATTGACTGGGAGAAGCACATCTCAGTTAAAAACATTGATTTATCTATTGTTAATTTTTATTCCATATTAAAAAAAATTATTGACGATTATGTTCTTTCTAAAATAGAAACAGGTAATAGGAAATACCCTATTTGGTATTCTAGATCCTTAATCAAATTATTAAATAAAAAGCTTAAGATACATAAAAAGTGGAAAATTTATAGAAGGAAAAATAACTATGAATACTTCTCGGAATTACGTAAACAAACTAAAGAGATGGAATTGGAGTAAACATTTATATCGAGAGCTGAAAATAACATAAGATTAAATTCGAAACAGTTTTGGTCATTTATCAAAAGTAAAAAAAGTAATGTTGGCATTCTATCTTGATGACAAATCGGGTTCAGATGGACAAACCATAGCCAATATGTTTAATGAATTCTTTGAATCTTTGTTTGAAAGGGATACATCAGTTTTTTTTCATAGACCTCAAGAGGCAGGTACGTTTCTTATAGGTTCTGTGGAAATAACTATAATAAATAAATAATAAATAATAAATAAATATTCTGGGACAAATCACACATGGTCATCTGGCCCCAAAGTAGGATTTCCTGTGTTATGGGTTACCAGAGACTGATATACATACTTATATACGTTTAAATACATACATATATAGATATAATTTAACACCCAGACACAGAGCAAACAAATCTGCTCATCGCACAAATGCTTGCCCTGGGTGGGGATCGAACCCACGACTCTCGGATCAGTAGTTAAGGGCACTAACCACTGAGCCACCGAGTCTGTCAATAATAGACATCATCATATCAGCCACAAATCGTCCACTGCTGAACAAAGGCCTCCCCCAAGGATTTCCACGACGTCCGGTCCTGCGCTGCCCGCATCCATCGGCTTCCCGCGACTGCTACAATTTTTCTTAAGTTAAGTGCAATCGGGTATGACGACTTTCTTGTTTTAGGGTTTTTTTATTCCCAAATTGCACAGAAACGCAGTCGGGTTTTTTAGTTTTTTAAATTACCGTTTTTTATTTTATTCATTTTTAGTTTTATTATATATACTATAGACATAGTAGAAAAATATTTGGAACGGCTGGATATTACTAAGGGTAGTGGACCTGATGTATTACATCCAGTATTTTTAAGGCAATGTAGTAAACAACTCGCTGCTCCTCTTCACCTACTCTTCAAGTCTTCACTAGCTAGTGGTAAAATGCCTGAGGCCTGGAAACGCAGCCTAGTTGTACCAATTTTTAAGAATGGTGACAGACATAATGTGCGCAATTACCAGGGTATATCCAAGCTTTCTGTTATTCCTAAATTATTTGAAAAAAATATTTATGACACTTTATTTCCCCTAGTTAGACCACATCTTATAAATGAACAGCATGGTTTCACTGAAAGACGTTCAACTGAGTCCAACCTCTGTGAATTTTTAGACTTCGTTCTCGATCATATGTCCAAAGGTTACCAGGTTGATGTCGTGTATACTGACTACTCAAAAGTTTTTGATAAAAAACGGTAATTTAAAAAACCCGACTGCGTTTCTGTGCAATTTGGGAATAAAAAAACCCTAAAACAAGAAAGCCGTCATACCCGATTGCACTTAACTTAAGAAAAATTGTAGCAGTCGGGACCCATTCTAGAAATGGAGGCATAGTGAATTGAGAGCACATACCTATATTACAGTGCAGATTACTCCAATATACTGACTAGACGGCTAACTTTCTAAAATGGGTCCCGACTGCTACAATTTTTCTTAAGTTAAGTGCAATCGGGTATGACGACTTTCTTGTTTTAGGGTTTTTTTATTCCCAAATTGCACAGAAACGCAGAGTCGGGTTTTTTAGTTTTTTAAATTACCGTTTTTTATTTTATTCATTTTTTAGTTTTATTATTGAATGAGTTTGTATAGTAACCTATATACACATGACACACATTAAGATCACCCAGATTATTAATTTATCAGTTGATAGAATAATATTCTCGTAAACGTTGAAGCTCTATAAAAGAATTCTGATTGTGTGGCCGATTCAAAAGTTTTTTAGGATCAAGTGTACAGATGACTAGTCCAGCTGTTTTTACTCGACTAAGAGCTACATATGCTTGACTTTTAGCAAATATAAGTGAGCCGAGGTCTACAAGTGTCAAATCGAGTGTAGTATCCTGAAGTTTGTGGACAGTTATAGCCCAACTTAAGATTAAGGGCAACATCAGGCAATCAATCGTACATGGTTCAATCCGTATACGAACTCCTGGTTGATAATTTTTTATTGTGCGGTCGTCAACAAATACTGCTTGCTGTAAGTCTCCGGAATATCTGCTATTTTGTTTTTTTATTTTTTGATATACCCAGAGTCACTCTTACAGTAAATACGTATCTAACGACAACCCTCAAGCTATAATTCATCGAGCCGTTCAGGCTGCAGAGCGTGTCAATCATTTGGATTTGGCGCCAAAAATCCGCCATTTTGTTTTTTTAATTTTGATATACCCAGTGTCACTCTCACAGTAAATACTAATCTAACGACACCTCTCAAGCTAAAATCCATCCAGCCGTTCAGGCTGCAGAGCGTGCCAAACAATTATACATACATACATACATACATACATACATACTCTCGAAAAACATAACCTTCCTTGCTTTTTAATATATTTATTAACGATGTTTCACATTGTTTTAAAAACTCAGAAGTCTTGTTATATGCTGATGATACTAAGATATATAAAGCCGTTAGGTCTTCCGACGATTGTAAACTTCTAAAAGAAGATCTCGATAGACTGAGTGAATACTGTCTATTAAATAAGTTATATTTGAATGTAGATAAATGTTGCACTATCTCATACTCCAGAAAAAAAGATCCAATTAATAATTTTTATAGTTTACATAACAAAACTTTACAAAGAGTGTCTGAGGTGAGAGACCTTGGAGTTTATTTGGATAATCAATTATTATTTACCTCTCATATTGATAAAATAACAGCCAAAGCGTACAAGATGTTAGGGTTTATATTTAGACAAAGTAAAGAGTTTAAAAACTATAAACTTTTTCGCGGTGATGAGGTCGCGCGTAGCTTCCTGTTGGGAAAGATTGCGCGCCTCGGACAACAGCATCCTGCAAGCGATAGCTGCTAGTCTAGACAGCCCAATTTTTAGTTACTGGCTATCCGTTCATCAGAACGAGAATCGAAAATAGGTTATACGTAATATAAATAACAAAGTGCCTTTATACAGTACTGCACTGTTTTCATTTTACTTTTTACCTTATTTTATATAATTTTATATTAAATTTTGTACTATGGCTTTTTGGCTGCAAATAAAGAATTTTATATTATTATTATTTCTAGATATCAAATTTAAGCTACTCTGCTCACTTGGCACTAGGCAAAGTGGCAGGAGTACCTCCAGCGGAAGCACAGTCGGCTGGAGTTCAGTGCGACGGGGAGAGAAAGCGTCGAACTATCCGGGCATTATCGAGGAGGACTGCTTTCTGCATTGCTGCAATTATTGGTCTGCCTCGGAGATCCAGCCGCCTCAGGTGACGTTCAAGGTCGGCTGAAATTAACCCGTTCACGGATAGGACTACGGGGATGATTTCGGTAGATTCCACTCGCCACATATCAGTAACCTCGTGCGCCAGGTCCAGGTACTTGGTCCTTTTATCGGCATCAGCCTGCACGAGGTTTTCATCATATGGGATAGTGATATCAAACAAAAACACCCTTGACTGCGTCCGATCCATCAGCACGATATCAGGCTTATTCGAAGGAATAGTCCTGTCCGTGATGATGGGTCGGTCCCAGTAGAGCTTAGCGCGGTCGTTTTCGAGAACCGGCTCCGGCGTGTACT
Source organism: Coleophora flavipennella (assembly GCA_947284805.1). Taxonomy (NCBI): domain Eukaryota; kingdom Metazoa; phylum Arthropoda; class Insecta; order Lepidoptera; family Coleophoridae; genus Coleophora; species Coleophora flavipennella. Next base: position 17,438,389 of record OX369273.1, on the reverse strand, counting down.
TGTAATACGGCAACCGCCGAGATATGAGGCCATACTTTAGAGCGATCTCTTGGTGTAGGATCCTGGCTGCTTGGTTGTGCCTGTGCAAATACTCAGTGTTGGCAAGCATGGAACAACCGGAGGTTATATGACGTAGGGTCTCCCCTGGTTGACGACACAACCGACAGACGTCCAAGGTGCCGTCTTTTATTATAAACCTCCTATAGTTGTTCGTCTTGACCACCTGATCCTGTATTGCACAGACAAAACCCTCGGTCTCTGCAAAAAGATCTCCGAAGCGCAGCCAGTGCACGGAGGTCTTCTGATCTACGAAGGACCCACAAAGGGCCTTAAAGAACCTACCGTGCAGCTCTTTGTCTTTCCAGATGGCCTCTCGCTCAGCAGTGCTAAGTACAGCCGGCGCCTGCCAGTTCTCTTGGGCCATGAATAGAGGGGTTAGTCCTTTATCACAAGCCATGACAACTCTATGCAAGTCACTATCGACTTTCGTCAGGAAGTAACTTCGAAGGCTGCATATCTCGCGGTTGTACATTTGTTTGGCACTTAGAAGGCCACGACCGCCATTCTTCCGTGGGATATACAGCCTCATTACTGACGACCTCGGGTGATGCATCCTATAGAGTGTCATAGTGGTGCGGACTTTTCGATCCAGGGCGTCCAGTTCGGTCTGTGACCATCTGAGTATGCCGAAGGTGTACAAAAGAACAGGCATGACCCAGGCGTTGAATGCTCGTATCTTGTTAACGCCCGACAAGAAACTCATTATTATTATTATTGTTATTTCTAGATATCAAATTTAAGCTACTCTGCTCACTTGGCACTAGGCAAAGTGGCAGGAGCACCTCCAGTGGAAGCACAGTCGGCCGGAGTTCAGTGCGACGGGGAGAGAAAGCGTCGAACTATCCGGGCATTATCGAGGAGGATTGCTTTCTGCATTGCTGCAATTATTGGTCTGTCTCGGAGATCCAGCCGCCTTAGGTGACGTTCAAGGTCGGCTGAAATTAACCCGTTCACGGATAGGACTACGGGGATGATTTCGGTAGATTCCACTCGCCACATATCAGTAACCTCGTGCGCCAGGTCCAGGTACTTGGTCCTTTTATCGGCATCAGCCTGCACGAGGTTTTCATCATATGGGATAGTGATATCAACCAAAAACACCCTTTATTATTATTATTATTATTAATACTGCTTTATAATTCGTTTGTAAGATTTCATCTAAAATACGCATCGACCGTTTGGAACCCTCAATATTTAAAACATGTAGACTCTATTTATTTATTTTTTTATTAAAAATTTGAGTGCGTTTGGCTGCACCTCACCTGATGGTAAGTGCTGATGCAGCCGAGGATGTAACACGCAAGCTCAAATAGTGCCTATTCACTCTCGTCTTGAAGATTCCTAAATTATACGAATCGGGGAATACAGATGCCGGAAGGGAATTCCACTCCTTGGCCGTTCGCATGATGAAGGAAGAAGCAAAACGCTTCGTGCGAAAAGGTGGAACATTGACGACAAAGGGGTGGAACCGCTCTCCGCGCCTGGTCGTCCGATGATGAAATGGAGAGGGGGGAATGAGTTCGTTAAAGTCCAGGGCACACTCTCCGAAATGAATCCTGTAGAACACTGATAGGCAGGCGACTTTGCGGCGATGCTCGAGGCTTTGGAGCCTGTTTGATACAAGTTCCTCGTCGCCAATGAGTCTCCTAGCGCGTCCGTCGATAGAATCCAAGGTATCTAGCTGGTAACGAGCCGATCCGTCCCATAAGTGAGAGCAGTACTCCATACATGACCGAACTTGAGCTTGGTATAATAATAGAAGCTGCTCTGGTGTGAAGTAAAGTCTCACCTTCGAGAGGATACCAAGCTTTTTGGCAGCCGTTTTTGCCTTGGATTCAATGTATCTCTCGAAGTTCAGATCGGATGTTAAATCAACGCCAAGGAGCTCAAGATGGTCGGAGATCTGGATAGATTCATCTCGGAAAGTAGGAGTCAGGGTAAAAGGACTCCTTTTTGCAGTGAATAGACACGCCTGCGTTTTAGAGGCGTTAAACCTAACAAGATTGGCATCGCCCCAGTCAGAGACTGCCTTGAGTGTAAGGTTCACGCGCTCAATCATGGCCTCTCTCTGAGATAGTATATCCGGACCCCTAGCTCGAGCACTAGACAGGTATCTCTCCGCAACCGTGCTGTCGTCTGCATACCCAAATATACCAGGTTTCAGCAGATCGTTTATGTGCAGCAAAAACAAAGTTGCGGAAAGAACTGAGCCCTGAGGTACCCCGGCATCAATAGCCAATAGGTCAGACGAGCAGCCATCGATGACCACTCGAATGAACCGTTCCCTCAGGAAGTCAGATATCCAGTTGCCCAAACCAGTAGGTATTCCGTAGGAAGGAAGCTTACCAATAAGGCTAGCATGCCAGACCCTATCAAATGCCTTAGAGACATCGAGAGATACGGCAAGAGCTTCACCGTGCTTCTCTATGGCTTCACCCCATACATGTGTAGCATACACTAGAAGATCTCCCGTTGACCGGTGGCGGCAAAAGCCATACTGTTGATCACTCAGGAGGTCATTGTCTTCTAGGTATGCTAAGAGGTGGGTGTTCAATACACGCTCCATAATCTTACAGAGTATGGAGGTGATTGCAATAGGTCGATAGTTGGATGGGTCAGCACGACTACCTTTTTTAGGCACGGGCTGCACGTTGGCAAGCTTCCAAGACTTAGGAACTATGCCGGTTTCGAGAGAGAGGCGGTACAAGCGTGTCAGCACAGGAGACAACTCAGGAGCACAGTTCTTTAGAACTATGGCTGGAATACCGTCAGGACCGCTGGCCTTATTCACATCTAGACTGCAAAGAGTTTTAAGAACCTCTTTTTGGCGAATACGAAAAGGGGACATTACAGTACCGCATGGAGGTATCTGAGGTGGTGTATTATTTGCAGTATCCAGACGCGAATTTTCAGCAAACATACAGGCAAATAAATTTGCCTTGTCTGCAGCGGAGTGAGCCAGCGATCCGTCAGGTTTTGCTAGTGGAGGCAAAGACGAGCGGCAGAAATTCGACTCGACCGACTTAGCCAAGGACCAAAACGCCTTACTCCCAGATGGGTAGGAGGCAAGTTTTGATCCAATATGGCTTATGTGGTCAAAGCGTGCCCTGCGCAGTGTCTTTTTGTATGACTTGGCAGCTTTATTAAAGGCTTTCTTCCTGGAACGCGTTTCCGGAGCTTTGCGAGCTCGAGCGTCAGCCCAGGCCTGATAAGCCTCAATAAGCCTCTATTGAGCGTATCCAACGCAAATTTATTAAACGAATTAGGTATCGTTTCAAGGAATTTGACCCTAGTAAAATTATACCACTCGCAACACGAAGAGAACACAGAGATCAAATATTGTTATATAAAATAATACACAATTTTTTAGATTCTCCATATCTAGCAAATAAGATTTTATATAAATGTCCTAGAGCAAATTTGCACTCAAATCGTACATTTGCTATTCCTTTTTGTCGAACTAACTATGCCAAAAATCGTTACATTATAAGATCTTGTTCAAAATATAACGAAGCTTATGAACACGTTGATATTTTCTCGTCAAGACTCAAACAATACATTTCTTCAATTAAAAATGTTAATTATAATTTATAAGATTGTCTCTTACATAAGTTTTTTTATGAGTTTTTATGTCTTTTTGTAAGTTATACTTATCTACTTAAATTTAATGGTTACTTAAACGAAATTGTCCTTAACTATTAGTGGAAATTTTATTGGCTTATGTTTCAAAATTTATGTTATTATCTATTTTGTGTAATTAGAGCTGTTTTTTTCCCCAATGAATAAATAAATAAATAAAATGACCCAATGAGATCCCATGCTGAAGCCGAAAAATTTTCGAAGTATGATGCGGCGGGGCGGGGGCGACTATCATCTGAACATGAAATAAAAATATGTCTCAAATACAAAATATTATATAGCAAATTATAGAAAAAACTGATTTCTTAACAAAACACAGCAATTGATGTTAAATCTCTTCATTTTTCATCGAAATGGCTACAAATTTTGCCATTGACTATTCCAATTATGGTACGATTAAGGGTTTGTACGCACGAGAGTTAGCTGCTAAAGCATTTTTTAATGGGTGTGGTTTTTTTATCTCGTATATACATACATAAAATGTATACGAACGATAAGATTTACATTAATTTTACATACCTCATACTATTCAAGCAAAAACATTCAACACTGCTGTTATCTGGCCGTTGTTTAAGCGGCGCTACGTAAGAGCGGTCCCTTAGACGGGTGGCGATTTCGCTACAATATCATGGATATTTGGTTGCGAAAACTAGATTCGCAAGTCATTAAAGTTTTGTTTATTTTGAAGGATACAAAGCAAACATATATGCCACAAGCATTGATAGAAAAAAAAGATAACGGGAATTTTTAGGAGGTTTAATTATTATTTTTGTTGTTAAATCTATAGTTATTTTGTCACACTTACTAGTTTAGAGAATTCACGATGACTGCTTGACCATTGCTCTTTTCGGTGGGACCAGCATATGTATACTCTAAGGTATGGTCCCAAAGGCCTCAAAGTTAGGCGAGTATTGTTCGTCCACAATAAGCACTGGTGACTCGGCTAGGCAGGTCAACTTTTTTGTTTAATGACTTTTAGGTGGCGCGTTCATGGTATTGTGTTTCTTGTGAGCCCTCCAGCTACATTATGCAAAAAAAACATTTTTTTAGCGACATCCGCTTAGCTTAGCGGCAGTTGATTTTATGTAAAGTATGAAAAAGTGGGTGACAAAAGGAATTAGAACATCAAGTGTTATGAAAAGGGTTCTAGGAAACAAAAACAAAACTCATTCTAGTATTCATGATTATCGGAAAATGTATATAAAAATTTACCGTAGAGTAATTATTAGGAACGCTAAGAAAATCGCGGTTCAGACAGACATAGAGAATGTGAGTGGCTCTTCCAAGGGTATTTGGAAAGTGGTAAATAAATGCACAAGTAAATCAAAAACATCAAATCTACGTAACAGTATAAAACTAAAAGTGAATAACGAGATTATTCAAGACCCATCTAATATTGCAGATACTTTTGCTAAACATTTCAGCAGTCACTGTACTGAAATTAATGATACAAGTGTAGCGGAACAATACTTGCAGGAATGTACTGATAGAGTTAGTAGCAACATGACTTTCCGGGAAACAAACTCTCGAGAGATCACAAAAATTGTTAAGACTTTCCAAACAAAGAGATCCTGTGGATACGACGAAATCCCTATTAAAGTAATAAAAAACAACATCGATATACTGGCTAGACCACTCACACACTTTATAAATAATTGTATTGAACATAGCATATTTCCGGATCAACTCAAAGTAGCACGCATAGTTCCAGTACACAAGAAAAAAGTTACGACAGATCCACTAAATTACAGACCTATTTCACTGCTGCCGGTACTGTCAAAAATTTATGAAAGGATTATAAAAAGAAGACTTACTTCACATTTAGCTGAACATAAAATCATTGATCAAAGGCAGTTTGGATATCAGCGTGGTGTATGCACCGGAGACGCAATAGATACTCTGATAACTGATGTTTATGACGGTCTCGATCAGAAAAAGAAGTTAGCAGCTCTGTTTCTTGACTTGAGCTCGGCTTTTGATAGCGTCGATCACAGTATCCTATTACGAAAGTTGGAGTATTATGGTGTGCGGGATAGGTCTCTGAATATTCTTTCATCATACTTGAGCAACAGAAAACAATATGTAGAAATAACATCCATACAGAAAAATATCGAGAAAAAAGTTTCATCAAGGTTTACAATGCTCTCGCGAGGCGTCCCACAGGGTTCGATTCTGGGACCGATTCTATTCATCATTTATACCAATGATTTGATAAAACACATGAAAAACAGAGTGCCATGTGCGGAGCTTGTAGTTTTTGCTGATGACACGAATGCTGTCATTGGAGCCAGTAGTTTAGTCGAGCTCAAAAATAAGGTCAATGAAGCTCTTCTTGCCTTTCGTGAGTGGTTTGAATTTAATAGTCTTCAATTAAATGCTCAGAAAACGAATGTTATTCTTTTTAAAACGACTTCACGGAGCACTGAAACTTTAGACATTGGTTTAATGGGTGATAAAGTCGAAACAACTAACAAGGTAAAGTTTTTGGGGGTTTTTATAGACTCTTTACTAAACTGGAGGGATGAAGTAAATCGTGTTGAAGGCAAAATTAGCTCTGCTTGTTATGCTTTGAGGACGCTCAGAGACGAACTCACGGAAAGCCAGTTGCTGATGATTTATTATGCCTTGGTGGAGTCTCATCTAAGATATAGTGTTGCACTATGGGGAAATAGTTATCAATACAATATGCAAAAAGCCTTTGTCATACAAAAAAGAGCAATACGCACTATTGTCAAAATACCGCAATGGGAGTCTTGTCGATCATATTTTGTTAGGTTAGGCATACTTACAGCTCCATGTCTTTATATATTTGTGCTGCTCTTAAAATTAAAAAAAAAACTGTTCGGAGAGGAAACAGAACAGGACAGGGTGCGCAGAATCAATACGCGCAGGCGGGATGTGGAGCGCAGTGCGCTGCCGCCGCGTCTCGACGTGGTTCGCCACGGTACACGCTATAATGGGGTGCGTCTTTTTAATGCACTGCCGTTAGAGTTCAAGGGTGACGTCACGCTGGCTAGTTTTAAGGCAAAACTTAGGGCTTTCTTGCTGAGGGAGTGCTTTTATTCTTTGGACGATTTTTTTAAATATGGCAACTAATATTATTTATCTTAGAAGGTTATTTATTACTAATATTATTTATCTTAGACTTTTGTAATCTTGGAATTTTATCTTTAACATAATGAATTGTACATACTCTATTTTTGAACACAGAAATTTTTGTTAACGAAATAAATAAACTGAAACTGAAACTGAAACTGAATCTGTCACTTGTGCATTTTGCAAAAAGTTTTCCCCAAACTTTTAAAATAAATCACAAGTGAGGCACTGCACTAATCGAATCGAAAGCACATACTCTGACATCCAGAAAAGAAATTTCAATTCACGCTTAATTTGAGCACAGCATCACTCCACTAACATATCTATACACACCCACTCAGAAACACGACCTGGTATGCATGTAATACAAATATGAAAATAAATGTACACTTACACATTGCTAAAAACCACTCAAAGGGTACGTGCATACGACAGGCACCTATCAACTTTATACGTTGAGAAAATCATGTAAACTCACAAAACAAATCATTTTAAACCTTAAAAAATTCGTTGATTGAAAGTTAAACGTTCCTACGTTCCATTCGTAAAGCTTTTTTTGAACTACAATGCAGGTATTAGCGCGTGGCTGCAGCGATATATAAATGTGTTTTCCATCGCTCTACGTCTTTATTTATCCGTTTTGTGATAAATGATCATTGTCCGCATGCCAATCTAGAAATATCTAAAAGAATAGGGTGTCTCAAGTCGAAGAACACGCTTGTTGCCGGTTGCCGCTATTCATTTGTTTTTTATTTAAACTGAAACAATCTTACCGGATTTGTCCCTTACGGGACTATATGGGTAATGCTGTGGACCCAGCCAACGATGGCTCCAACACTCCACCAACACATCACCAACTCAGAGATCACCAAGCACATCACTACACATACTGAGCACTAACAATATCTTGGTATCGGACACACTAAAACTTTGCATTAACATTAGTGAAATCTAAGGAAATTTACACAATTTGTTCATCAACAAGTAGTGCGCGTAGTATCAAATAAAAATTACGATACTTGTTCGACGAGTACCGTACGAGCAGGTATCTTAGTTAGGTATACGATCTCTCTATAGTGACAATATTGGACACCGAGAATAAATGAAAATCCATTTTAGGTATACAAATTGTACGCTTTTATTTCTGACCTTAATTTGTAAATATTGTCCAGTAGAACCATTTATTACAATATCCGAAAAAAACACGTTAGTTGTTTAAGTAAAATAATCATCACACAAGTTTAATTCTCTCGTCTGTATTCCCCGATTCGTATAACTTAGGGATCTTCAAGACGAGAGTGAATAGGCACTATTTGAGCTTGCGTGTTACATCCTCGGCTGCATCGGCACTTACCATCAGGTGAGGTGCAGGCAAACGCAATCAAATTTTGAATTAAAAAAATAATATAAAAAACCATGAATATAAAATGTATCAAATTAGACTGAGAGAATCAAGACAAAACTAACGGTACCTCGCTCTCCAAAATACATAGAAACAGACACATTCGTGTACACATACAACAATAACACACAAAAGACATTACCCTTAATCTTGGGCAGTAGAGTTATAAAATCAAATAATCTTTATGAACAGTCTGTGAACAGTAATATAAACTAGTCTTTATAATTCCATTACGTAACAGTTTTTTTCCCGTTAATACATAACGTTCCGTAATGGAAGTGACGTATTACAACCCAAGCCTCTTTTCATCCACACTTTTAGGTTATTTTGATGAAATTAGACTATTTATAAAAGCAAATGAAATCAATCCTTGCTTCAAAAATTAAAAGAAACCCATAGAAGTTATGTTTTCCTCAGTAATCGGCATTCGTAATGGACAGAAATTTTAGTGAGCACCTAGCGTGCACCGTTTCGTCACAGGTTTTTGGGCAAACTGACAATCCCAGCTCAAGACGGCAGCTGTTAGAGTAAACTTATATTATTATTATTATCATTTATTTTTCAGATAACAACGATCCAGAACTTGTTAATATTGCCATTATTCAAAATCAACACTCTTTTTGGTAGATTTATGTTGTTAGGAGGTTCAAAGTGATCCGTTATATAAATGGAGTTCCGCTACTTGTGATTTGAAGGACAGAACAAAGGGTTTCCGCCAAATCCCATAGAAAAAACCCCAGTCCCGGCGCAAAAGAATTGTATCTCAGATTTTAGATAATTATTAGTAGAAACAATATCAAGTGTCACTATTTCCTGATTCGGTGGCTAACATGGTTATTTTGCCCAGAGAAGTTTCATAGGCGCTACATGCAAACATGACACTTTTTAAGAAAAACTTCATTTTACTGTACTAATTGACATTGAATTGGCAAAAAATTAACAAAACACACACATATACCCTAGTACATAATGTTGTTATTGAGTTTATTGTTGTTTTCTTGTGTTTCTGTGTTGTTTGAGGGATATTTTTTTTAATCAGTGTGTACGTATAATGTGTACCTATTATATTAATTTTTTGCAATTACCCATATGTTTGTGTTGTTAACGAGTGAATTAATACAGTAAAATGAAGTTTTTCAAAAAAATGGCATATGTATAGGTACATTATATTACATATGTGATAATGTGTTTATATCATGTGTTTTATTTATTTTTTGCCAATTCAATGTCAATTAGTACACTAAAATGAAGTTTTTCTTAAAAAGTGTCATGTTTGCATGTAGCGCCTATGAAACTTCTTTGGGCAAAAAAAACATGTTAGCCACCGAATCAGGAAATAGCGACACCTGATATTGTTTCTACTAATAATTATCTAAAATCTGAGATACAATTCTTTTGCGCCGGGACTGGGGCAATTTTGGCGGATACCCTTTGCAATTTATTCTAGTTTAGCTTGTTATTAAACTATATTTTCATATTTTTTTTATTTGATTTACACTATTATATGACAACTCCAAATGATGTCATAAAACCAGTGTTAGAACGGGCAAGCTATTTTAGTTTTGTCCTTAAACTTGGTAAGGTAGGTGCGAGGCATTTCTAAAAATAGCATTTTGTGTTTCAATTTGCACTTCTATTTATTATTAAAACATATTTTTTTGGTTTTGTCTTGACAAGCAGGGAAAGTAATAAGCATTTTAACAATATTTGTTATTTTCAGAGGCCCTTTACAATTGAGTCATTCGGTTATTCAAATTCTTGAGTCACGTGTAATACAGCCATAAGTTTCTGAAACCGCCCACTTACAGGGTGTCTGATTGGAGGGAGACAGAATAGGTCATCTTGCTTCTATCTTTTTAAAGTTAACTTTTTAAGCAGTCGGGTTTTTTATTTTTTTGTTTACTTTTTATAAGTGACGCAAGCAAGGTAAACGCGAGGTATTTTTCATATTTCGAGTAAAAGTTTGGTGGATTGTTATTTTTGATCTGTCAACATTATTTGTACATTATTTGTAGATAGTAGATCTGTGGTAGATACAGATAATGAACGAATGAATGAATTGAATGAGAAACTCAGAAAGAAAGAGTGAAAGAGGAGAAAGATTAAAGAAAGAAGACAGACATAGATTACAGTGGTGCCAGATTAGGCGACTTTTCGCCTTTTAGGCTATTTCGAACGGTGTCGGGGCGACCAAAAATTGCGATCGGCGACCAGTCGCCAATTAGGCTATCTCACTATGACATCACCGCTTGGATTGGAACCGATCTAAGTAATCGCAATCTTTAAAAGTTAACGCAGTTAGTGTAATTTTTAATATGAGTTATTTTTACGTTAAGTTAACGCAGTTATTATAATTCACAATATAAGTTACTTTTACGATCTGTGTACGTCAACACAAATAAAAATATAAGTTACGTAAAATTAATACCAAAAAAAAAATTATGTTATTCAAAATAAAACTTTAAAACTCATTTATTTCGAACTCCAGAAATCTTAATTCTTAACAAAAGTTAATTTTTAAAGTCATATGAAAAGCCACTTTTGGCTTCCTAACTCATAATTGGGCGATTTTAGGCTACTTTTGAATTTAAAAAAAAATTGGCGATTTTAGGCTACTTGGCGCCAAATTTTTGGCGACTTCAACTAGAATTCTTCTGGCAACACTGATAGATTAAGATGGCAGTGCCATGATAGTCTTTTCGTTTTGTTTATTTCCTAATTTTAATCGAATTCCCGTTGTATTTACTACTGCAATTCACTGAGAAATGACTGCTGAGAACGAACGAGATATATATCATAAGTTGGAAGCCATGAAGGAGATCAGGTGAGTTGATATGATAACTTTCCAACCTTCGCATCTGCGAACTCGCGATCAATAAACACTTGAGTGACCGATTTTTCCGAAAATCCTCGACAAAAATGATATTATAAATTATGCAGCCATGCTGTGCGTGCTTTCTCCCGTAGCATACATAAAACAATATTAAAACACGCTTACCTAGTAAATAATTTTCGAAAAACCTAAAAACTTTCAGGTACAAGCTTGCATTGTCACGCGTTATACATGCATGCAAAATTTCAGCTTAATCGGAAACCGAGAAGTGAGTCAAATTTAACTTGCAAGATTTCAGCCGAACAAACATACATACATATATACATACATTGCAAGTTAATTAAAAGCTTTTAAAAAGAAATACGATGTATCAAACTTGATGAGAAATTTACAAATAATGTGGGTTTGTATTGGAGGTAGGTACCTTAATACGATTTTTTATGGGGTTGGATTTAGTATCCTGCGGTTACGAAGCCTCGTCATCTGGTGTCTATGTATGATGTCTGGTGTACGATTTTCATGGTAAGGTTTGTGGTGGGGGGGTAAGGAGAGGGACAAGAAGCCCCCCTTTTAAATGATTTCTTGTTTTTTGGGTGGTGAGTGAGCCAAGCGAACAATATTAGTTTCGGGCAGGTTTGATTAATTATACACTCGAAGAGCCTCCTGAAGCTAGGCTTCTGCTCTGGGTGGGCGATCTGACAATTACAAAAAAATGACCATGGTTAAGAATCTGTCCAGCATATCTATGCGCCTAAGTCATATTCATAGGAAGTTGGGGTGTCTTTTTCCCCTCAGCCCCTCCCCCATACAATAGTTTGGCCATTTCCTAGTTATTTAGACCCAACATAACATCAAAAATAAAAAAATCACAATCAAACACAGAGGGGTTTCCTCACTCCGCCCCTTTACAGAGGGGATTCCAGGCCCTCAGCCTTCCCCCACCACCCTCACCCTTAAATTCGTTTGTGCCATAGGATACAAAATTTTATCCGAATAATGAAGTGTCTAGTGTAGTAGTCCTAATTAAGTTCTAGTTACACACAAAAATTCATTTAAATTGTTAGAACCATTAGTATTACTAAGCCTCTGCTGTCTGTCCGTCCATCCGTCTGTATGTCTTTCAGTGAGTTAAATTTTATGAACCGTAATTAAGAAGACAGCTGGAATTTTCACTGGAGCTGGAGTTTGCTATAGCAATAAATAATAAAAATTAGGAAGTTAGTATTACTACTACGACTACTTCTTCTTCTTCTTATCTTGTGGCACAATTAACCGTGCTATCCAAGGGATAGACGGTGGTTGCCTGGTGTAGGGTACTTAACACCTACGGACGTGTGCAACGCGACCTTCGCACACATCTGGAATCAGATGTGTAGGTTTCCACGCGAGTTGCTGTGCCCCTTGATCCACTGCAGAGTTACATTGCTGTGGTAGCATACCTCTATTAGTCTTTGGTGACACCCATTATTAGGTCCAAAGTGATGACATTACTTTGGAGGACCAGTAGAACCACTCGACTGTCTGTAAGGATACGAATGGAGTAGCCCTGTACCCTTCTAGCAGTGATTGCATTAGCAGCTAGAATGATGCCCATACACTCCGCCTGAAAGACTGTGTTGTACTCACCAAGTGGTTTGGATATTTTTATCTTTAGGTCTTCTGAGAAGACACCGCAGCCAGTCCCAGCTATAGTTTTGGACCCATCGGTAAAAATCCATAGGTCTGGCCTTCCCAGGGGTCTTTGTAGAGCTGTATTTTGTATTTCTTGTCAAAGATGAACTGTTTCGGGATTCTATCGTTAACGGCTGCGAACAGCAGTTCTTCTGAGACAATGTTGTCCAGAAATTCAATGTGTGGAACCCCTTCCTTGCTCCAAAGGTTCAACAGCTTTAGTCTTACAACAGCGCTGGATGCCTCCTGCAGGATGAACAGCTGCAGGGGCGGCACTTCTAGCATTGTCTCCAGGGCTGCTGTTGGTTTTGTCCGCATGCAGCCGGAGACCGCCATGCATGCTGTCCTATGTAAACTTTGAAGTTTACTTACGACAGTCGAAAGTTTAGTGCGTGGCCACCATACCACCGCGTCGTAGCTTACCATAAGGCGAATAACCGCTGTATAGAGCCATAGCATGATTTTTGAGGTAAGGCCCCATTTCTTACCAACCATTCTATGGCACTGCCACAGAGTTATCGTAGCTTTATTTAACTTACTGTTTAGGTGACTACTTCAATTCAACTTGCTGTCAAGTATGACCCCTAGGTACTTAACTTCTGGTAAGAGTTGGAGATCTGTGTTACCACCATAGTCAGAAATCACTTATTGTTTTTCGTCAAAAATGGCTCCCACAATTTTTCTGAAACACTGTAAATTAGTATAAATTAACATGGCCTACAGGACGCGGTATTTGGTTATTCCAAAAACAATCGAAATAACGTACGTCTCATACAAATCCAAGTTGTTTGTTACTTTTTCTCAAAAATGGCTGTAAAGATTTTGATGAAACTCGGTATTTTACTTATTTTTACTCGAAGAAAAATCGGAATAAGGTACCTACCATACAAATCCAGGTTGTTTGTTACTTTTCTCAAAAATAGCTATAACAATATTAATGAAACTTTTTGAATAACTAGGACTTAACATAATAAGGCCTACTGCACTGGGTAGTTAATTATTTCAGGAAAAATCCAACCCGAATTAGTTGTATTTTTTTTATCAAGCCTGAATGAATACCTATCTTTATTCTTTGCTCTATGTACGTGTATTGTTTTTTGTTGATTTGTATATGCCCGACTTAAACAGACAGTGCAGGCTTCGCGAGAAAGTATGCACAGTGTGACTGTACAATTTATTTCTTTTGAACAATACTAGTTCCGTTCTCTTGGGGTTCACTCACAGTTCAAACTCGGTACTCGGTGCACCAGCTTTCCACGATGCGTAGCGCAGAGCGAGTCACATCGCAGACTATGTTTGCGAAATTTCTTGATATAAGGATGGTCAGTTCGTCTGCATAGCCTACTGTGAAGTAGCGATTGTTAAGCGTGGTAATCAGGTCATTTACCACCAGGTTCCACAGTAGCGGTGATAGTACACCAGGGCATCATTTCGCGACTATGGCTGTACATGCCTTACCTCTGTCCAGCTTGACCACCTGCTGACTAAGCATGTTCCCGATCCACTTAGTCATGGTCGGGTTTACGCCGTGCTTACGGAGCGCCATCTCTATGCTGGAGAAGTTTGTCTTATCAAACGCATCTTCAATGTCGATGAAAGTGCCTGAAAGGCACATGGCCTTACCTTGAAGCGCCGCCTCAATCTTGCTGAATCTTGTGGATTTAACTTGACTGTACGCATGATGGTTGCGGTGCGCGTTTTCCCTCAGGTCCCTGTTGCAAAATCTCTCCAGCGTTTTCAAAAGAAAGGATCTGAGACTGATGGGTCTAAAGGATTTAGCGTCAGTGTAGTCGCTTTTCCCTGGTTTGGGCTCAGACAAAATAAAAAGTCAGTTTGGGCAAGAATATCACCTTTACCTCACTCATTTGTGCAGTACGTACCTGTGGGCAAGGTACGGCCTGAGGATGTCCGTCAGGATCTTAATGACTGGATCTCCTCTCCCATTACAAGAGGGTAGGGAAGATTTCATCACAACCAGATGCTTTAAAGGGTTGGAAGCTGTTTAACACCTACTTTACTTTGTCTGCGGAGACCACTTTGTTGGCTACGGCCCAATCTACCTCAGTTGCGTATGTTTCCTCTGCATTCCAGCTTATCTGATGCACTATTCGGTAGTTGGGGAAGTGTGTCTGTAGTAGTAGTACACGATTCGCCTCCGCAGGCGAATTGGTGAGGGTGTAGTCGGGTTTGTTTAGCGATCCCAGATCTTGATTCGAGCCGCTGGAGAGGGCCTTTCTTACCCTGTTCGCTTGGGCACACGATTCAACTCCATCGTAGGAGTTACGCCACGATGTAGTGCTATGGTATCATATCCTCTTCTTGTATTTGGACTTGGCAGTTTTGTAGTTGTCACACGTGTTCATTGCTCTATTAAATTGCCTTCTGACTTTTTTCCTGAGCCTCTCCAATTCAGGTCCCCACCAGCTTACCTTGTTGCTGCCACTCGCTGGTGGATTGATTAAGGGGCAAGTTTCTTGGAAGACGCTACTCAGGCAGTCTGTTAGGTCACTTACTTACATTGCAAAATAAAAGTTACATACATAAAAATACATGCTTACGCGGCGCACGCAACCTCACGCTAGCACGCACGCGGCACGAGCTATTTGCAAAGTGATTAGGTATCATCGTCATGGAACCCTCAAAGCGTGACCCCGACTCGCATTGAGCTGGTTTTGAGAACAAATAGACCCTACATTTTTATGGAAGGCATCTTATTCCGATTTTTCCTGGAATAATGAACATTATTGTATGGTAGGTTCTGTAAAGTAGTAACATACAAAGTTTATGTAAAATCGTTAGCAATTATTGAGAAGAAAAAGCGTTTTTTTATTATGGTGGCTATCCATAAAATCAAGAAATTTTGTCAATGTATTTCCAAATTTCATCCAAATCCGATCATTAGGTAGTTTAAGAACTAGAGCCAGGAGAGACACACACAGAGATACTTTTTTTATTTTTAGACTCGACAATCAATCGCCATCAAAATGTCAACATCGTATTTTTTTGTTATCACAAAACCTTCTTCACTGTTTATCACTCAAAAGTTAACCCTTCGCATACAAGGTGACAAAAATTTACGTGCCATACAAGGTGGGGTCTAAATGACCCGAACATAAGTGACTCCTGTGTAATCATACTTTAAAATATATAAAATTCGTTTTTATCAATTTAGAGGATAGGTAGAACGACAGTGAAAAGCAAAAATTTCCCCAAAAATTAAGCATAGACAAATCAGTCTTAAAACCTCGTTTATACTTAAATGATGTTAGAAAAAAATAAATAAATAATAAGTCTTAAAATAGTAACTAGTGTTGGGAACTTCCAGGTATTTTTTTTTTCATTTTTAATACAATATTTACAAAACATACATGCGTCTCACTGACTCTAAACACGTCTATCACAGTCAAGCGCCCGCGCAGCACTGAATTAACCCAACAGGTCGACGTGGCAACGCCGCCAACCCAGCTACTCAAAATTACAGCCCTCGCCATTACGTTTTTTTTTTAAACATTCGATTTTAAAACCGTTGGGGTCTGGTCACCTTGCATGCGAAGGGTTAAAAGGGCAGCGAAGCTCATTGGCATATATTTCCAAGATTTTTTAGTTTCCAAATGTAGAATATTATTATTTCCAGAAATTATATGATTTGCAATATTTTGTCAGAGTACTTGTTGTTCGTGTAATAAGAATCCCACCAAAAACATCCTGTAAAAACTAGCCAAGTCTCGATTGAGCTGCTTGTTTTTCTATAAAAAGTAATGAAATCTCTAAGCAAAGCCAAGCCTAGTCTAGGGTTCTTTACTGCGATTTCTTTATTATTATGGTTAGATTTTATGTGACCTGCCGTTGAACATTCTTTATGCATATTTACTCCTTGAGACATCCAAGTCAACGGTCAAGTCACATAAAATCTAACCATAATAATAAAGAAATCGCAGTAAAGAACCCTAGACTAGGCTTGGCTTAGAGATTTCATTACTTTTTATAGAAAAACAAGCAGCTCAATCGAGACTTGACTAGTTTTTACAGGATGTTTTTGGTGGGATTTCACTTATTTTTGTAGAAAACTACATTGATTCATGAACTGCGCCTTAAAAACTAGTAAATCAAGGAGTTCGGTCCTGCGACTGCATAAATAACTTTGTAATCCTATATATTTTATATGGGATTACAAAGTTATTTATGTAGTTTGTGTAACTAGAAAACTGGACCGAAATTGCAAAATGTTTGAGTTTTTCCTTGCTTTATACACTAAAGACTAATTGTATTCTAAATTTGAATCTTCTATGTCGGCTAGAAGTGCCTTGGAATTTTGATGATCTGTCAGTCAGTGAGTGACAAATTAGGAAACTTTGACTAGTTATAATTCTTAAAGTACTGGTTCAAATTGAATGAAATTTGGAATATACCGTGCTTATATGATGCCTGCTTGGGTACAGAAAATTCAGGCTTCTAGGTTTATCTACAACGAAGTTGTGGGGGGGTCGAAAATGGCCTGAACTGCTTCGAGAAAAGGATGCCCCCAGAACCGATAACTACAAGACAAGCATTTGGGGTTCGAATTATACAAAATGTTTCGAACCCCAAATGCTTGTCTTGTAGTTATCCACAATGTCCACAAAACCCCACTAGGGTTTTTTTTTATCTACGGCGGCCCTCCGGATAAGTGAACCCCCCTCTGTACTGCATGCAAAAACGAACAACGAGGGGAATCAAAATTATTTTTAACTTCTTACATAGTAATAATACATTACATACCAACAATGAGGGGAATCAAAATTATTTTTAACTTCTTACATAGAAATAATACATAATACATTATTTTTATACATAGTCACCATTTTGAATTTTGTCTATCAATAACTGAACAAATCAATTATTTTCTTTCTGACACTGCATTTATAAACCTTTGTCATCATATCAGCCGAAGGACGTCCACTGCTGGACATAGGCCTACCCCTAGGATTTCCATGACGACCGGTTCTGCGCTGCCGGTTCCCGCGACCTTCACCAGGTCATCGGTCAACCGAGTGGGAGGCCTGCCTACGCTACGTTTTCCGTTGCGCGGTCGCCACTCGAGAACTTTATTGCCCCAACGGCCAACTGTTCTACGAGCTATGTGCCCCGCCCACTGTCACTCAAGTTTAGCAATTCTGAGAGCTATGTCGGTAACTTTGGTTCTCCAACGGATCTGCTCGTTTCTGATTCGATCACGCAGAGAAACTCCGAGCATAGCACGCTCCATTGCCCTTCGGGTGACTTTGAGCCTTCTTATGAGGCTCATAGTAAGCGACTATGTCTCAGTTTGGTAAACCTTTATAGTACTGACTAAAAAGATATTCAAACTTGTGATCTGCCTTATTGGAAAAGAGCCGTTTGGGGTGGGGGGGGGGGGTCGCTGCACGCTGCCTCCTGGCTGGCGCAGTACAAGTGATCCTTTGTGTCGATGTCGTTATGTGTGTGCCTGTGGCAGGAACAAAACAATCACGCTGGAGCGGCTGAAGCGCTCGATCGTGAGTGAGGTGCGTTCGGGGGACCAGGAGGGCCGCTGCCTGGCGCAGTACAAGCGTGAGATGGAGCTGCTGCAGCAAGAGAAGATGAGCCACGTCGAGGAGCTGCGTCAGATACACGCAGATATCAACGCAGTTAGTATTACTACTACGACTACTTCTTCTTCTTCTTCTTCTTCTTATCTTGTGGCACAATTAACCGTGCTATCCAAGGGATAGACGGTGGTTGCCTGGTGTTGCACTTAGCATCACCCGCAGTCACGTGTAGGGTACTTAACACCTACGGACGTGTGCAACGCGACCTTCGCACACATCTGGAATCAGATGTGTAGGTTTCCTCACGATGTTTTCCTTCACCGTTACAGCAGTCAGTACGTATATGTACGTAAGTTTAGAAAAACTCATTAGTACATTAGCCGTCCGGATTTGTACCCGGGACCTCTGGTTAGGTGGACCGAGTCGTTACCGGTTGAGCCACCGACGCTTTTGTATATTACAGTATTACCTAAGTCCAGTATCCACCAAAGGGAAGGTTGGAGGACAGGAGAGACCCACTTAAGCTGAGCAAAGATGTATTCTGGCTAGAGTGAAGTGGAGATGTATGCTGGCTAGCGCGGAAATGGCCGGGCTCACTTGCTGGTATGGAGCTAGTTTGCCGAACCCCGCTGACATCCCCAGCCTCGCCGCCGCCGTCTGCTTGCGGGACATCTTTTTTTTAATTGACAATTAGTAAGCTCTTGGCATCATTTAACCTGATGCTAAGTGACGATGATGCCGAAGCTGAAAGCGGGCCTACCAACATTCCCTAACGCAATGGAGAATTGGCTATCTTATCTTCTAGCCAAACAACAATGTTAACAACATTAATGTTAATAGCCAGGTGGGTGTACAAAACGCCCTTCCACCTAATCGGAATCGCACCCGCGACCTTCTGATGTAAAACTAATGGACGTAACCATTACGCCACGGAGTCGGTTAAGTCACCCCATACAATGTATGAGTGAAGTTTAAATATCTTTCGGAGTTTGACAAACAAATCTATACATAGTATACCTAATAAAACTGTAACGGGGCCGTGTCTGTACATGGAATATTTTTGGAAAATAATAACTGTGGTGGACATTACTAATGATATAGAGGCCAAAACAACAACTTCAGTAATTTTTGTCTGTCGGTATGTTCGCGCATCACGCAAAAACTACCAGGCCGATTTTTAAGAAATTTTGTATGGTAGTTCCTTATAGCCCGGGTTAACATATAAGATACTTTTATCCCGGAAAATTCAAGACGGGCACAGCTAGTAAAATATAATTTAAACGTTTCTCCCCTTAAACCTCCCTATTCCCGAGTAATAAATCAATCCAAGTTTTTCGAGGGACTAATTAAAAGTATATTATCCAGAACAGTAAAGGCAGTAAAAATGTTGTTGTAAACACATTGTTGGCCTGGTCTGTTACTATTGCGCTACGATAGGAATAGTCCCGCGGAGAGATGGTGCCACGGTGGCACGGTGCTATTGTTGGACCACAGCTGCACCGTGTCACCGTGTGTCGGAGTTTGTTTACACCGCCAGCGCCGCTGACTGCTCATCTCCGCAGTACATCATTGTTAGACCCTGTGTTGTCGTTTCGTTATGCTTTTACATTAAAACAACTTTTTATTTGTTATTTTATTTTTCTTTATCCAATAAAACAAATAGCGGCTTGCCGTGTTTTTTTTGGTCTTTAACTTTCCCGGGCGTGCGCGCAACAACTGTACGAAGTTTCAACGCAATCG
The DNA here is from genome assembly GCA_947284805.1 of Coleophora flavipennella. Taxonomy (NCBI): domain Eukaryota; kingdom Metazoa; phylum Arthropoda; class Insecta; order Lepidoptera; family Coleophoridae; genus Coleophora; species Coleophora flavipennella. The sequence continues at coordinate 17,418,402 of OX369273.1, read as the reverse complement.
AATGAACATATGAACAAACAAACATTGATTTTTATATATAAGATTAGCCTCACTGGTTGAAATATGACAGAACACAATTTATGATTTATGATAATTTATTTGCATCAAACAAGAAAGTAGGATGTTAAATATAATTTTGTAGTGCAATCATGTTTCGCCTGTGTAAGGCATGCAAATATTGAACATAGATTATAATTATTATGTGACGTAAACTTTAAAAATTAAAATGTCAACAAGTTTGTTTTTGTCACAGAGGTATTCAGTAACGCTATTTAGAATAATTTTGATATTTTTAATCGACTCACTTTGTTTTAGAAACCGTATGAGAGGTAATCTTTTTCGGGTGTATGTGTGTTAGAATTGTAAGTATGTGTGTAATGTATGTCCGTTTTTTCGGCTGAGCCTGTGGCCTAAAGGCTCGTCCAGATGACGCGACTTACGCGCGACTAGTTGCGCGCGAATCTCGCGATTGTGATATCCTAGATATTCAATCATTCCGTCCACATGCAGTCGCGCGTAAATCGCGTGCATGTTGCAAGAACCTGTGTGTCACTCTCAATAGGGAGTTAGGGACGCCGCGCCGTTGGCACCCGTCGGTCTGTCCAGTACACGCGCGATTATTGCTGCAAGTGAACATTCCATTGTTTCGACGTATTGAAACCTTCCTACAAAGCTCGCGAGTAAGTCACGCCATGTGGACGCAATACTATTTCTGGAGAAGCTCTAAATGGCTTGATGTTAATCCCTTGAGTGACACAAGATACTTTTTGGGGCTTTATACGCAACCGGGTTTTTTATTTTTGATTAAATTGGTTAGGTTATGTTATACCTACTGTTTTGTAACTTTTGTTACAAATAGTTTCATAACTATTGAAAACTCCAGTTCAGACGTAAAATGCAGCTCTTAGTCCATTACTCTCTGCTTTTGCGCGGAAAAATCCAAAACAGTAACACAGTACCACTGCCAGTTCCGCATCATCCACGCGCGAGCCTGCTTCCACCTCTGTTCTGCCGACGCAATGCTCATACTGCCAGGCAGGGACTTTCAGGTGATCAACGAAATGCATTCCCGGCTTGAGCATGATGATTACGGATACATGACATACTATTATAAGTTGTTAATATTATTAAGTACAGCCTCGGTGGCGTAACGGCTAGGACCGTTGCTGTCTGTCCCGGAGGTCGTCATTCGAATCCTGCCACTTACCAATGTCTTTTCGAATTTCGATTTCATATTTATGTACGTTTATCCGACGCTCTTACGGTGAACGAAAACATCGTGAGGGAACACGCCTGCGAAGAAACTCGAAGGTTGTGTGTGAAGTCGAACAACCCGCACTGGGCCCGCGTGGTCGACCCGCGATCGCCCTAATTGAGGGTAGGCTTGAGCCTCTCGGTGGGGACGTATATGAGCAGATACGATGAAATATTAGTAAAGTTAATTTAAAATAATATTTAATTTTCTATGTTTTAATAATAAAATGTATTTTTTTACTCAGGTGTATATCCAATCTCTGGGTTGCCTGGTAGAGATTGCTTTAAGAAATAAGGCTGCCTTAATTATACAATTTTAATACTATTGCACAATAAATAATATTTGATTGATTGTTTGAAATTATGAATTTAAGTGATTAGATTATGAAGTGTTGTGACTTGGATGAGGAAGCTGTAAGCTAGCATTTATCAATAATTGAAATACCTAAAATCAGACACGAGCTTCTCGTTATTGAGCCGCAGCAGGACGCAGAAGTGTTGGTGCTTCGTTTCACATCATTTTGCTTAATATCTCTTTTGTACGTTTCAGATGGAGACAGTTATAAAGCAGACGGAGGAGAGCATGTCGCGCAAGCTGTCGAACGCGTCGCGCCTGCACGAGGACTACCGCCCGCTGAAGGCGGAGGTGGACCTGCTGCGGCGGCAGTGCCTCGGCCTGGAGCGGCTGCCTGACCTGCACGAGGAGGAGGGCAGCCCCATCACGCCCGAGTCAGTGCCGCATTGTTTATGCATTATTTATTGTATAATATTATGGATCTGGCTGATTTTTAATTACTTCTTGATAACAAAAGGTATGCATGTAATCGTGATTACAAACAACTTTCCCAAAGAAACTATGTATATGTCAAATCTGAAAAAAATTTTTGGTCTATACATAACAAGTTATCAAATCGGCAAAAATGTATAAAGGACCAATTTTTTTTTCATATTTACACGTCGATGTATTTACATTATTATGTATCATGGTTACAAACAACTTTCAGTTGTCAGTAACCAAGAGTACATTCATATCCTCTGCTATCAAGAACTAATTGAAAGTCACCGTATATATCAGTACCGTACTAAAGCTACTCCCTGCCCTGTCTACCGCACCCCTCCCCCGCCCCTCAGAAAGATACAGATTGGTACTAGTTTGGTTGTCGAACAAAAGATTTCGCCAAGACTTCGTTTGTCCCGTCATCATTTGTTTTTAGAAATGTCATTTCTCGCCCGTTGTATGAAGTTTCCGGGGTGTGATGTAACGTTAGATCGGATCCCCCACCGACAAGCCGTGTACATTCGCGCACCAGCATGCAGCAGGGATCCGCATAAAGTATCGATATTTGAGTAGTGTCAATATTTTCGCTTTGATACCTAGTATTTTTTGCACTCGATACTTAGGTTCTAGTAATTTACCAGGTATTGATACTTTTGTCTCCTGACTAGTATCATTTTAAACAAATGTCACTTTTTCTCCTTCTTTCTTTGTTATCTCTCTCGGCCGAGGGATACATTCTGTGTCCACGCCATAGTTTAATGATACAGGGTGGGCCATGTCGTCAGTATTTTTATTAAGATTTCGGCAATCCGGTATTTGACTGCTAGTCATTTGAGTTACTTTTATCAACTGTCAAAAACGACATTTTGTTGTGAAATGGTTCGCGTTACAAACTTGTGACGACATTGTCTTTGACGAACTTATATAGTTCTTTTGATAAATATAAAATTATATTAAAAAAGTAGAATGCTATTTTATGCTATTTAGTGAATAATATTTTTTTATTTGTTTTAAACACTGTCAAATACCTAGTTGCCTATGATAATTATTTAAAAAACCGGTAAAGTGTGAGTCAGAACCGCGCACAACGGGGTTTCGTACCATCATACTAGATGGCGCTAGTTTCTTCACGTTTAAAAAAAACACGTTTTTATATGGAGACTTTCGTTTTTTTCTAATTTTTAGTATTTGTTGTTATAGCGGCAACAGAAATACATCACCTGTGAAAATTTCAACTGCCTAGCTATCACGGTTCATAAAATACAGCCTGGTGACAGATGGTCGACGGACGGACAGCGGAGTCTCAGTAATAGGGTCCCGTTTTTACCCTTCGGGTACGGAACCCTAAATACTAGCTTTTGCCCGCGTCTTCGCCCGCGTGGACATCGTTTTTTTGATAGTCCTTAGGGTGAGTGGTGCGCGAGCCGCAAGCGACCTATAACAAAGACACCTATTCATTTTAAGCAAAAGATGATGTTCTTTTCATTGAGTTCGAACTCCTAAGCGCCAGTACGACTCACAGTTGGCCGGTTTCTATTATTCGCAATTGGTAAGCCCGCGGCATCAGCTAACCTGATGGTAAGTGAAGATGGTGCCGAAGATGGCGGAGGGCTTACCAAGACTCCTCAACGCAACGGGGAACAGGCTATCTTACCTTCAAGCCGGAGCATATCAATGTTCTTAGCTTGGTGGCAAGACTTGGATAAGATCCGGTAGCTGGCCAGACGGGCTTAGAAAATACCCTTCCACCAATCAAACCGAGTCTTACAAAGTTAGACTCCGCAGGGAATCGAACCCGCGACCTCTCGATGTGAAGCTAATTGACTTAACCATTAAGTCACGGAGGTGATTATAATGTGGACTGTAAGAAGATTTGCAAGATGTACAAAGAACCTCGTTAGTTTGAACCGTCCCCGTCCCCGTCCACTCCGGAGCCCCGTCTCTTGTAACCTACTCGTATGTGTGTGTGTAACCGCTCGATGTTTTTGTGTGTCGCCCGCAGCCGGTTCCCGCCGCTGGCGGCGCCCCCCCCCGGCGCGGGCCGCCTGCCCGCCTTCCTGGCGCCGGCGCCGCGCAAGCCCCCGCCGCCGCCGCCCGCGTTCAGGTCACTACCACAAGATTACATTACCGTTAACTTGAGGTTCGATTATGTTTCTTTTCTATTTTGTTACCTATTTAATTTTAATTTAGTATCTTTTAATTCTTCGACATTAAATATTTTGTTCTTCTTTTGTTTGTTTCGCACTAATTTTGAGTTGCTTTATGAGTTGGTGCCGTTGGTCCTCGTCTTATTGTTCCGAGCGAGGCCACGAACTTTCCAAATCGGTCACTAACTGTTCCTTCTTTACATATTAGTTACTCACCACACTCGCACGTACAGAGGCCAGCACATGTAGCTATACACTCGTAGTGCGATTCTGATCCATACGCGTACGGCATAAGAACGGTACAAAGTCCAAAGTGTGTAGCTTGATGTGCTGGCCTCTGTACATACAGGGTGATTGGAAATTAGTGGCGGAAACGAAAAGGGGGTATAGAAGGGGTCAATTCTAGTAGATTAGACCCTATAATGTCTTATCCAAAAGTTAACCGTTTCCGAGATATTTCAAATTTAATGATTTTTTAAGAAAATTTTAGTTGTCACATTTAAAAAAAATAATTAAAAAAGGTAAGTCTTTTTTGAACTTTTTGCTTTTGGTTTTGTGTTAAAAATATTCCCTTAAATATCAATTAGGTCCACGCAATTAACATGAAATTAGGCACTGTGCTTAAAAACATTGGGAAATTTACATTTTCTTCAAAGTAAATTACACATAAAACTAATTTTAACACAAAAATTCACATGAAAAATTTTTGTGCATATCATTTTAAAAACATCTACGTTTTATTAGCTTTCGAATGATGTAGAACATTTGAAAATCAATAGAGTAGTTCCAAAGATGTAACCGTTACAGTTGGTGCGTGTATGATAAAGAAAAATATCCAACATGAAATTGAAACTATTTAAAATTTAGAAAATTGATGATTATTAAATTAAATACTCAAAAAGTTTTACAATTTAGTTTAAAAATACATAACGCAGATAAGAAACTACTACTTACTTTAAAAATGAGCGAATTTTAATTGCTAATAGTTAAAAAAACATGTTTTGTATCTTTAGTATTTATTTTTATTTAAGTTGGTGTTCAAAATGATCATCTCTGTTTCTTACACACAAGCGAGCCCTTTTTCGGACTTCGCTTTTAACTATTATTGAATTTATTAAACTATTTTGCATTTCTTGAGCTGCGTTCATTATGCGACTTCGAAGTTCATCCACAGTGGGAACAGGCGATGCATCATGGTACACTAATTCTTTCATACGCCCCCAAACAAAAAAGTCCATCGGCGTTAGGTCTGGGCTTCGCGCTGGCCATGGTATAGGCCCCCCCTACCTATCCATCGATTGGGAAATTGCTCGTTGAGCCAGTTGCGCACAGACACCCTAAAGTGAGCTGGACACCCATCGTGTTGAAAAATCATTTCGCGCCTGGTTTCAATAGGTACATCTTCCAGGAGTTCGAATAAAGTATTTATGAGGAACTCTTCGTACACCGCACCATTTAAATTGTTGGGCAGAAAGTGTGGGCCAATCAAATGATTATTGATAATTCCCATCCAAACATTCAAAGAAAATCGCCGCTGGGAACCTATGGGTCTCTTCAGTCGAGGGTTCCCCATTTCTCTATCTTGCCAAAAGTGTGCATTGTGATAATTTGTTATGCCATCTTGGTCAAATTTTGACTCATCGGTCCATAAAATCTTTTTTTAAATAATCAGGATTTTCGGTGTCGGCGTTTATAATAAACCGACAAAATTGCATCCTTCTTGGGGGATCTCCTTCCTCCATGACTTGGACAGGCTTGTAATGATATGGGTGCTGTCTATTTTCATGCATTGTGTACCAAATCTTCCACTGAGAGAGCCCAAGTTCCTGTGACACAATCCTCGTTGATGTAGTCGGGTCTCTTTGGAAACTACTTAAAATGTCTTCTTCGACGTCTGCGTGATGAACCCGAGGTCTGCCTGCGTTACCTAATAACAAGAAGATTTTAGTTTAACATACGTAGTAATAGCAGCTGGTGACAGTGGTTAAGGAATGCAAGAGAAAAGCAGAGCTATCACTCATTCGCAAACAACAAAAAGTTTTATGATAACTAAAAGAGTTTACCTATTCTAAGGTGAAAAATAATACCAGATATTTAAGTTGTAAGAATTACCTTGTTTTCTGTGGACGGAGCCACTCTCACGGATCCGACGATAAGTCCGACTAAAAACACGGGCGTCGGGAGGTCGGCGATTTGGAAAGTTTCCCAGATACAATCGACGGGCTTCATCGGCATTGCCGCGGGCAGCCCCTTAGTAGTAAATAATATCTGCGTACTCTGGGTTCGTGAATGAACGTCCTCCTTGTCTTTCAGCCATTCTTTCACACACAACACAAAAACAGTTCCAAAACCGGGTCGTCAGAAGAGCAATCACCAAAGTCCGTTAACAAGCCAAGTCGTAAAGAAAAGAATGAAATAAGAGTACGTAAACACATCCGAACGCAATGAATCGCAAGACCGGACTAAAGCTAAACCACGAATCGTAGGGACTATGATACGAGAAAGTGCTACGTGGTATTTGTCTTTGTCTAACGGTGGAACTATTGTGTTGTGCGGCTCCTTTGTTCAAGCCTCTACCTGCACGTGCACCAATTGTAATGATGATATTTTTGGAACTCCTTTGCCGATATTGAAGTGGTGTACCTAATTCAAAAGCTAATAAAACGCAGATGTTTTTAAAATAATATAGACGAAAATTTTTCATGTGAATTTTTGTGTTAAAATTTGTTTTTTGTGTAACTTACTTTGAAGAAAATGTAAATTTCCCAATGTTTTTAAGCACAGTGCCTAATTTCATGTTAATTACGTGGACCTAATTGATATTAAGTATTTAAGGGAATATTTTTAACACCAAACCAAAACCAAAAAGTTCAAAAAAGACTTAGTTTTTTTTTATTTTTTTTAAATGTGAACTAAAATTTTCTTAAAAAATCATTAAATTTGAAATATCTCGGAAACGGTTAACTTTTGGATAAGACATTATAGGGTCTAATCTACTAGAATTGACCCCTTCTATACCCCCTTTTCGTTTCCGCCACTAATTTCCAATCACCCTGTATAAGGAATGACAGTGTCGCCGTAAGATCGCGTGATGCGTGAGCCCCTCGTCGCGGCGGCGAACGGAGCTGATCAAACAGATTGTTCACCAGCCCTGATGATGCCTCACGCGACCTCACGGTGACAACAGCGTCCCTTTGAAGTGTACATCAGACGAGCGAGTTCAAATAGGCAACATGCAATATTTTTATTTTTGCTTTCATTTTAAAGAACTCCATGCAGAATAAACCTATTATATAAATAAATATATTAAAAAAATAAATTTTTATTTTTTTTAAATTTTAAATCCGGTTTTAAAGTAACCGTTTAAATTTGCGCGCGCAAACGGACGTATAGTTCCGATGACGTCACTCCTGTCTGTCACTCAGACCAAAGAGAATATAATACATTACAATTACAATGTATTATATTCTCTTTGGTCTGAGTGACAGACAGGAGTGACGTCATCTACATTGTAATTGTAATGTATTATATTCTCTTTTGTCTGAGTGACAGACAGGAGTGACGTCATCGGAACTATACGTCCGCTTGCGCGCGCAAATTGAAACGGTTACTTTAAAACCGCATTTAAAATTAAAAAAACAAGTTTTTTTATTTTTTTAATATACTCCTGGTTTATTCTGCATGGAGTTCTTTAAAATGAAAGCAAAAATAAAAATATTGCATGTTGCCTATTGAACATCAATAATGTGGCGAGATGAGCTGGACACATTTCCATATAAAGCATGGACGTAGCTTGGGATTGGGATAGAATATAGTGGCAGATTCGAGGGGAGACCTTTGCCCAGAAGTGGGACAGTGTGGACTAAAACCACAAAATGGTGGCGATTCGGTGTAACACGTTTTAACTTATCTGACAAGACTAAACTAAATTGTAGCATTCTGTCCTTGTCTTTTAGATACAGAAAGAAAAAGATAGAATGCGTAAATTTAGTTTAGTCCTGTCAAATAAGTTAAATCGTGTTACACTGAATCGACACCATTGTCTTCATCACATCAGGTAAGTAATAGTATTTAATCACAATAGTTTTATAGGTTAGACAATTTCATACTTATTACAACAGTATATAACAATAGTATCTCTACAGCCTTACATAGCACCAGGACCCATTATACCGTTGTTATGGGGGACTTTAACGCGAAACTGGGCAAACGAAGCGATGGTGAGCTGAGAGTGGGGCAATTTGGATATGGAGTAAGAAATGCACGTGGCCAGATGCTGGCCGACTTTATGGAGAAGGAGAGCCTCTTTATGATGAACTCCTTCTTTAAAAAGTCAAAACAGCGGAAGTGGACATGGTTGCATCCCAATGGCGTAACAAAAAACGAGATAGACTTCATCTTGTCGACAAGGAGGCAAATATTCAATGATGTCTCCGTGATCAATTCAGTCAAAACAGGAAGTGATCACCGGATGGTCAGAGGCACATTGAATCTAAATACCAAGCTAGAAAGATGTCGACTGATGAAGTCTACGCTCCGACCAGCGCCCATCCAGCTCCAAAACCCCGAGAGCTTTCAGCTCGAGCTGCACAATCGTTTCGAATGCCTAGAAGACTGCGAGAATGTGGACGATTATAATGACAGGTTCGTGGAAATTGTTCAAACCGTCGGGTCCAAGTTTTTTAAAACTCGCCGTTCAAACAGAACCAAAAAAATCTCCGACTTCACCAGCAACCTCATGGAACAAAGACGCAGACTGGTTTTGCAGTCCTCTGAAGACGCTACTCAGTATCGGCAACTAAACAGGCAGATCTCTAAGTCCCTAACTCGCGATTTACGCCAATATAATACAAATTGTATTAAAGAGGCGATTGAGCACAATAAAGGCTCAAAAGTGTTCGCGAGAGATCTGTCTGTTGGACAAAGCCAACTGACCAAGCTGAAGACTGAGGACGGCAGGACCATATCGTCTAAGACTGAGTTGCTGGAAGAAGTTGAGAAGTTCTATGGACAATTGTACACGACCACACGTTTGCCTGTCAGTGATCTGGCTGAAGACCCAAGAGCCAGACTAACCCGACACTATACCGAAGATATCCCGGACGTCAGCCTGTACGAGATTAGAATGGCTCTCAAACAGCTCAAGAACAACAAGGCAACGGGTGATGATGGAATTACGGCTGAACTTCTGAAAGCAGGTGGATCACCGGTACTAAAAGCTCTTCAGAAGTTATTTAATTCCGTTATACTCGAGGGACAAACGCCTAAGGCATGGCACAGAAGTGTGGTCGTGCTTTTCTTCAAAAAGGGCGACAACACCCTGCTGAAGAACTACAGACCCATCTCACTTCTGAGCCATGTCTACAAGCTGTTTTCGAGAGTCATTACGAATCGTCTCGCACGCAGGTTTGACGACTTCCAGCCTCCCGAACAAGCCGGTTTCCGAAAAGGCTTTAGTACCATAGACCACATACATACGCTGCGGCAGATTATACAGAAGACCGAAGAGTACAATCAGCCACTATGCTTGGCGTTTGTGGACTATGAGAAGGCCTTTGATTCAGTCGAAACCTGGGCTGTGCTACAGTCTCTCCAGCGGTGCCAAATTGACCATCGATACATCGAGGTGTTGAAATGTCTGTATGAAAACGCCACCATGTCGGTTCGCCTCCAAGACCAGAACTCGAAACCTATCCAGTTGCAGCGAGGGGTGAGACAGGGAGACGTAATATCTCCGAAACTGTTCACCGCCGCCCTGGAAGATGTTTTTAAGCTTCTGGACTGGGGTGGACTCGGCATCAATATCAACGGCGAGTACATATCCCACCTCCGATTCGCTGATGATATCGTGGTCATGGCTGAGACTATGGAAGACCTAAGCACAATGCTCGATGGCCTCAGTAAGGTCTCTCAACAAGTAGGTCTTAAAATGAACATGGACAAGACGAAAATAATGTTAAATGTCCGTGTCGCACCCACTCCTCTAAAGGTTGGAGACTCTACACTGGAAGTTGTTGACGAATATGTATACCTGGGACAAACAGTCCAGTTAGGTAGGTCCAACTTCAAGAAAGAGATCAATCGACGAATCCAACTCGGCTGGGCAGCGTTCGGGAAGCTTCGCAATATCTTCACGTCCCAAATACCGCAGTGTCTCAAGACTAAGGTCTTTGACCAGTGTGTGTTGCCAGTGATGACTTACGGAACTGAGACATGGTCGCTTACTATGGGCCTCATAAGAAGGCTCAAGGTCACCCAAAGGGCAATGGAGCGTGCTATGCTCGGAGTGTCTCTGCGTGATCGAATCAGAAACGAGGAGATCCGCAGGAGAACTAAAGTAACCGACATAGCTCACAGAATCGCTAAACTGAAGTGGCAGTGGGCAGGGCACATAGCTCGTAGAACAGATGGCCGATGGGGCAGTAAAGTTCTCGAGTGGCGACCGCGCACCGGAAAACGTAGCGTAGGCAGGCCTCCCACGCGGTGGACCGATGACCTGGTGAAGGTCGCGGGAAGCCGATGGATGCGGGCAGCGCAGGACCGGTCGTCGTGGAAATCCTTGGGGGAGGCCTTTGTCCAGCAGTGGACGATTTGTGGCTGATATGATGATAACAATAGTATATAACTTAATTCTATATTTACAAAAACTTAAAAAACATGGTCCTAATCGAGTCTAGAATTACTCAAGTCGTTGGTTTTCGAAAAAAATCGAATTATTTTTACGGGTTAAGTTCATCGTTTATTATATCAATGTGCGTTCATTTGTACTATTTAATTTTATGCGGATTTACAATGATGCGGAAAATCCAAGCAACATTGAAATATTAATAATATCTAATAAAGACCCGTCTTTCTTATTTTAGATTTTATTGTGTTACCGTTTGTTTGTCCAAATGAATTTAAACCAGCTCAGACATGAATCTGCGGCCCGGCTTAGAAATGTGTGGCTTACGGTCGCCAGGAGGCTCGAGTGTCCATGCAAGCGGAGTTCCGTTTCAAACCTGTACGTCATGCCGAATCGAATTCGAACTTTGCAAATGTATTGAGGAGGCGCATAACGATTCTGTAATTTAGTTTCGGTGTACTAAAATTAAACGGAACAAAACAATAGCGAGTTTAAACTTTTAGTACTTTTAGTAATTTAAGCATTTTGTTAGTTCCAGCCTCCCGAACACGCTGGCTGAAAAGGCTTTAGTACCATACACCACTTACATACGCTGCGGCAAATTATACAGAAGACCGAAGAGTACGCCACTATGCTCTGCGTTTGTAGACTATGAGAAAGCCTTCAGTTTGATTCGGTCGAAACCTGGGCTGTGCTACAGTTTCTCCAACAATGGTGCCGAATTGATTGTCGGTACATCGAGGTGTTGCCACCATGTCGGTTTGCCTCCAGGACCAGAATTCGAAACCGAACTGCCCTCACCGAGGGGTGAGACAGGAAGACGTTATATCTCCATAACTGTTCCCCGCCGTCCTGGAAGATGTTTTCAAGCTTCTGGACTGGGGGGGGGACTCGGCATCAATATCAACGGGGAGTACATCAAATCCAACTCGGCCGGGCAGCGTTCGGGAAGCTTCTCAATATCTTCACGTCCCAAATACCGCAGTGTCTAAAATTAAGGTCTTCGACGAGCGTGGGCGTGGTATGCCTGTGATGATATACGTAGCCGAGACATGGTCGCTTACTATGGGCCTCGTAAGAAGGCTGAAGGTCACCCAAAGGGCGATGAAGCGAGCTATGCTGGGAATTTCCCTGCGTGATCGAATCAGAAACGAAGAGAACCAAAGTAACCGACATAGGTCTCAGAATGGCAAAACTTAAGTTGCAGTGGGCATAACTCGTAGAACAGATGGCCGTTGGGTAGTATAGTTCTCGATTGGTGACCGTGCACCGGAAGATATAGCGTAGGCAGGCCTCCTACTCGGCAGGATGCAGGCAGTGCAAGACTTATATGATAACATTAATTATGATGAAAATAAATGACAACATCAAGATGCGCCTTCTTAATATATTTGCGAAGTTTACGGAATGACGTTTTTTTTTAAAGGGAACTACGTTTGTATGGTAAATGGAGCCTCCTGGCGACCCTTAACCCACTTAGAATGACGTGTACTGGCAGGCGGCAGGCGGCCGGCGCCGCGCCACGTCTCTGTGGAGTGGGCGAGCCATCGCCGCGAGAGAACGCCGCCGATGGCTCGACCTGTAACATCACATACACATTACACAGTGTGGGGTGTCGCTAGATTTGTCACTCCATGATATTATTTTATTAATTTTCAAATTTCAATTTCAAAGTCTATTCAAAGTAGGTGTATATACTTACACTATTTCTGATGATCATAAAACTGATAGGTTGCGCCTGCTGCCTGCTGGGTGGTCGCATATACATTATTTATTTATTTGTTTATTCCCGCATCATAACTTTATGACCAATAATAAGAAATGCAGTCAAAATGGAAAAATATTTTTTTTACATTGCATCTCTTGTGTGAGATATTAATACCTAACAAATATAGTTCTTGTTACACTCCTAGTGTTATTGGTGACAGACGACCATCTAATCTAATTCTTTTCCCACCCGCAGACAGCAGCCGCCCCCCATGAAGTCGTGTCTGTCGTGTCACCAGCAGATCCACCGCAACGCGCCCATCTGCCCGCTGTGCAAGGCCAAGAGCCGGTCGCGCAACCCCAAGAAACCCAAGAAGAAATAGTCGCCTCTCACCTTCACCCCCCACCCTCCGCCCCCGCCGAGAGACGAGAGCTACCCAACTATGGATCTCAGTATGTAGTCAGACGGTCGTCCGGCCAGGCGCCAGGCGGCTTCACTTCAACCCAATAACGTTGTAATCACGAGGGATGGCATTCGAGACAGACAGACGGTTCAAGTGCAGACACACTTCAAGTAGTGTTATCTCTTTCTAATGAGATGTCCATAAGATATTAAGATGATAAGGGGAAGGCTTTACTAGCCCGCCGACGTACCTGTGCCCTGACGTCACACGGAGGCAAGTGTGGCCAGCAGGGCGTCGCGGGGAAGGTGCGCGGGTGGAGGTATGCCGCGCGCGGCACAGTTACGTTGGCGACCAGTAACTCCTGAGCCGAGGGGTTACATTCTCCTTGCTTTAAGCATGTACATACTGTACACATATTGTAGACAAAAGATGGGAATCTTATAAAGCGCGCAATATACTATAATAATGGCCGGTCACCTTGCGTGGAGAATGAATTGCGAACTGCGAGAGACACGGAAACGAGGCCGGGTGCCCCACAGTGGGGCGCCCTGTTGTTATCGTAACGAAATAACAAACGCTAATAACATTGATGTTTGGTAGCAGGACTTGAATAAGATAGTGGCAGCTAGCCATGCGCGCTCGGTAAATGCCCCACCATCAACCAATAACCAAACCGAGTCGTACAAAGTAAGGCTCCGCCGGGATCGAACCCGCGATCTCCTGCTCTGAAGCGAATGGATAACACAAGTATATCTTGAGCTTGTTAAGGCTCCTTTTGAAATACCTGAAAATAATTTTGGGGGTAAACTTGCCAGTTGATGGGTCCAAAGGATAGAACTGTAGCAGGTCAAAAAAATAGTTTGCTAATTCTGTATTTACATTTGTATTCTATTCTGTGTAGGTTCCTCGGGGAATGTTGTTCAGTTTCATGAGTTCCATGCCCCTTTTAAAATTTTTTCAGGTATTTCACCCCACGCAACCCGGCGCTGCACCTGCCGCCGCTGCGAGTGCTTCTACTCGTCGAAGCAAAAAGAATGTACTCCATACAAAAACGTTCAATCAGCTGTATTGATTTGTAAAGAGTTCAGAATTATTCGCCAAAACAGATTTGTTGGCGTCGAGCTGGCTGACCGCCTCGTCCTCGTCACCTCTCTTACTGTGTACAGTTTGTTCTCCCTCATCTCCTCAAAGTAACCTTGTAAGTAACCTTCTTGTAGTAGTTTTATTGGGTGCCAAACTAGACTTAGATTAATTGCAATAGGAGCTGTATTCAATTGTATTATTGTGTGTAGATTTTGTAAATATGGTGTTTTGTGTCTGTAAACTGTGTGCGCTGCCGTCGATTGGTCCGACGCAATGTACAATGTAACGTACAATTTATTGTTAATTTTAGTGATACGCATTTGGTACGACCGCGACCTGATGTTCACACGACACTTACCAAATAAGAAAAGCGTGCAGAGGCGTGCATCCCTAACGCGCTCCATACATATTTCAATGTTAATTAAAGTTGTTGAAGTTTTGTGAACACGGCCTGGATGTCGCTTTCTGTCTGTGGTTTGTCAGAATTCCGTAAATGTTCGCGTACAAATCTTAGTAATGGTAAAAAATGTCATAATAGTTTCTAGGACGTGTTTTCTAAATTTCAATAACTTTGGTTGATTAATATTCTTACAAATAAATGTATATAGATAAATAAATGAATAATTTATTTGTAAAATACAGGAAAAGTAGATGATAACTGATAACCTAAAGGTTGTCTGGTAGCGACGAGACCGCCTATCTATGCAATTCCTCAAACATTGGATATGTAAGTTCCTCTTATTTATTATTTTATTTTTATTCCCAATTGGTAAGCCCTTGGCATCATCTAACCTGATGGTAAGTGACGATGATGCCGAAGATGGAAGCAATAATTGGATATTTTGTGCAATGAAGTGTTTTCAGTCAATAGATCAATCGTGAGTCTTTTAAAACTAAAGTACGTTGTCATGCAGTGCGCCAGCGGGCCCCGGCCTTAAGGTTCTAAAACATTGCTAAATCGCTACAAAAAAAGTTTTGGACCGCGAAAAAAGCAGGATAAAGTATGAAAAGCCCAAATGATATTGAGTAAAGTACAGGTAGAGGTAGAACAGAGTGTCATCGCATACATAGTGTAGTTCGGTCTGTAACCTGAAGCGGACGTAGCGCAGGCAGTGCGACTGCGTGCCCGCGTCGCGCCGCTCTCGGAGATCAACTGACCACCATTGCCATCAACTTCCATCACTAGGATGGGTTTGACAGTGAGTGACATTTATCTTCACTGTTTTCGCGCTGCGCAAGGCACGTTAAGCCGTGTTGGTACCGGGCGCTATCCCTAGAATGCAGCGGCTTGTAAACTTCCGACAGTGGGGCTCGCCTCTAGACCTACATTCCCCACCAATCTGGACAGGTCTCCCGTGTGTGGGGGGATGGTCTACCCTTCCCCTTCCTGAGGAGGGGCCCGTGCCCCAGCAGTGGGGACTGGGGACGTTACGGGTTGTTTACTAACGAACCCGCACATCGAGAAGGTAAGGCCATATTGCACACACGGGGGCCTATATAGTCCGGCTGGTGCAGGTCGTACGGCTGGCGGCGAACCCCACTGACAGAAGTTGTTCAAGCCGCCAATAAGGCATCTGACACAGCTTAAAGCACCAATGGCTTAACGTGCCGGCGGTGACGAGGTCCCACTGTCCCGTCAAGACAGGCGGGCTGGCGCCGGCAGTGACGAGGTCCCACTGTCCCGTCAGGACAGGCGGGCCGGCGGCGGCAGTGACGAGGTCCCACTGTCTCGTCAGGACAGGCGGGCCGGCGCCGGCAGTGACGAGGTCCCACTGTCTCGTCAGGACAGGCCGGCCGGCGCCGGCAGTGACGAGGTCCCACTGTCCCGTCAGGACAGGCGGGCCGGCGCCGGCAGTGACGAGGTCCCACTGTACCGTCAGGACTGTCTCGTCAAGACAGGTGGGCCGGCGCCGGCGGCTTGCAAGTTAATAAATTGTGCAGTCGACATCTTCGTCAACTATTATCGCATTATCGGGAGAGATGCGAAGCTTAATGTCTGTACCAATTATTACCAAAAATTAAAAACCTGATTTTAATTTAAGACTAAATAGTATCCTACGTTACTCTGGGGATCAAGGCGAATCTTATAACATCTCGCACTTCAAAATCCATTAAGCCGTTTAGGTTATAGGCTCAGCCAATAAAATAGACAGACAGACATACAAACACACACACCTGACAAACATTATTCTCCTTTTTGGGCAGTCGTGTCGTCTTTTTGAAAAGTAAATATTGGCACGCCATACTCCCACAGATAAAAAAAATTAAAAATATTATTCACTTAATAGCATTTTTCCTAGAAAAACATAAAACCTTATTCATTTGATGTTTTTATCCAATTTTAAGTTTTAGTTCGTCAAAAACAATTACGTCACAAGGTATAAGCCCGTCAACTTCATGCCCGATACGCCTGAGCAGCTGAGGCTTGACGCTAGCCTCAACCTCCCCCGCGGAGATCGTGTCGCCTACCCGCCCCCCGCCCGTACCGCACACTAAGTTGATGGGCTATAGTAACACGAACAATAGGGTTGACGACAGCATCTGAAATAAATTATGAACTCTTGATCACTAAATTGCCCTCCTACTTAAACTTCGGAAAGCCTTACTCGTTTTGTTTCCATCAAGTCTTCGATTTTTAATTCATCAAAATCACAAAATGAGTACATAAATGACGCTGCAAAACTATGACGTCACGCCAAGGTATTTCAAACATTTTTAGAACAAAATGTCGTTTTTGAAAGATGATAAAAAGTTAATCAGATGACTAACATTCGTCATCCCTATTGCACAACAAATCAATAAGAATATAACAAACTAAAGTTTTCATTCAACAAACTTTCGTTTTTGACAGTTGATAAAAAGTGACTCAAATGACTTGCAGTCGAGTACCGGATTATTGTTAAGTAGATGTAAAATTGTAAATATTTTAACGTATGTAGGTATGTAGCATATTTTTATTTTAGTGAACCTGAGTGAATAGGAGTGCGTTTTCTTTGTTGTGGATAAAACGGAAATGGTAGAGGTAGATACTACTCGTGAAGTTGGACACCTTTACCAAAGAAACCTGCAGACCGAAACATAATGTTTAAGACTCTCCTCACAAAAATAGCACATCCAATATTACATGAGTCTCTTAAATCTAAAAAGTACACAAAATTGCGTAGGCCTGAATGATTAATAACGGTTTATTTTAGAATTCTGTACCTCAAAAGGAAAAAGCAACCTTGTGGGATCACTTCGCCACAATAGAATTAATTAACTTCGCTGTCCGTTTGTGTGTAACGCGTAGGGATATCGAGGTCAAATTAGTATCAAATACTTAGGTCTATGGTCTTTTGGAGCTGTAAAAAATTAAGTTTTTAAGTCGACGCAAACAAAAAATACGACCATTTATGCAACACTTGCAAATTAAATTGAAACCCATAGGGTGCTTCCGGTTAGCTTAAAATTATGATATTTGGCAAGGAGCAAGGTCTCACAGCACACGAGAAGAAGAAATTCCGAAAGTCGTTAATTTGTACTTAAATCACATAAAAAACCGTGGGCACACAAAAGTGTGGTGGTACGAAACCCTTCGCCGGTTTTTTTGTATAAGAAGTAAAGTGTTTTTGCTCGAATTGTATAGGTTCCTCGGGGGAATAATGAGACTCGTGAGAGTTGAGTGCAATTTGCCGCTTCACAGGGAATATAAAGTCGCTCTACAGTTTCTACACACTATTATGAATATCGTAGTACATACTTAGTTGTTTTGCTGTAAATTTGTTATGAACGTAATAATATTGATAATATTTTCGTTGGTTATCTTATTGGTCACATGATGAGCGAAAACAGATGTGTTTACTTGCCCGACTTATCGCCCCAACACTATTGGCTAGTTTACACGGTACGAGCTAACTTGCGAGCTGGCGAGTCAAGTTACTGCAGTGTAGCTATTCGCACCGTGTGACCACATCATGCGAGTTACTGTCATGAGCTCGCATCCGAGTTACTATAACTTTTTTTTGTTTTTACTCGCCACTCGCCTTCCCCCACTACAGCACAAGCAGCAGCTTGCTGCAGTAGCTTTCTACTATCACGATAGCAGCTCGCACTCTTGTGACCGGGTGAGGCGAGTCGAGCTACTGTCAGCGAGTACAAAGTGACAGTAGCTGTCTACTGTCAACGCCAGTAGCTTGCACCGTGTAAACCAGACATAACGTGACAATGCTATTTTCATTTCCGATCACATGGTTTCACATGCGCCACTTGTGAGCTCTACGCGTACGTACTGTGTATAACAATTAAACTCGATATGATTGTGAATAAGTACCTAATTTGTTTTTACGATACTAATATAAATTCATTATGTACATTATCGTTTTTTATTTCAGTTTCCAGTTACGTTAAAAATTTCGCTTTATTGATATGATTTAATTACTCAACAATCCATCAACCAAAACATTATTACAGACCTTTATGTCAATTTATGTCCACTAGTAACAGAGATCATAATTAAATGGATCATCATCATCATCATATCAGCCGAAGGACGTCCACTGCTGGACATAGGCCTCCCCCAGGGATCTTCACGACGACCTGTTCTGCGCTGCCCGCATCCAGCGGCTTCCCGCGACCTTCACCAGGTCATCGGTCAATCGAGTGGGAGGCCTGCCTACACTACGCTTTCCGGTGCACTGTCGCCACTCGAGAACTTTACTGCCCCAACGGCCATCGAGTCAAATTAAATGAACGAAAATTAAATGGATACAAAAACAAGATTTCAATAAAATTGTCGCAACCTACTGGACCCCCGCACCTGCAGCGGGAGCCAGCGACCCGGCATTGGAGAGTCTAGTTGTCTGTCTATCACACCTAAACTTACGAAGTAACTAGTGTCTCACCTGTGCATAAACCAGCAACTTACAGCTGAGTAATAATCAGTAATAGAGGAAGGGCTTTTTAACCGCTTCTATGGTGGCGTGGTTATGCATGAGCTTTAAAACGGGAGGCTTCGGGTTCGATTCCCGGCGGATTCCCTAGGACCCGGAAAATTAGATGTTTTTTTATTAAAAATTTTAGTGCGTTTGACTATATCTCACCTGATGGTAAGTGACGACGTAGTCGAGGATGGTACACGCAAACTTAAATAATGGGCCCTGGGGAACGTAATTTGATTTGATGTGTAGCATCTCTTGCCGCCAAACGTCAATGCTAACAGTATCGATGCTGATATTTTAAATAGTCTACGACTGTGCGCTGACTTCAAAGGATGGATAGGCATTCAAACGGTTCACGGAAAAGAGTATCTATCATGTGTCACGATGACTGATGAGATGAGTCGGCAGACCGGGCGAAATTCTTTAGTTAAAATTATAGTGCACTGAATTCGGAACAAAATGACTAAGCAAGTGAAAATCACGTGTCTAGCCCACTAACCTGCTCCAGCTGGGCACACACTACTCTGTACAAGTGTACAGTACAATCAATAAACGATCTTACAAGTTAAGTAGGTGACTTAATTACACACCATTTCATTCCATTGCATCAGACAGCGTCTATGATTCACATTTATATTTTTGAGACATTAAAATTAAATATTTAATATTCCACATATCGCACATCCGGAAGAACAACGGCACAATTGCATTTTTTTTCTAAAACGAGTTAACAACGTCAGAATTACCTCAAAGTATGAATATGCTTGGAGTAAAAACGGCACAGTTTTGTTGCCGTCAACTTTCGCTAGATGGCGAAAGTGTCATTGTCGATTTGGTGCGAAATTTTCCTGCTCTCGGAGTGAGAACGTCTGATTGACAGTTGCGCGGGAGGAGGCCGCAGAGTGTGGTCATGTGTTGAAGCTACATCGGCACTTCGGTAGTTGTGACATTTATATTATTCAGTATTTGGAACGAAAATGGCACAACTGTATTTTTTGCCATTGTTCCTCCAGAGGTATGGAACGCGACCCTGAATTTTTTGTCGTTGTTCATCCAGATTTTTTATTTTTACAACGGCATAAATGTATGTTGTGTCATTTTAGCTTCAGTAAATCAAATTTATGAATGTACTATCTAATTATTAGTGGTGGTTTTTAGAAACTGTCAGCAATTTTATGGGCAAATTTGGGTTGCCTGCTTGTGGCACAATCGTTGCATTTCAGTGGTAAAGAAAATTGAAAGAGGAATGTTTCAAAGCAAGGATTTTGTAGAATTTCAAGCTAATTCTGAAGGCAAGCATAGTAAATACCTATTATTTTTGTAAAATTTATGGCTACCTCCATTATTCTTATTATAATTGATTTTCATTTCACGATGACACGGAACAAGACTAGTCAGTCTGTAGACAGTAATGCTACTTATTGTAAATAATTTTATATTTCTTTGAAAAAAAAAACATTTTTTTTTATTTTTTTTTTATTTACAGATTTATATTTAAAGATATTACTTTGCCGTCATGACTTTAACAATTAAGTCACTGGCTCATAAATTTCTTATTCATGGTCACACGCAGAATGAGGGCTATGATTCCATTCAGTTATTGAAAATTCTATCAGATATCGGGATCAATTTATGTACCTGAGCAGTATGTTCAATTAATATATTCAAATAATACAAACTGCGAAAAAAAACTGGCAAACCCTTTAATGTCCACGAGATGAAGTACGACAATTTCTCCGATTTGAATAAATAAAGACGTCTATTAAGAACCTGTTAGGCTATCGGATCTGCATTCGATTGTGGTTGGACGGAAGTTTTGGTCAAGAACCCATCAGGACGTTTCTCTCGTAAACAAGGCATTAGGCTCGGAACACTTCAAGATATTCAATTCTAACTTGCATACACTTCTAGAATTTGTATAACAGGACGCAAAAAGGAAGATCTTTTGTAACTATTACAAAATAATATCGTGCCCAGACAGTATGCGCATTTTCAAATCTTTTAAATAATTCAAGGGTTTTACGCTTTGAAGAACATCTTACCTTGTGATAGTTACTATTTATTACTCTAATTACCTAGTTCTTGTAATAAAAATAACAACAACTGATAATGATTATTTCTTTGTGATTGATTATTTAAGTTAATTATTTTTATTACTTTTGCTAATAAGTACCTAATTTAAGTGTAAAAGGTTATAAGTTCCTTCAAAACAGGACTGTCTTTAAAGTGCCAATACTAAAATGATAAAAATGTAACTTTTAAGACTGTTAATTAATTTAAGTGTTATGAATCTAAACTATGTTGAGTATTACAATCATTTGAATAGTTTCAAATAAAGAAACTTTACACTAGATTGCGTATTCTTTTATTTGCTCTCTAATGAGCATAATAACACAATTGTCACAATTACTAAAGTGAAAAATATTAGTTCAACAATGACACATTTGTAGGATAATAGTGTAATGTATTGTAAATTTTTAATGTTGAGCAAACTATATTTTACTTATAGCCTACTTTTTACACAGTGAAATATATAAAGAAAATTATAAATTTCACTGTGACTTCGTATGTTTCGATTTGTAGCTTTTGCTTCAATTCAAACATTTTTTAAATTTCAATCCTCTCTCCTGTAATATTTGCAATTTTGCAATTGTGCCTTTATTCTCGCGGATGTGCGATATGTTTTGCGTGTTAGGTACCTACCCACTACTTATAAGTGTTTGACATAATTAATTGGTCAACTATGGTCATACGGAAAATGCAAGGTTTTTAAGATATTAGATACCCAAAGTCGGTTTATTTTAAAAGGGTTACTCGCATAACGACTGATTTCTTTCACGCATATTGACTTATACGCATATTGACTTATACGCATATTGACTGATACGCATATTGACTGATACGCATATTGACTGATACGCATATTGACTTATACGCATATTGTACATAGTTTCCCGTCCAGCGGCTTCGTCTGTTGATTTTTCACCGTAAAAAGTAGCCTGTGTCCAATTAATCTATCCTTTACTCGCATATTTCTCTGCAAAGGAATCATGAAAATTACATTAGGTTTGAAGAGAGATCAAATTCACTTTACTTCTTCATAATTTTAACTAGTGGGTGCTCCGCGTGCTTTGCTTTTATTACGATGAATTCAAAATAGCAGACATTTGGAAAATTCCAATTAAAAAACGAAAAACTCTTCTTTTACGCAAATTTTGTATGGCGGCCAATTCTTGGAAATTGGGGAAAAAAATTCGACCCCAAATTTGGCATCGGCATCCAAAAAAACTACCAGATATAGATTTTCATTCCAATCGGAGCAAATCCAGGATTGAAAAAATAAATAAATTAGAAAAAAAAAATTTTAACGTATTAAAAAAATATATCCCATCTGATAGCTATCTTCGATCCCTTTCATTTGAGTACAAACACGATGGGTCTACGATAAGCGGTTCTAGAGATATTTGCATCCAAATATATTTATATGAGTATTTATAGCCAATTTATATGAGTCTAAACACGAGTGGTCTACGATAAATAGTTACAGAGATATTGGCGTATAAAGTTTTGACGTCCCTGGCCTCGCGATTAGATACTTAGTTGTAGTAAAAATAGTAATTTGTATGCCGGCCATTTTATTTTTCCGCCATTTTGAATTAAAGTTTAGTCTACACCTTGGTCAAAGTTGACCTAGGTGTAGACCAAACTTTGTTTGAAAACTATGTAGATATCGTTTAGTCTATTATAGTTTTTGCTAGCAGTAGGTTCACTCGCTGATGAGAAGCAGAATCAGAAAGATCTGGAAGTTTGCCCATACTCACCGGCACTCGCTGTCCAAACCTCCTATACAACATTTTCATCCCCAGTGAGTCAGTCAGTCAGTCAGTGAGTGAGTGAGTGGTAATGCAGCTATATATATTATTATAATTTCAATAATATTTTTTATTATAATGATAAACCAAGGTCTTTGTCATCCCTATTATCCTCTTTACGACAGGAATTGTAACGAGACTACTTACCGACAATCTAGTTAAACTAGGTTTGCCGGTGGTAGTCCGGGACAATCCTTTAAAATCTGTTATACTTCGCACGACGTCCATAGTGCGGAGACATTTAAACCTCTGAACCCGTCCTTTTAATATTACCTTTCAGACCGATTTAAGAGAAAAACCCTGAAAAGGAGATTATAATAATTTCTCTCCCCGTTGCACAGAACTCCAGCCGACTGTGCTTCCGCTGGAGGTGCTCCTGCCACTTCGCCTCGTGCCAAGTGAGCAGAGTAGCTTAGATTTTATATATTTCAATAATAATAATAAAA
Organism: Coleophora flavipennella; assembly: GCA_947284805.1. Classification (NCBI taxonomy): domain Eukaryota; kingdom Metazoa; phylum Arthropoda; class Insecta; order Lepidoptera; family Coleophoridae; genus Coleophora; species Coleophora flavipennella. The sequence goes on along the minus strand of OX369273.1, from coordinate 17,395,170 downwards.
TAGTCTTCGACTAGTGTGTGTTGCCAGTGATGACATACGGGACTGAGACATGGTCGCTTACTATGGGCCTCATCAGAAGGCTCAAAGGGCAATGGAGCGTGCTATGATCGGGGCTTTTCTGCGTGATCGAATCAGAAACGATGAGATCTGTAGGAGAACTAAAGTAACCGACATAGCTCTCTGAACTGCTAAACTTAAGTGGCAGTCGGCGGGGCACATTGCTCGTAGCATAGATACCGCCTCCGTAGCTCAGAGGCAAAGTTCACTGGCTTTACACAGGAGGTCGCGGGTTCGATTGCCGGTGGGGTCAATTTGTAAGACTCGGTTTGGTTGGTGGTAGGGTATTTTCTAAGCCCGCCTGGCCAGCTACCACCATCTTATCTAAGTCTTGCCGCCAAACATCAGTGTTAACAACATTGATGTGTTCCGGTTTAAAGATAAGATAGCCAGTACTCCATTGCATTGGGGAATCTTGGTAAACCCGCTTCCATCTTCGGCATCATCGTCACTTACCATCAGGTGAGATGATGCCAAGGGCTTACCAACTGTGAATAAAAAATAAAAAAATAAAAGATGGCCGTTGGGGCAGTAAAGTTCTTGAGTGGCGACCGCGCACCGGTAAGCGTAGGAAGGCCTCCCACTCAGTGGACCGATGACCTGGTAAAGGTCGCAGGAAGCCGCTGGATGCGGGCAGCGCAGAATCGGTCGTCGTGGAAATCCTTGGGGGAGGCCTATATCCAGCAATGAACGTCTTTCGGCTGATATGATGATGATGTTTTCATCAAATTGTTTTCAATTTGTATAGGCCCCCCATAATTGGGGGTTCTACTCATCATACTCAACAACTTTCTCCAAGGAACCCATTGTACACCCTGTATAATACGTGCCAATTCGAGTATGTCATTTCGCGTAAACGTTCCCACGTGTCGTTTCGCGTATGAGAATATGTGTCAATTTGCGTATGGCATTCTGCGTAGACACCATGCGTCATTGTGCGTTTGGCTACCTAAATGTGTCATTATGCGAGTAACCCTTTTAAAAGAATAAAAAATTACGTCACATATTTCATCAAACTTGTCTGTCTAGGTCCTAATACATTCTATTTAGAGAAACATCGTCAATGAAAAAGTTTTAGAGCAGTAAATTTCCTTTAAGTGTATACATACTTAAATGTATTTCTATGAAACACGTCAAGAGTACAGGGTTGTTTCCGAATAAACAGAATTATAGAGAGTAAATTGAACGAAAATCATTTTAGTTCCAGAAAAGGTGTACTGTCTAACTAAAAACTCACACACAAAGGGGTTTGCATACATAGTAATTTTATATAACATAAATAAATCAGATCCCCTTTATTTATTCAACATTTATTTATTTATTTAATCTATTTCATTTATCTATTTACAAGATCCATCGGTTCGTCTTCCTCCTCCGCGAGATCTTCCTCCTCGATTGGTGGGCTGTTGTGGCAGGCTCCTTCGCATGTACAAACTGACGAGCAGTGGATCCCTCCTTTTCTGCAGCCACACTTCCCTAGTAGCATTTTCCGTTGGGGTATCGTGGCCAACGGTAGGGAAAAGGTAGGGAGGTGGTAGGGTTACTGCCGACAAAGTTCCATCGGAGGGCCAACGGCGTAATTTTTACGTTATATTACCCACAAACTTCTAACAGTGGGCCTACTACCTTTATCGTTGGCCAATCAACAAGAAAATTGCTTCGCAGGTATAACGTTGGCCTAACCACACGACAATCTACAATTTTTAAAAACTTAATTGTTAGCTAACAAATAAATGTCAATCAGTTGTTTAGAAAAACTGCTACAAAATATAAAGTTGTTTCATAAAGTTTTACAAAAAGAGTCACAGCAGTCAAAGTTAGGCCTGCAATGTTCCATTTGCATTGTAGACTTGTAGTTAGCTGACGTTGGTCCTACAACTCACCTACAACTCCTCGCGGTTAGTCAAATTACGAATTATTTGTTACGTAGGTACAACGTTGGCCTATGTTTAACAAAATGAACTTGGTTATATTTTAATATTACCATTTTATTTGAGCTTCTGTACGTTAATTTAGTTACTTTTTCAATAAAATAGTAAACAAAGTAAACAGACAACGGTTTTTGATGTAAAGGAAGTGGGAACCACGTGAGAACTTAAGAGTTTCCGCTGCAGCCGTGTTGTGTTGCCAGTACTAAAGGTATTTTTTACAATTTAGGCTTTTATGATATGAGAAAAAAAAATCCTTTGGGTAAAAAGGATATACATATAATTACTACGGCGAAGCAAAACGAGGGTTATGATTTTGACCGGTATGTATTTATAATCCCTCATAACTTTTAAACTACTTTTAACTACTACTACTTTTATCATAATTTGACAAAAGAGATATCGTTAGAAGCATTTTGATCGTCCGTGTAAATTCAAACTCATACCAAAAAAGTATATACCCATGCTACCGTTGAGGCAGCACAACGTTCGACCTCGTTACTATTTTATATAATAAATAACTAATCATTATTTTTAAGTTTGCTACTAACTCTTACCAAAACTAGAAGTGCATTGTAAAATCATTACAAAATAAACTAACTACTACAAAGAAAAACTTTTAACTTCAAGTACAAGTTATCGTAGACATTGTACATAAGTTCATGGAAATTAATAAAATCTTAACTAAAAAAAAATTAAGTGGCTCTGCAAGTATACTGTATCAGGAAATTATGACCTCAACATAATTTTAATCTATACTTATTATAAAACAGTAGAATCCGCGTGTCTATACTTTGAATATATTTATCAATAATTGAGAAAGGGCGATAAAAGAAGAATAACATGACAACACAAATGAACAATTTTTGAAAATTTTGTCTGTCCGTCTGTTCAAGTTAATCTCCGATGCATCTAAACGGATTTTCATGGCGTTTTCACAGGTAGCTTGGATAAACAATAAACATAATATAAGCTTTGCTTTATCGATAAAGGATGTCGAGAAAACAAATTATCGTAGACAATTCTAAATACGCCTGCTAAAATTACATGGTAAACTGTCATTATAGAATTGCGTAATAAAACTGAATTCCACGCAGACGAAGTTGCTGGCAACAGCTAGTAAAAAATAAGTTCAAAAACTAAAACATTATCTAAAAAGTATGAAACACGTAAATATTATCATCTGAAATTGTTCATCATCATCATCATATCAGCCACAAATCGTCCACTGCTGGACAAAGGCCTCCCCCAAGGATTTCCACGACGACCGGTCCTGCGCTGCCCGCATCCATCGGCCTCCCGCGACCTTCACCAGGTCATCGGTCCACCGCGTGGGAGGCCTGCCTACGCTACGTTTTCCGGTGCGCGGTCGCCACTCGAGAACTTTACTGCCCCATCGGCCATCTGTTCTACGAGCTATGTGCCCTGCCCACTGCCACTTCAGTTTAGCGATTCTGTGAGCTATGTCGGTTACTTTAGTTCTCCTGCGGATCTCCTCGTTTCTGATTCGATCACGCAGAGAAACTCCGAGCATAGCACGCTCCATTGCCCTTTGGGTGACCTTGAGCCTTCTTATGAGGCCCATAGTAAGCGACCATGTCTCAGTTCCGTAAGTCATCACTGGCAACACACACTGGTCAAAGACCTTAGTCTTGAGACACTGCGGTATTTGGGACGTGAAGATATTGCGAAGCTTCCCGAACGCTGCCCAGCCGAGTTGGATTCGTCGATTGATCTCTTTCTTGAAGTTGGACCTACCTAACTGGACTGTTTGTCCCAGGTATACATATTCGTCAACAACTTCCAGTGTAGAGTCTCCAACCTTTAGAGGAGTGGGTGCGACACGGACATTTAACATTATTTTCGTCTTGTCCATGTTCATTTTAAGACCCACTTGTTGAGAGACCTTACTGAGGCCATCGAGCATTGTGCTTAGTTCTTCCATAGTCTCAGCCATGACCACGATATCATCAGCGAATCGGAGGTGGGATATGTACTCGCCGTTGATATTGATGCCGAGTCCACCCCAGTCCAGAAGCTTAAAAACATCTTCCAGGGCGGCGGTGAACAGTTTCGGATATATAACGTCTCCCTGTCTCACCCCTCGCTGCAACTGGATAGGTTTCGAGTTCTGGTCTTGGAGGCGAACCGACATGGTGGCGTTTTCATACAGACACTTCAACACCTCGATGTATCGATGGTCAATTTGGCACCGCTGGAGAGACTGTAGCACAGCCCAGGTTTCGACTGAATGAAATTGTTATGTACAAAGTATTTAATATGTATCGTCTACTTTTCGAAGAAATCTTAAAAATATCTACCACTATTTACTTCAAACTTTTTTGATATTACTCAGAAACTACCTATAATACTTTCAAACCTGTTGTTCTCATTTCCACAAGTGTAAAACGAAATTCAAGAAGGAGACGACTTTTGTTTAACTGGCCTCTGCACTTTAAGGTCATTCCCTGGGTCTTAAACTATCTCCATACCAAATTTTATCCAAATCAGTTCAGTGTTTGAGTCTTGGAAGCGTAAAAGACAGACAGACAGTAACTTTCGCATTTTTAATATTAGTAGGCATTAAATAAATAACTTACACGTAATATATTTTAATGTACCTACCTATATTTAATAAATACTTAACCATAGTGATGTTCAAAGGATAGCCGTGGTCGTATGCGACTGTTCTTTAAATCTTATGATCGCTTACTAATTTAGAATGTATTGTTTTTAAGGTACAGTAGAAAAATCTAAATCTTCCGCCCCGACGCGTCCGGTATGCGGTAGTCGGTGCTTTTTTGGTTTTATGCACTAGCAACACAAAAAATGGCGTCAGTGTTGCCATCCGTACGAGGTTTCTCGTACAAGTACGAGATTTAGGGGTCCCGGAACGAGGTACGAGGTCACATTCATCCTCGTACGATATTGTACGAGATTCGTTGTTACAAACTTTAAATTGAATTCGTCGATAAAAGTTATGTTTTGGAACGCACCTTCTGAAGCGAGATACACTGCCGCTTTCACTGAGAGTTATATGCAGCATTGTACATCGTTTTCCGGCAATCGTTCGCTGCATGCTGCTTGGGAATTCCCTCAACATTAGACTTTGCGAAGTTGGTAGCAATGAGTATGTATGCACACGATACACTTACATTCATTCTCTTTCAAACTTTCAAAACAAACTACTTGTAATGTAATTTTTAATTACTACTGTAAATTAATTTTCTAATATATTTTGATTATGTTTGTGAAATGCGTATAAAATTAAAGAAAATATATTTCGTTTTAATATGTCTATGCCTTCGATTAATTAAATTATTATTTCTTTCACAATTAAAATAAATGATTGAATTCATATAGTGTGGTTTAATGGTGTACGAGGTTGTGTTGCCAAAATACGAGATTTTCGACCATGTCTGTACGAGGACAAGCCGTCGACGTCTGGCAACCCTGAATGGCGTTCGCCTGTCTTCCTTTCGGCTTTGTTTCGTTCAAGTTTCGTTGCGTTTTGGGTTGCGTATGCGGCGTACCTACGTGAACATGTGAGGTTTAATTAAAATCAAGTGGTGATATATTCTCTATCGTGAAAACCGGTGAATAAGGTACAAACTGAGCATGCAGTACTGAGATTTGCCTTTTACGTGGTCGAGGTAAGTTTATTTTATGTTCGTGTGTTTTATGTTCATATGTTGTGTTTTTCATCTCACTGAAGCAATGTGTATTTTATCTTAATACGTAGCTAACATTTTGGCTGTGTGCGATTTGACACGCAAGGGAAAGCCGTTGTACCTACCTTCTTCGCTCGTGGTCTTGAATAATATAATAACCTCTTTTTATATGGCAGCGCAGCCCCCTAGCGTCATCCTAAACGCGCACGCTGTTTAGTCATGTGCAAGTGCAACTACTTCTATTTTGGCTCAACTGTACAATAGGGTCCATCGATTTGGCAGTCCGCGATTTTTTTGGTAAGAGATATGCTTTAGCTGAACATCCATACCAAATTTCAAGGTTAGGAAACCAGCGGTTTTTGAGTTATGAATTTTTGAAAATTGTAATTTTAGGTACTCTTTGGTCCTTTAGAAATCGGTATTTTTACATACTCTTTGATCGGAAAACTCGCTAACCCTTATTACAAAAAGGTGTTAGTCAATTGGAACCCCGAGATTCATAATAGTCCCGTAGCCCCCGCCACCCATTTAAAACACCCAACAAACCTTCGGGATCCGAGGGGATGTGGGAGTATAAGGGCGGGGGAAAGCACGCGGGGCCGACTTGAGGGCGGACAAACTCTGGGGTAACAAATCGAAAACCAGGGGGTAATCCGTCAAGGTCAAGGTCAATCATACAAGGTCATTTCAAGGTCAAGGTCTAAGTAAATTGAATCCCAAAGATTCATAATATGGGGTCTGCGAAGCGGACCCCTAACGGGGGCGTAGCCCCCGCCACCCATTTAAAACCCCCAACAAACCTTCGGGATCCCAGGGGGATGTGGGAGTATCAGGGCGGGGAAAGCATGCGGGTCCGTAGGAAGGGTGTGGTACGGGGAGTTCTAAATGGAAGCGGGAGCGAGCGAAGCGAGCTCGGACTTTCGGAGCACCCCGACTCGGATGCGTTAGGTTCGGAGACTGTGCGGGGAGGCGAGCTTAGCTCGCCTCCCCGCACAGTCGTAGTGTTAGGTTTGACATGAGAACACAGAAGTAGGAGCCCCGAAGGGGCTCCGTCGACCACTCAACACTGTAGGAAGAGTGTAGAACGGGGAGTTCTAAATGGAAGCGGGAGTGAGCGAAGTCCTCTTGTTTGTTCACCCTGAAGTCAGACTCGCGTGTTTGCCTTGATTCTCACACATTCCCTTCGGATTCTGAAGGTTTGTTCTGACCTTGACCTTAGACCTTGACTGGGGAGGGGGCAAATGACCTTGACTGATTGACCTTGACGGATTATCCCCTGGTTTTCGATTTATCACCCTCAAGTTTGTCCGCCCTCAAGTCGGCCCAGCGTGCTTTCCCCCCGCCCTTATACTCACACATCCCCCTCGGACTCCAAAAGTTTGTTGGGGGTTGGAAACGGGTGGCGGGGGCTAGGACCAAACTATGAATCTTGCGTTTCAAATTGATTCCACCACAAAAGTGGATGAGCTTTTTTTTTAATAAGCGGTAGCGATTTCGGTCGGCACCGAAGTAGGTGACCTTTTTTTTTAATAAGCGGTAGCGATTTTTTCGCTGGCACAGAAGTAGATGAGCTTTTTTTTTAACAAGCGGCAGCGATTTTTCAACGGAAGCATCGTTAACAGGCGGTTTTCCGCCCAAAGAGTATGTAAAATTACCAATTTTCAAAATTCATTTTCTCGAAAACTACCCCCCTCCTAACTTCCATCTTTTAGGGGAGGGTTCCCCTCCTCCCCCTTCCCCCTCCCCCCCACTCCCAACCCCCAAAGCGATGGACCCTATTGTACAGTCCTACCTCTATTTTTTTTTACAGTGACTGATCAAAGGCAACCAAACATAACCTTATTGCATGACTATTTCTCCTATAAGCCACTCTTTGTTGTAGAATTTGCTGATACTGGTGATGGAGCTGGAGGAGGAATTTGTGTTGTTAGACTGGAATGGCTTACACCACGGAAACACCATTGCTTGTCGCCTCCACACAGAATAATGAGCAAATTTAATAAATGCTTAATTGAAGGTGCCCTGCCAGAAGACACATGGGGAATATATACAGCATAAAGCATATATTTTATGAAACTGGTAAGTCCATGATTTAATTCTGTACCTAATCCTCTTTCTAGTAAATAACCCCTGAGTTGCCCATTATGTGCTCCTCGACTGTTCGCAGTTGGAACCCAAAATTACCTATTGGAATGGTTTGTTAGTGTGCACCCTTTTCTATATTCCAGCCAAAAACGTAAAGTATGGTATATTACCTATCATAATTGTTTCTAAACATATTTTACATTGCAATATATTATTTATCCACTTACTAATGTGACAGCAGTTTTTTGAGACAGCCATGAGTACCCACACTCACATTTTGTTTTTTGGAAGAATTAGTATTGGGTGCGCTCTGACCTGTTACTTTCTAATTTAAATATTTATTTCTTCGTATTCCTTAGTCAAAACAGTTATTTTGGTTTCAGATAACTTGACTAAAGCCAGAGAAAAGGCATAGCATGCAGAAATTAGTCTGAAGTTGGCACTGATTACAGCCAAATATCAGTACGAAGACGCAAAAAGACAAGAAAAATATATGATAGTGATACTGATACCAGTGAAGACAAATCAGATGACGCTGCCATTATATATCCAACACCACCTGCTATCATATAGGATCCACATTAGCCATCAGTACCCCACATGAAGAACATGGAATTGATCAGATCAGAAAAAAACCTTCAACTGACTCACTATATACTACTCTAGGCACTTGCATAGATAAGGAATGTGACCTTAAAAAAATGAAAGACACCATTGAATGGTAAAAAGGAGGGGGTATTAAAAGGAAAATCCTGTTTAATAATAACTAAATATCTCAGTGTGATTCTTGCTTTTTCACACACAGTGGTGATGTTCTCGTGGTCAAATCAATAAAAGAAATATCATAGTGAATCTTACAAATTAAAGTGTAATTTTTTTTAATAAAACTGATTTCTAGAAAGAACCAATAGAGAGTAGTAAGTTAGGTATATATAAAGTCAGTGGTACAAATAGAAGAACTATTAGTTTGTCTGATTTACACAGAAAATGCTTGCTTTTGCTTAACTTAAGTGACAATGATGATTCTTTTATTTGTATACCTTTTGTTAGCTTAAAATTATATCATTAGGGTAAGTTAATTAACAATTTTAAGTATGCACATTGATCATTTCAAAAATGTTCAATATTTTTATGTAGTTCTAATTGACAACATTGAAATTTTATAACGCTTTAAATTATAAATCTATTCCATTTTGTGGAAAACATGTACGTATAGTTTTGGAGACAGTTAAAAAAACTTAAAATGGGCATGAAGAATTGAAATGTTATTAATTTCTAAACTCATTTCATTAGCCTGTGTGGCACTGACACAATTGTTAATTGATGTTCGAGATAAACTGAAGTGTCTCTTTTGATGCCTTCTTTTTAATAATTACATATTATTGTTAATGCTGTAATTTGATTAGGAACTTTAAATGAAAGTTTTTAAATTATTATAAATCAAGGTTTATAAGTATAATTGATTAATGGTAAATCTATGTTCATAATAGCAGAAAATCCAGTACTACAAATTGTATATAATCGTGGAAGTTGGTGCCTAGTCATTTAAGGATCCGTCCATATAAACTTCCATACAAACTGTTTCTTAATACGAACCTGACAGTTTTAAGTCTTGCTCATGTGTACAAAGTTTCATAACAATCGGTTCATTCATTTCCAAGAAACTGAATTTCAATTTTTATAGAATTCTTTCTATGAATGGTGTGCCTCTGCCCTCCTTTTTTGTGTGTGTGTAACGCTGTGTAATGATATCGACAATTTGTTTCTTTAAAAAAGTGAAGGTCATAGTTTCAAAACCTGTTACAATACTTACAATTCAATATAAGCCTACTTTACAATAAAAATAATAATGTAACAACCACATTGTTTTAGTTTATAAGTGGAAGTAGATTCCTGTGCATCGCGGCCGACGCAGGCGCCGCCGATGCGACAATACTCTCACTCTGAAAATGTATGGCGCCCGCCGCCGCTTCCGACTTCCAAGGTCTGCGACATATGCGCGGTCTACGTCAGTCGTCGGCCGCGCGCGATCTGTCGTAAAGCTCGGAAGCGACGCCTTACATTTTCATGGGCGAGTATTGTCGCATAAGCCGCGATGCACTGAAGTCTGTCTACCTTTACCCAACATAAAGCCAACGTAGGTTTATAGTAATAACTGTACGGTAGGCCCTCTACGAGGAAACACATGGTTGGCCCTATGTAAAAAGCTACGTCTGGGCCTACGTTGTTCAAACTACTGTTGGGTTGCTCGTAGTTGGGCCTACATTGGTCCATATCGTTGGCACAACTGCAAACAGGTATGACAGACATTACCGTTGACCAACGAATGCGTGCACGGAGGCCCAACAAACAGCCAACTCAAAATGCTACTAGGGTTAATACTGCAGCCGGTAGCACAACGTCAAAAAATTCATTGAAGGCCTCTGGCAGGAGCAGGTCTGTGGTTTTGATAGGTTTAAAGACTTCACTATCATCTCGAACCCAACCCCACAGTTCTGGATCAAGAGATTTACCCATCAGCCATATCTGAATTTGCAAGTATACTCTAAACGAGTGTTGTTGTGCTACACCTTTGCTTGGTGGTAAGGAAGCCAGATTGGCTTTCACCTCAGTGGAGGACTTCACGAAGCAGTTATACCTGTGACTGTTCAAATCGTGTTGGTTCGGTGGGGCCTGGTACATGATGAGAAACGTCTCCTCCCCGGCTTTGGCGATAGCATCCCATGTCGAATTTTCATCTTGAAATACCTCAGCCAAAGTATATATATTAGTACCTGTGATTAGTACTAACCTCAGCTATGGCTTTAGTTTCTTTCGGCATTTTGTTGAAGCACTTGTGGATTGACGCTTTGCTTTTGCCGAAGATGGCGCAAGATGCGTCACACCCTGCGAAACTGTGGATGAAGAGGATCGATTCATTAAGTGGGAGTAATTACGTATATGAACAAAGTTGTGGGAAATTAAATAAGCTTTGTTTTCTAAAAATATTGTCGCTAAGACGCAACGTTTACGAGTTACAATCGATAAACTGAAAAGAGGGCACATTAAAGCCCTCTACTCCCCCCTAGTGGCGCGTGTAACCTACTCCCCCCTAGTGGCGCGTGTAATCTACTCCCCCCTAGTGGCGCGTGTAATCGAGAGGAATTTGTTACATGTTATTCAGAGGACCTACCCCTACAACATTTGGAACAACATAGATTAGTTTCTCTATTTGGCTTTATTTGGTTCTGTCTGCTCGGATTAATTGCCTCGACGTGAACGGTGTGCCGGGCGCCCGGTATTGCCAGGAGGGGCACGAAGGCCGGCCGGTATAGCTACCTACACGAGTATGTAATTTCAGATCCTCTCATCGGCCGCATCGTTTGCTATAGAGGTAGTGTTCCATTGCAGGCTGGGTGACCCTGTTAACTGAAGTTATTTGCAAGACGACATAAAATAATAAAAATTGACAACAGATTAGGCGCGAATTTTGTATCCCGCCGGCCGCCCACATGGCTTACTCGAATAAAATCATCGGCTACGCACGGGATCAAGACGAATCTAACGACACTGCGCATTCCAAAATCTATCAAGCCGTTAAGGCTACATACAGGGCGTGCCAAAGAAATAAACATATACTTATAAATATAATCGTAAAGGTAATTCGTGATACCTTCATTCAAGCGTTTCTGCTTCGGTTGGAAAAGCGTTTGAGGATTAATGATGAGTATTTTATGATGACGGTGGATAAGGTTCAAAATTATTTATTTTGTTTTTGCTTCTGTATCACTGTATCCTGTATTCGGTCGGCGGCGGCCGATGCAAATCTGTTAGTTATGCACTACACCATGACCGCGGCTGATGCAAATCTGTTAGTTATGGCACTACACCATGACCGCGGCTGATGCAAATCTGTTAGTTATGCACTACACCATGACCGCGGCTGATGCAAATCTGTTAGTTATGGCACTACACCATGACCGCGGCTGATGCAAATCTGTTAGTTATGCACTACACCATGACCGCGGCTGATGCAAATCTGTTAGTTATGGCACTACACCATGACCGCGGCTGATGCAAATCTGTTAGTTATGGCACTACACCATGACCGCGGCTGATGCAAATCTGTTAGTTATGGCACTACACCATGACCGCGGCCGATGCAAATCTGTTAGTTATGGCACTACACCATGACCGCGGCTGATGCAAATCTGTTAGTTATGGCACTACACCATGACCGCGGCTGATGCAAATCTGTTAGTTATGGCACTACACCATGACCGCGGCTGATGCAAATCTGTTAGTTATGGCACTACACCATGACCGCGGCTGATGCAAATCTGTTAGTTATGGCACTACACCATGACCGCGGCTGATGCAAATCTGTTAGTTATGGCACTACACCATGACCGCGGCTGATGCAAATCTGTTAGTTATGGCACTACACCATGACCGCGGCTGATGCAAATCTGTTAGTTATGGCACTACACCATGACCGCGGCTGATGCAAATCTGTTAGTTATGGCACTACACCATGACCGCGGCTGATGCAAATCTGTTAGTTATGGCACTACACCATGACCGCGGCTGATGCAAATCTGTTAGTTATGGCACTACACCATGACCGCGGCTGATGCAAATCTGTTAGTTATGGCACTACACCATGACCGCGGCTGATGCAAATCTGTTAGTTATGGCACTACACCATGACCGCGGCTGATGCAAATCTGTTAGTTATGGCACTACACCATGACCGCGGCTGATGCAAATCTGTTAGTTATGGCACTACACCATGACCGCGGCTGATGCGAATTACTGTAGAAGTCTCTGTAAAGTGGGCACTGTTATACACAGTGCTTCGTGGGAGGAAACGGTGCGTCTATCACGCAGGTTAACTAATCATAAGCACGGTCATTAGCCGGATGGTTTTGACTATTCTAGAGGCATTTGTATTTAACTCTAAAGTTGCTGTGCTTTGCAAGGGGACCGTGTGGCTATGACTAGATAACGGAGGCATTTTAGTTAGTCGGCTCGCCGCTCGCCATTTTTTTATTTCATTTTTATTCACAATGGGTAAGCCCTTGGCATCATCTCACCAGATGATAAATGATGGAAGTGGGCTTACCAAGATTCCCCAACGCAATGGAGAACTGGCTATCTTATCTTCATGCCGGAACACATCGATGTTGTTAACACTGATGTTTGGCGGCAAGAGTTAGATAAGATGGTGGTAGCTAGCCAGGCGGGCTTAGAAAATGCCCCACCACCAACCAAACCGAGTCTTACAACTTCGTGCACCAATCTGAACTTTGGCCCGCGAGTGTGAAGTATGCTCTAACATTCCGCTGTCCAAAGAGCACCCAATGTTACTAGGTATATATACCAACCCGTGCCCCAGCAGGTGGGAAAATATAATTGGGTTGTTAACGGAATTTAAAAAATAATAAGTTTCTGAAAATTGACTATTAAGTTAGCTATACCTAATTCAGGGTAGGCTCGAATCCCAAAAATAGTTCATATGCGCATTAACATTGTGTTGACGAGATGACAAGTACTAGGCATTATGTTGGGTATTCGGGACGGGTACGATAACCTGTCGATAAGGTATCGCCGCCCCCGTGGGCCGCGGCGCGGCGGGTGCGGCCCACGGGAGCGGCGAGCTCGCGTAACCCCGTCCCGTCACGTGCTTCTCGCCGCCTGCGTGTTAACCTTTTTAACGAGGCCACAGACTGATATATCCGCACAAGGTAGGTACATATGACGTAGTTATAATGTGATTTTACATTATGCGTCTGATTTAGTGTAAACAAGCCGATAATGCGAATTTGCCTCACTACGTCACTCACGTCGCAGCCGCAGCTGGGTTGAAGCCATTTTCAGGGCTATATTCACTCTAATAATGGCTCATATTTTCGAGGCATATTACATTTATACTTAGGTAGGTACCCATTTTAACTATTTTATGGTAGGATGGTGGTAGGGTATGTGAGGACGTTATAAAAAAAACCTCACGGATAATAATTTGTGTTATAAAAATACTATATTGCCTTTTGCTTAGCACTAAACATTAACGCTAATACACTATATCACATGGAGATACAAAATAAACATGGCGCGGGGCAACCCTGGCTTTAAACCACAATATCTTTATATACATTATTTTTTACTAAAGCTAAATTACTTAAGTATACCCACCTAGGTAGATCGTAACCTTTACTTAAGTATACCCACCTAGGTAGATCGTAACCTTTACTTTACAAAGGAATGAGTAAGGTACAAGAAATGCAGTTAAAGAAAACTAAAAATAAAAAACTAAGAGCATTAAATTATACAAAATATATAGAAAATTACATGAACAAAAAATAAGTTTACTTTCCTTAAAATTATGTCTTAATCGAATAGATTCAAATAGAGTAGTATTCAGTCATGTAACGTTTAATCTCTGATAATATCGATGGTGTTATAGATGTTGAGTATACATTTATTTATACACACATAGGTAGGTACCCAAACGGCAAGAAGTTGTTGTATTGATTGGTAGACTTTCAGAGCTGGGCTGTTTTTTTATCAACTTTTGAAAGCTAGGACTAAGTATATTAGCAAGGAGTTTTATAAAAAGAGGGTAAAACATTTTTTCCAGTTGTGATGAGAACTGAGGTATCTAATAGTCTTTATAAAACGTAGCTAAGGTTAGGTCAGATTATAATGAAAAAAGCATAGGTACATACACGACAAAAAAAAAGGCATATATACAGGTAATGAGGGGTAGGTGAGGCTACTCGGCTAGACGAGCGGGTAGGAGGCAGCGGAGGCGATGCCGCAGTGGTTGTCGCGGTTGCGCGCCATCTTGATGTAGCCGAGCTGGCCCCACGAGCGGCCCCACGAGTTCTTCACCAGCCAGTAGTCGCCGCCGTCCTCGTCCGTGCCGTACCCCACCACCAGCACCTGACAACACACACACACACACACACACAATCAGTCGTTACACTTGCTAGCCCGCGGCTCGGATATGGCCAAGCACCCAGGTTTATTCCCGGAATATCCCGGAAATCAAACATCTCTTGACTACAACCATCGATGTCACCGTTACCATTTCTTGCCTCTAGATGTAAGACGTAATATCAATTATATCAGTTATCTTTCGAAATTAGCATCGGGTGCTATTGATTGCCCTGAATTGGGTATGCTAAATTTTTTATAAGCCATGAAAATAAAAAAACCATTTCGAGATATTTTTATTTAAAGCCATATTTTTTCATTTTCCACTCGAAAAAGTAAAAGATTGCGTAAAAAAATCGGAAAAGGACAATAACCTTCATTTGACCCCTATGACGTCACGAGTTTACAATAAAACCTTATTTCACCACTGAACGGAACGTGCACTCTTACTTGTCATATCAATTACGGACCTTGCATTTGAGGACGAGCTTTCGTCGAGCACTGAAAAAGGCACTATTTATTTATCATCCACCAAAAACTACGTTTGAAACAATCAAATATTATTAGAACGTCATTCAAATTAAATACTTAAATGGGTAAGATATTCATTAGAGGTCCAATTTTTATTGTGGTTCTAAAAAACATTTAAACTCTGAAGGCCTTGTCCATACATAGATTATGATGTTTGATGACAAGTAAATTTTGACTTTGACGTTTCGTTGTTGGCTTTGTGATAGT
Source organism: Coleophora flavipennella (assembly GCA_947284805.1). NCBI lineage: Eukaryota > Metazoa > Arthropoda > Insecta > Lepidoptera > Coleophoridae > Coleophora > Coleophora flavipennella. The sequence goes on along the minus strand of OX369273.1, from coordinate 17,379,773 downwards.
TTCGTTTCGGAAAAGGCAAAGGTTACTAAGACCATACAGCCAGGTCTGACGTATTTAGGCTTCCTTAGCTGTTGGATTTGTAATGCTAGTGCCGGTGCAATGAAAAAACAACAAAATAAAACTACGAATGCGTCTACCACAAATCCCGCCAAAAAACCTTTGGGAATGATTGACTTGAGTGACTTGACAGTTGACGTCAAGGCCTATTCATTTCATCGTCATAGAAATAGGGCTGTTCGTTTCATAGTAATGTGAACCGATGACGTCATCAAGGTTTCAAAATTTAAAAAAATATTTAAAAATATCTAGAGGCTTAAAAAATGAAATATTCAAATTAGTTTTTCAAAATGGTCTAAACCATCAGAAAAAAAATTTAAAAAAATACATATTTTTTTTTAGCATACCCAATTATTGGCAAAAATAACTATGCGTACTGACCTCTTAAATTACAGAAAAAGACCTCTTCTCCATGTACCACTTGTTCGCACGAACTATAGACAAAATTCTTTCCTTATACGCGTATCTAGAAAATTTAATAGTTTATGTGATAATTTTGACCTCTTTTGCTCCAGTACCTTATCCAACGGCGAATTCTTGCTGCTGAGTTTTTCGAACTGTAATTTACTTCTTTCTTTAAGTTTTTGATGCTAGCTTTTGTTTGATTTATTTTTATTTTTTGCTGTTGTTTGTTTTTCTCTTTTCCACAATTGAATCACTACTTTACATATATATCTGTTATTTGTGATGCGCTTTTTTAATTTTTATTGGTGGAAACTTTTTAATGGCATTGTTTTTTATCTACTTAAGTTTGTTTATAGTATTTAATTTGTATGTAAGTTTTCCTAAAACAAATAAATAAATAAAAAAATAATTTCAAAATGGGTCGAAACGTGCCTTTTATAACCTGAGTAAATACCAGATATTTGGATTTCAATTTAATTTCAAAATGTTTATTCAAAATAGGTGCATATTACATTCTTTTTGATGGTCATTTAAAATAGTAATTACATTAAATAATGACAAAGTTTGTGAAAAAAAAAAAACTAACATAATCATCCGATAATAACGTAGAAATCAAATCATTGATATAAAACAAATAATATCATTAGGACGTGACAACAATATGACACGGGAAGTAATACATTAATATTATTGAATTTGTCATTAATGCCTTTGCCAACAGTAGATCTGGTTGATGCCCCCTCCGTGAATAGTTGTAAAAACAGACTGGCTGGACAAACGGTGCGAAGACAAACCAATTTAGTGCAGTGTACCTTAGTGTGGACTTGGACTACTTTTTAAACGCTAACACAGACACAGGCACATCAGCTATAAGTTGCTCGCCTATTACAACATAATAATAATAATAGAATTTGTATTTTTATTGCCGCTTTAATAAGAAATACTAAAAATTTTAAAAAAATGAAAAATAAGGGGGGGGGGGGTCTCATCTCCATACAATCAACATGTTTTTATAAGTGTTTTTGATTAAGCTCTATTGTTAAAAACTGTAACACATACAAGCGTGAAACTTGGTGTGATTCCAGTACTAATGCTGAAGTAAAACAAAAAATAATAAAAACTGGTCAAGTGTGAGTCGTACTCGCGTTAAGGAGTCCGAACTGAATGAAAAAAAAAGCATTTTTCTGGGCTTTTTACGGCGTTTTAAATAGGGGCGTCAAACTTGGTCATACATACTCGTACCATACAGTCTTTGTTTGTGTATATACTATTGAGTATGAATACTTACTATATTAAAAATATATATTTTACAAACACTCTTAGATAATATCTCAGAGATTTACATACAGTTTACGATAAAATTAGCACCAAGAATTAGGTACGCGGCAAGGGCGCAGCCACAGCGCAGGCGAGGACGGAGGTTGCTAGGCAACCCAAATAACAATTCTATCTTCAAGCGGACCGATCTTATTGGTGGAGTAATAATATAAGGTGTACCTTCTCGGTCATTATAACAGAGTAGGATGGATGTTTTTAGGGTTCATATTTTTATGTTTTAAACACAACGGGACCCTACTACTAAGCCTCCGCTGTCTGTCCGTCTGTCTGTCAGCGGGCTGTATTTTATGAACCGTAATAGGTAGACATTAAATGAATACGTATTTCTGTTTAATAATTATAATAATTTAGGAAAGTGAAAAATTAAGCTGAGTCCTCGTACAAAAAAACAGTTTATATATAGATATTTTATAAGTATTTTTGATTTTGCTCTGTCGTGAAAACTGTAATGAAACTTGGTGTAATTCTAGTTCTGATCCTGAAGTAAAGCAAAACAATCTGGCTAGGTGTGAGTCGTACTCGCGCCAAGTGGTCCGAACTGAATAAAGAAAATATATTTCTGTCGCTAGCGTTGAAGTCTTTTGCTTGTAATGTAAATAGGTATCATAGTCATAGTAGTGTGGAGAGCTGTAGTAGTACGGAACCCTCGGAACGCGAGTTTGACTCGCACTTGACCGGGTTTTGTAAAATAAAAATAGTCTCAATGTCTGCAGCATCCCCCCAGAGTGGAATGAAATAAGAAACTAAATTAAATGATTATACTGTGAAAGTAACTAAAATACACTAATCCGACAGTAGTTAAATCCGTCAACTGCCTTATTTTCTTAGGCGTATGCAACCGAACTAAGTCTACCCGCTAAAGTTGAAATATTATTATTGATCATTATTATCACATCAGCCGAAAGACGTCCACTGCTGGACAAAGGCCTCCCCTAAGGATTCCCACGACAACCAGTCCTACGCTGCCCGCATAGATTATGCAAATGACGAGGATATATGGGCATAAATTGATTCTCCAGCAAACACCATAACCAGAGACGGTAATCTGAATCAAGACATTGTTTGTAATTGAACGTTAAGACTTTTTACTATTTAAGAACCGTGTGTATACCAAAGTACTTTCGTCATTGCACACTCTTTCGGAGTACAGCTGGAAGGTCTCCTGCGAAGCGTCAGAGACGGGTCCCGCGGTGGCACCAGCCTGCACCTGCTCCACATACTCACTCCGTGGTCCAAATTGGTGAAGGAGCAGTTCTCGTCATAGTACAGCTGAAAGGTCTCCTGCGAAGCGTCGATGGCCACAGAGACGGGTACCACGGTGGCCAAGGACGGCACCTGCTCCACATCACACTGGTGGAGGAGCAAATTGGTGGAGGAGCAGTTCTCGTCATAGTATACTCCGTCGGAGTACAGCTGGAAGGTCTCCTGCGAAGCGTCGATGTGCACACAGACGGGTCCCACGGTGGCCCCAGCCTGCACCTGCTCCACATCACACTCACCCCGTGGTCCAAATTGGTGGAGGAGCAGTTTTAGTCATAGTACACTCCGTCGGAGTACAGCTGGAAGGTCTACTGCGAAGCGTCGATGGCCAGAGGGACGGGTCCAACGGTGGCCAAGGACGGCACCTGCTCCCCATCACACTCACCCCGTGGTCCAAATTGGTGGAGGAGCAGTTCTCGTCATAGTACACTCCGTCGGAGTAAAGCTGGAAGGTCTCCTGCGAAGCGTCAATGGCCACAGAGACGGGTCCCACAGTGGCCACGGCCTGCATCAGCTTTTTTTCGTCGCCCTCGGGAACATCCACAAAACCGACGTCGTCTGCGCCTGAGTTCTTAGGGTTGTATCTGCAGATAGGATCTTGCATTAGAGAGGCAGTCAAATTAACGGTCAAAGAGTAATAATAAAATCATTTATTCCAGACCAAAGATCTTATTTTGTTACTAACAAAGATCTGAACCTATATTATTAGTAAGAACGTACGGGTAGGTCTGTGCGGTGTCGATGTTTACTAACCGGCATTAGTGGTCCATGGCCTCGTACGGGTAGGTCTGCTCGGTGTCGCTGTTTACTAACCGGCACTAGTCGTCCATGGCCTCGTACGGGTAGGTCTGCTCGGTGTCGCTGTTTACTAACCGGCACTAGTCGTCCATGGCCTCGTACGGGTAGGTCTGCTCGGTGTCGCTGTTTACTAACCGGCACTAGTCGTCCATGGCCTCGTACGGGTAGGTCTGCTCGGTGTCGCTGTTTACTAACCGGCACTAGTCGTCCATGGCCTCGTACGGGTAGGTCTGCTCGGTGTCGCTGTTTACTAACCGGCACTAGTCGTCCATGGCCTCGTACGGGTAGGTCTGCTCGGTGTCGCTGTTTACTAACCGGCACTAGTCGTCCATGGCCTCGTACGGGTAGGTCTGCTCGGTGTCGCTGTTTACTAACCGGCACTAGTCGTCCATGGCCTCGTACGGGTAGGTCTGCTCGGTGTCGCTGTTTACTAACCGGCACTAGTCGTCCATGGCCTCGTACGGGTAGGTCTGCTCGGTGTCGCTGTTTACTAACCGGCACTAGTCGTCCATGGCCTCGTACGGGTAGGTCTGCTCGGTGTCGCTGTTTACTAACCGGCACTAGTCGTCCATGGCCTCGTACGGGTAGGTCTGTGCGGTGTCGATGTTTACTAACCGGCACTAGTGGTCCATGGCCTCGTACGGGTAGGTCTGCTCGGTGTCGCTGTTTACTAACCGGCACTAGTCGTCCATGGCCTCGTACGGGTAGGTCTGCTCGGTGTCGCTGTTTACTAACCGGCACTAGTCGTCCATGGCCTCGTACGGGTAGGTCTGTGCGGTGTCGATGTTTACTAACCGGCACTTGTCGTCCATGGCCTCGTACGGGTAGGTCTGCTCGGTGTCGCTGTTTACTAACCGGCACTAGTCGTCCATGGCCTCGTACGGGTAGGTCTGTGCGGTGTCGATGTTTACTAACCGGCACTTGTCGTCCATGGCCTCGTACAGGTAGGTCTGTGCGGTGTCGATGTTTACTAACCGGCACTTGTCGTCCATGGCCTCGTACGGGTAGGTCTGTGCGGTGTCGATGTTTACTAACCGGCACTTGTCGTCCATGGCCTCGTACAGGTAGGTCTGTGCGATGTCGATGTTTACTAACCGGCACTTGTCGTCCATGGCCTCGTACGGGTAGGTCTGTGCGGTGTCGATGTTTACTAACCGGCACTTGTCGTCCATGGCCTCGTACAGGTAGGTCTGTGCGATGTCGATGTTTACTAACCGGCACTTGTCGTCCATGGCCTCGTACAGGTAGGTCTGTGCGGTGTCGATGTTTACTAACCGGCACTTGTCGTCCATGGCCTCGTACAGGTAGGTCTGTGCGGTGTCGATGTTTACTAACCGGCACTTGTCGTCCATGGCCTCGTAAGGGTAGGACTGTGCGGTGTCGATGTTTACTAACCGGCACTTGTCGTCCATGGCCTCGTACAGGTAGGTCTGTGCGGTGTCGATGTTTACTAACCGGCACTTGTCGTCCATGGCCTCGTACAGGTAGGTCTGTGCGTCGTCGATGTTTACTAACCGGCACTTGTCGTCCATGGCCTCGTAAGGGTAGGTCTGTGCGGTGTCGATGTTTACTAACCGGCACTTGTCGTCCATGGCCTCGTACAGGTAGGTCTGTGCGGTGTCGATGTTTACTAACCGGCACTTGTCGTCCATGGCCTCGTACAGGTAGGTCTGTGCGGTGTCGATGTTTACTAACCGGCACTTGTCGTCCATGGCCTCGTACAGGTAGGTCTGTGCGGTGTCGATGTTTACTAACCGGCACTTGTCGTCCATGGCCTCGTAAGGGTAGGTCTGTGCGGTGTCGATGTTTACTAACCGGCACTTGTCGTCCATGGCCTCGTACAGGTAGGTCTGTGCGGTGTCGATGTTTACTAACCGGCACTTGTCGTCCATGGCCTCGTAAGGGTAGGTCTGTGCGGTGTCGATGTTTACTAACCGGCACTTGTCGTCCATGGCCTCGTAAGGGTAGGTCTGTGCGGTGTCGATGTTTACTAACCGGCACTTGTCGTCCATGGCCTCGTACAGGTAGGTCTGTGCGGTGTCGATGTTTACTAACCGGCACTTGTCGTCCATGGCCTCGTAAGGGTAGGTCTGTGCGGTGTCGATGTTTACTAACCGGCACTTGTCGTCCATGGCCTCGTAAGGGTAGGTCTGTGCGGTGTCGATGTTTACTAACCGGCACTTGTCGTCCATGGCCTCGTACAGGTAGGTCTGTGCGGTGTCGATGTTTACTAACCGGCACTTGTCGTCCATGGCCTCGTAAGGGTAGGTCTGTGCGGTGTCGATGTTTACTAACCGGCACTTGTCGTCCATGGCCTCGTAAGGGTAGGTCTGTGCGGTGTCGATGTTTACTAACCGGCACTTGTCGTCCATGGCCTCGTACGGGTAGGTCTGTGCGGTGTCGATGTTTACTAACCGGCACTTGTCGTCCATGGCCTCGTAAGGGTAGGTCTGCTCGGTGTCGATGCCCCCGTTGTCCTTGATGTATTTGAAAGCGTTGTCCATGAGACCGCCGTTGCACCCGTTGTTGCCGTATGCCGCCGAGCAGTCGATTAGGTTCTGCTCCGACAGGGACACTAGGAAGCCCGTCTTACGGTAGTGCTGGGCCTCTAGAGCGCCCGTCTGTAAGACAAGGAAGTAAAACAAACTCATTGGTATAGAAAGAGTGACCAATTTACTATCCCAAAAAGCATCTAATGCGTTCAAGTATTGCTTTAGTTCAGACAGAACTTCTGAGGATGATCAGGTAGCTCGCCGCAGTGCCCATCTTAGATCTAAAGTCTGTAATAATAAGATCAGGTTCCAAACTGAGAGCCGAACCGTGAAACCTGTCTTTGAGTAGTGCTGGCTTTGAGGGCACTCGTCCGAATGACGAGGAAGAGGACGGACTGTTAGGTACATGCAGCAGATTGTAACGTTATAGAGATAAAACATAATAGTTATAATTCTTATATAGGTACAGAGTTAAATAAAATAGCACGTTTCCATACTAATACATATAGACCTAGTAAAAAAGACGACTTTATTCAAGTGTTATGTAATGTGGACTGATGTAATGTGTTGGATCCCAAAAAATGGTAGCCAAGTTTCATCCACCAGTCACAATCCGTTCCAATATGTGGGCAAGTTGGTCACCGCATAAGTTTTACAAAAAGGATTAGATATTCAATTTGCTCCATAGTCGCACATTAATTCCGAAATAATTCGTTTGAAAGGCAATATAAAAAAAATGACGGATTTGGCTTGACATTTGACTCAAGCTCAAACTCAAATAACTTTACTGTACTACTGTACATCAAAATAAATAAATATGCAAAATTTAAATTAAAAACTAAGAGACGTACAATAATTTGACTTACTTTTTTTCTAAAGAGTTCTCATACACAATAAGCAAAAAGGTTCTGTAACATTTTACCTCCTTCTGCTTTATTCCGCGCATTTTTGAATCCCCCTCGTGCCTTAAGCCCGCCGCTAATTACCACTATCTTATGTAAGTCTTGTCGCCAAACATCAATGTCAATAGCATTAATGTGTTCCGGCATGAAGATAAGATTTAAAACCGCCTCCGTGGCATAAAGTTCAATTCCATTAGATTCACATCAGGAGATCGCGCGTTCGATTCCCGGCTGAGTCTAACGACTCTGTTTGTTTGGTGGAAGGGCATTTTCTGAGCCCGCCCCTGGCTAGCGACCACCATCTTATCTAAGTCTCGCCGCCAAGCATTAATGTAAACAGCATTGATGCCTTCTGGCTTGAAGATTAGATACCCAGTTCCTCATTGCGTTTGGGGAATTTTGGTAAGCCCGCTTCCATCTTCGAAATCATCGTCACTTACCAATTGCGGATAAAAAAAGACGGACGGACCGATAGCGGGTGCTTAGTAGTGCTTAGTAACAGTAACAGTAACAGGGTCCAGATGGTCACCTAGAGGGTGTACGGAACCCTAAAAAACTAGACTAGCCAAGCCTTTGCGCTTCCACCGCGTGAACCGCGTCCATTCTTACATTATATTATATAAGGTCTAACAACATTAGCTCAAACTATTTTAACTGGTGCTTCTACCCATGAAACTGAACAACTTTCCCATGGAACCCATAGTCAAATCGCAAAAAAAAATTTGGCTCTCCCATACTAACTCGACCAGCTGATCAGCCAACGACTTGACTGGGTTTCATGGGGAAAGTTGTTCAGTTTCATGGGTAGAAGCACCAGTTAAAATAGTTTCAGCTAATTTTGTTAGACCTTATATAGTCAACATCAATAAGGAATCAACTTTATTTCCGTACGCAGTACATTGGGGTCACAAGGTCACAAGAACCGGGCCGGCTTCAATCTAGGCAAGGATAACACCAACGAGCTGCGCCTTTGTGTCAATGTAAATGGGGGGAATACTGATTAGCTTCCGCCAAGCGAACAGCCGCTCCACTTGTTGTTAGCGGGCGGCGGTCTCGCGTCACGTGATAGATAAGCGCGGCCTGCGTCTGCGCGGCCTGCGTCTGCGCGGCCGACTCGATAACAACTAAAAGGGAACTTTTGTTTGGAAGTCTGTCACAGAACGACACATATTTTTAACCGACTTCAAAAAATGGAGGAGGTTTCTCAATTCGACCGTATATATATATTTTTTTATGTGTGTTCGCGGATAACATCGTCATTTAAGAACCGATTTTGATGATTCTTTTTTTGTTGAAAAGGAGATATCCCAAGGGTGGTACCATGATAAGGAAACCAGGATCTGATGATGGCATCCAAGAGAAATCGACGGGAACCTTAGTTTCCTGTTTAAAGTCGGTTTTTTTTTTGTTTAAAATTATGTGATAAAATCTCAACCTATTAATGTTCTATATCTATATCTATAGAGCCCCTTAAAAGTAGGACAGACGGACACAGGTTTGGCTACGGAGCTCTATAAAAAGCGTGTTTTTGAGTGAGATGCCCACCGAATAAGTGGAGCGCTTTGAGTATACATACCTACAAATGATTACTCTGAGGTGGAGCGACGATTTACTGGCTACTGGACACAATCACACGGGCTAATGACTGTGGTCGGTGACTCATGCCTGACATGACATGGTATAACAGGGAGATATTATTTAATTATAAACATTTTACATTATAATGAATCATGACTTGAGTCAACAGCACGCCAGTGCCAGACCTCGGAATAAACAATAGACATCTCACAAAAGACATCCTTACTAATATTATTAACGCGAAAGTTTGTATTTATGAATGTATGGATGTTTGTTACTCTTGCACGCCACAACAGATAAACGGATCTGGATGAAATTTGGTAGGTAGACAGATTAGGACCTGGATTAACATATAGGCTACTTTTTCCACGCTCGCGAGCCGCTTGCGGCTCAAGCACTGCACACCCTCGCAGACAGTCATAGAAACTATGTTCACGCGAGCTAAGCCGCCTGCGTGCCGCCGATCGGCTGATCAGCCCACTAATGAGATTGGTAACACTTGAGCAAATGTTTATAAAATTGTTATAGAGCGAGTAAACGTAAATGGGTAATAAAGTTAGCCCCCTTTACTACTGGTAGTAAGGTCTGGTAGTACGGTGGGAAACGGACGAAGCTTTCTTTCAGCAGGGCATTGTTCAGTAAGTCTCAATATATCATTCAGCAAGTAGCATTCCTTTTTTATATATAAGAATAATAATTGTACATCCTTACTTGCCTGTCAAAATAAATTCATTTTCTTTCTTTCTTTCTTTTCTTTCTTATAAATAGAATAATATTATATTTTCACAGGTAACAGAATGGTATTCCAAGACCTGCCATGGGTAATTCCAGATACATACTACATCTCCGTAGGAACCTACAATAAAGTGCCTCTCCGCATTCCGCAGTCATCAAAAATCATAGATAAAGAACACTGTTATTAATACATTAAAATAATACATGACAATTTTTTTTCACGCTGAACGAATTTTTTTAAAGTAGAAACTAAATGTGTAGCTTATACGTTTCAAATACAAAATTAGGCGAAACATTTTTTTATCAAAAAGTGGGTTAATAATGAAATGCAATGTTTTGGGACTTTTTAATTATGAAATGAAATAGATATATTAAATTTTACTTCGCATGAATTTAAGTTAGTGTAGTTTATAACGTGTGCACTGGCAGGGTTCGTGCGCTAATAATACTATAGGTACTCCTATATATTTTAGATCTGTAAAACCGCATGAAACAATAAATAAATTGGAAATTGGAAAAAAAAATCTAGACAAAACTCATTTCCACGCTCGCAATCCGCTTGCGGCTCGCGCACCACTTACTTACCTTCAAAACTATGTCCATGCGGGCGAAGCCGCGGGCAAAAGCTAGTTTTACATAATCATACCAGACACACTATTATTATCTTATGTATATACCTACGCTAGAACGGGGAAAAAACTACAGAGAAACAGGCAAAAGAAACGGGGTAAAAACGCCACGATGAGATCATCGCGCAGATACCTATACTATACTTTACTAATATATACATCTCTTTATATTCTGACTATACTATACCTAGTTAACGAACTATTTGTACCGAAGTTCACTGATGTGTCTGTTTGGCCCCCGTGTGTGAGTGTGGTGTAAGGAAGGACTAACCTTCCCGAGTATGAGAAGACTAGGGACGACGTTATGGACTGTTAATGAACGATATAAATACGATTCATAGTAAAAAAGGAGAATAATATTATTTTAATAGTATACGTGTCGCAGTAACTACCGACGCGACGCTGTGAGTCATGCCTCGTTAAATTGTGCATGTTATTGAATGGGTGAATGGTAAGGAATCGGCCAATTATTATCAAACACACAAGCAATCACCCCGACAGTACTAGTTGGTGTAGTCGACCCGTACGGCTCGACGAACTGCAATATTAATAAAACTGACATTTATCCCGGAAACTGAAATTATTGCAATTATTATTGCACACAAATATTTACATGACAAGCACTTATGTATATATACGAGTATATATATATATATATTTTAGGAGGTGAATCAGAAGACGAAACTGACCAATTTTTCCCAAGGCACCAATGGTCAATTCTCAAAAAAAGGGATTTGTCATACAAATTGGTCAGCTCATTAGCTAACTTTGTATAAGGAGTCCAATTTTTTTTTGCGTATTGACCATTGGTGCCTATTTATTTATTTATTCAGTCATAATTGGTTTACAGATTTCTCCAAATCACTAGGGAAAATTGTTCAGTTTCGTCTTCAGACTCAGCTCCTAAAATGCGTCCGTCGTCTGTATATATGTGTGTTAAATAGTTGGAATTATGGATAACGAAATTTTAAGAAAAAAATTTTTTTTTTGTATGGCAGGATTGGCAGGTACCCTTGATATTTTGAAAATAACAAACCAATATCCTACCTTCTTATTTTCGAATCAATGGTTTGTATGTAAAGATGTACAGTCACAAATTACATATTTAACATTTGCAGGCCCAGTAGGTGGCCACGCGTATGCCACTATCAATTCAGTGGCCCCCCAGAGGTCTTCCATTGTACAGATGTCATGCCATGCCATTTAGTGTGTCATAGTTTGTGGACTGACTCCACATGGACACTCTTCTCTGTCACAGAAACTCCAGCGACACATGGTCTCCCTACATCGGCCAACTTGAGTCCGCAGAGATTTAAAAATAGACCATGGCAAGTCACTATCTGGGGTGAGGGCCTTTCGTTGTGAGATAAAGCTATCTGTACAGAGAAGTTATTTTTCCATAAAGAGGATTTAACCGTTAGCGGGTCACCTTGTAGCTTGGCTACAGTGGCTAGAAAGTTCTTGCGGCTTTTCAGTCTGGGACGAGCTGAGCTGCATTCGAACATGGGGTGTCTAGGGTGGTGTTCTCGATTGGCTTTCATGACTCAGCTCGCTACCTCTCTCTGAGCGCGGGTGGGGCGAACAGGGGGTCCACCTTGCTTATCGGAGTCGGTTATAAACAGTCCGACATTGTCTGACAGGTTTGGTTTAGAGCTGTATCCGGACGTACCGGACATTCACCGGTGGAGCAGCAGAGCGCCAGCCCGGTGGTACCAAATAACTTCAAACATCTGTAGAACCAAAATGTGTCACAGTTTCTCTGCAAGTCGAGGATACGGATATACACACAGACACAATATTTTTTTGGATGACTATATGTGACATAGTATAGCATCATCATATTGAACTCGTTAAGGCGAGGCATTTGTAAAACAGTTGTCTCTGTTTTTTTCTTTACGTGTAAAGAGTCAAGACAATAACCACACTTATGTACTTTTTCAATGTTTTACGTTGTTTTTTCTCTTATTTAAAAACTAAAATTTAGCAGGTTAAGTACTACACTTAAAAAGGAATATCTCCATATAAAAACTATGTGCAAATTTAGAAAATTTATTAATAAGCAATTCGTTTTAGATTTTTTTAGACGTTTTAGACCTGTTTTTGGGATTTTTTATGATCGAGTAAAGTACACACTATCGTGTAACATATTAGCACATTCCTAAGACAATATCCTTAAGTATGTCCAATATTTTTTGCAAGGCCGATATTTAGTAGTAATTACCCAAAAAAATTGATCTAGCAAAAGGGTTTCTCCGCTTCTCCACCGGTGCCTCGCCTTAATACGATCGTCATAGTATTGACATTGACGTTTGACAGCTGCTGCAATGCTCACACACCGTTTGTGACCTTCGCCACTCGAAGGGAAAAATCAGACACCTCAGCTGATTGGCCAACTGTGTACAGGAAGGAAGTTAAATGTTTTGGATTCATCATGTCATGGGGTCCTCGCGGACATTTGCTCAGTAATAACTAATAAGCCCTTGTTGACCAGAATTTCTACAACGACCGGTTCTGCGCTGCCCGCATCCAGTGGCTTCCCGCAACTTCAACTCACCGCACTGAAGGACCAGCAGGAGCCGCACTTGCCCTGGTCCTTGACATCGGTGACGGCGCCCTGCTTGCGCCAGTCCACCTGGCCGGGGTAGCTCACGTGCGCCGGCGCGATGAACGTGGCGCCGCGCGCGTTGGATCCCTTCAGCGAGCCTAACGACCTGCACACATATAAAACCATGTGTTATATATAGATAAAGAAATATTATCTTATTATTAATCACTAGCTGTCCCGGCGAACTACGTACCGCCTTACATTACATTACACTGCCCTACCCTACCCTACCCTACACTACACTACACTACCCTACCCTACACTACCCTACCCTACCCTACACTACCCTACCCTACATACACTACACTACACTACACTACCCTACCCTACACTACCCTACCCTACACTACCCTACCCTACCCTACACTACACTACCCTACCCTAAAATAAAATAGATGTTGGCCTATTCTCAGACCTACTCAATATGCTCACAAAATTTCATGAGAATCGGTCAAGCCGTTTCGGAGGAGTAAGGGAACGAAAACTGTGACACGAGAATTTTATATATTAGATAAAATTCTGAACATTATTAATAAATATAATAACATACAAAAAATAATAAAAATACTCCAAAAGTCATCACATAAAGTTATTTAACAGATAGGGGTATTCATTGACGTCACCATTGTTCTTGTGTTGTGAACATCTTTATGGCAGTTCTTTTTATTTAAGTACCTACACTAATAAGTTTGGTTTGGGTGTCACCTACCCTCATTACATTAATCATTATATTCAATAGTCTTCCACTTCTGAGCAATATAAAAACCCGATATAGTTTCCTTTGTACTGTATTAATATCTGTATGTTCTTTAAAGCAATGAATAAAAATAAATAAAAATCTGTTACCGGTGGCAATGCAAGATTTCTACACCCGTTAATTATTTTTTTTCGAAAAACTACAAGTCGATGTGAGTCGGCAGAACGCGTCTGTGGGCTGTGGGCTGTGGCACCGAACAAGCTGAACTAAGTTAACCTAAATCTAAAACCCTTCTTTCCTACATTACCGGCTGAACGTTAGTGTATGTATACATTCCCTAAGCATTATTTATACTCTGTATATGGAATTTACTGAAATAAATATTTTTGATTTGATTAGGTAGAGATTCAAGATTTAAAATGTTTATTCAAAATAGGTGCTAATTACACTCTTTCTAATAGTCATCAAATAGTAATTACATGTACGTAATGTCATTTCTGAAAAATAAACAATCATTAGTTAATAACGTCAAAATGCATCATTGATATAAAACTAATTATGTCATTAGAACATGAAGACAATATGACACGAGAAGTTATACATTAAAATCATTGTATGATATTAATGCCTTTGACAAGAGTAGGCCAGTTCACACGGACAGCACCCAGGCACGAATATAACGCGAGAGTTAGCCATCGCGCCCCTCGACCATATTAGAGAGAAAGGAACGACCCGGCTCCCGATGCGCCACCATCCGCACGAACATTTAAGCGAGCATACACCACTCATGTCAATGCTAAAATTAAGATTTAAAAAATATCTGTGTATCCCCAGGGATTGTATATAATGTCTGAATAGGCAGCTAACCCTAGCCCATATGTCTCGGTAAGTCCATTTCTAGATATTAATAAGCAACGCCTTGTCATGCATAGGAATCGGCGCTAAAGTAGTTAGCCGAGTTTGGCGCGGTTCGGGCGTCGACAGTAATTTATATTATACTAGCTGGGGTACCCGGCTTCGCTCAGGAAGTAGCACCCACCCACACAAAACTGTTCCAGAACACTTCAAAACATTCGAGTATTCTGCATGTTCGACAATGATGTGATGTTGTTGGGGAATGCTCTCGAATACTCGCAAATGTTCTGGGCTGTTCTAGAAATTTCTAGAGGGCAGAACTTCCAGTCATCATATCTTCCAAAAGCACGCCCTTCAGGTAAAAACGGAAACCTTCTTCATGGATGGGGGATAGAGTGCAACCACACTATACAACTTCCTTGATCGTACCGTTACTCGTTTCTGAGTTTTAGAGGCACACACATTGTATACTTTTTTTTATAATATACATATATTGATTAACCGACATTGAACCGTGGACCTACCTACTATTGTTACAGAACTGTTATGTACAAACAAACACAGTAATCTCCATCTAACAATTACAGTGAGTACGCCCACGCCACGTTAGTGTTATGACGAGAAAACCAATTTCAATTTCCATGTTTGATATGGAACTCGGTATTTGATAAGAAAAGGCTATTTTACCGTTTAATAAATAAAAAATACTATTCAATAAATATAATTTCTTCTAGAATAACGAAAACACTTGCACATTTGAAATATGAAACAATTTTTATATTCATTAAAAACAGCAAATTAGTTTATTGAAGACTATGGCACCTATGACGTCACTATGTCAGTAAAGCGAATAATTAATTGTAGAACAAACTTCCGTTGTTGACAGTTGATAAAAAGTTACTCAAATGACTAGTAGTAAAATACCGTTTTGTATTGGGTTAGGGTGACCGAGTAAAAGACGCATGTATAGATGTTCAACGGAGACGATACAAATAGACAGGTACATTTATAGATGTTCAACGGAGACGAAACAAATACACAGGTACATTTATAGATGTTCAACGGAGACGATACAAATACACAGGTACATTTATAGATGTTTAACGGAGACGATACAAATAGACAGGTACATTTATAGATGTTCAACGGAGACGATACAAATACACAGGTACATTTATAGATGTTCAACGGAGACGATACAAATAGACAGGTACATTTATAGATGTTCAACGGAGACGATACAAATACACAGGCACATTTATAGATGTTCAACGGAGACGATACAAATAGACAGGTACATTTATAGATGTTCAACGGAGACGAAACAAATACACAGGTACATTTATAGATGTTCAACGGAGACGATACAAATACACAGGTACATTTATAGATGTTTAACGGAGACGATACAAATACACAGGTACATTTATAGATGTTTAACGGAGACGATACAAATAGACAGGTACATTTATAGATGTTCAACGGAGACGATACAAATAGACAGGTACATTTATAGATGTTCAACGGAGACGAAACAAATAGACAGGTACATTTATAGATGTTCAACGGAGACGATACAAATACACAGGTACATTTATAGATGTTCAACGGAGACGAAACAAATACACAGGTACATTTATAGATGTTCAACGGAGACGATACAAATACACAGGTACATTTATAGATGTTCAACGGAGACGATACAAATAGACAGGTACATTTATAGATGTTCAACGGAGACGATACAAATACACAGGTACATTTATAGATGTTCAACGGAGACGATACAAATACACAGGCACATTTATAGATGTTCAACGGAGACGATACAAATACACAGGCACATTTATAGATGTTCAACGGAGACGATACAAATAGACAGGTACATTTATAGATGTTCAACGGAGACGAAACAAATACACAGGTACATTTATAGATGTTCAACGGAGACGATACAAATACACAGGTACATTTATAGATGTTTAACGGAGACGATACAAATACACAGGTACATTTATAGATGTTTAACGGAGACGATACAAATAGACAGGTACATTTATAGATGTTCAACGGAGACGATACAAATAGACAGGTACATTTATAGATGTTCAACGGAGACGAAACAAATAGACAGGTACATTTATAGATGTTCAACGGAGACGATACAAATACACAGGTACATTTATAGATGTTCAACGGAGACGAAACAAATACACAGGTACATTTATAGATGTTCAACGGAGACGATACAAATACACAGGTACATTTATAGATGTTTAACGGAGACGATACAAATAGACAGGTACATTTATAGATGTTCAACGGAGACGATACAAATACACAGGTACATTTATAGATGTTCAACGAAGACGATACAAATACACAGGTACATTTATAGATGTTCAACGGAGACGATACAAATACACAGGCACATTTATAGATGTTCAACGGAGACGAAACAAATACACAGGTACATTTATAGATGTTCAACGGAGACGATACAAATACACAGGTACATTTATAGATGTTCAACGGAGACGAAACAAATACACAGGTACATTTATAGATGTTCAACGGAGACGATACAAATACACAGGTACATTTATAGATGTTCAACGGAGACGATACAAATACACAGGTACATTTATAGATGTTCAACGGAGACGATACAAATACACAGGCACATTTATAGATGTTCAACGGAGACGAAACAAATACACAGGTACATTTATAGATGTTCAACGGAGACGATACAAATACACAGGTACATTTATAGATGTTCAACGGAGACGAAACAAATACACAGGTACATTTATAGATGTTCAACGGAGACGATACAAATACACAGGTACATTTATAGATGTTCAACGGAGACGATACAAATACACAGGTACATTTATAGATGTTCAACGGAGACGATACAAATACACAGGTACATTTATAGATGTTCAACTGAGACGATACAAATACACAGGTACATTTATAGATGTTCAACGGAGACGATACAAATACACAGGTACATTTATAGATGTTCAACTGAGACGATACAAATACACAGGTACATTTATAGATGTTCAACGGAGAGGAAACAAATAGACAGGTACATTTATTAATGTTAATTCAGAATTCATGTGTACAAATGTCTTCTCTACTCAACGCCTCGATTGTAACGGAAGCGCAAAACTGAGGTAATTCAAATAAGAACAAAGGGCTATTGTATTCATACACGTATGTCAGAGAAAGATCTCTGTACCTCTAGTCACCGTCACAGTATACATATTAGTACCAGCGTACTCTAGTAAAAGTAAGCCAGATTTGTTTTTGTTGATATTCCAATTCCAACGTTGGGGTTTGTAACCTACTCTCTCGATGCATTTTTTCTTAATCCACAATTGATAAGCCCTTGGCATCATCTCACCTGATGGTAAGTGGAAATGATGCCGAAAATGGAAGCGGGCTTACCAAGATTCCCCAACGCAATGGGGATCTGGCTGTCATATCTTCAAGCTAGAACACATCAATGCTGTTAACACTGATGTTTGGCGGGAAGACTTAGACAAGATGGTGGTAGCTAGCCATGAAAATGCCCTACCACCAACTAAACCAAGTCTTACAAAGTTGACCCCGCCGGGACTCGAGCCACGGAGACGGTTAAAATGTAGCTCTATGCCCATACTTTCGATGCGAGATACTAGACTTTTCGTATCGTATACCGAATACACAAGGTAAAAATAAGTTAGAATGCGTAATTTTAACCAATTTTAAATATTACAATAACAATTTATTTCTATTCAACCGACTTCCAAAAAGGGGGAGGTTCTCAATTCGACTGTATGTTTGTTACGCGATAACTTAGCAGATTGTGAATTGCTTTTCATGATTAGTTCTTTATTCGATAGGCTATGCTTTCAGATTGGTCCCATATAAATATTATCAAAATCGGTTAAGTATTTTTTTAGAAAATTAACATAAAAAAGAAATTGCAAAATTGTAGTTAGTTGTTGCGATTAAAGTCGTTTTTAAGGTACTATACACCCAACGGGACGGGCGTTTAACCGCCTCCGTGGCGTAATGGTTAGTCCATTCGCTTCACACCAAGAGGTCGTGGGTTTGATTCCCGGCGGGGTCAACTTGTAAGACTCGGTTTGGTTGGTGGTAGGGCATTTTCATAGCCCGCTTGGCTATATAGCTACAACCTTTTTATCTAAGTCTATGTGTTCCAGCTTGAAGATAAGATAGCCAGTTCCCCATTGCGTTGAGGAATCTTGATAAGCCCGCTTCCATCTTCGGCATCATCGTTACTTACCATCAGGTGAGATGATGCCAAGGGCTTACCAATTGAAAATAAAAAAAATATAATAAAAAACACCCTACGCCTGTACACAGCCATTTTCTGTATCCATTGGAAAAATAAATATGTACAGATACTTAATTTACTTAATATACATAAATTAGACATTAAATGGTATTGTAAGCTTTGTTTTGTTAGAGAAATGGCTTATCAATTGTGGATAAAAAAAGGAGGCGTATAATTGGACTTATTACAAAAACTATTATTTTTCACAATTATGATAAATGACTCATTTAATGTTTAACCATATCATCGCAGTTGTACACACTGTTTTGCTTAATTACTAATTAGTGTTATTGACACGCATTAAGAGCTGATTAGCGTGTGTCATTAGTGTGTTATGGAGCGCAATAAAAACCCAACAAAAGCAATAACTGTGACAATGACAAAGGATTGAGTTGCTTTTATCGACGCAAAAACTATAAAAATGTAATAATAATACGTTCATTATTACGCAACATCCTACTTATTCTCTAGAAGTTTTTCCTCTTGATAAATGCACAACCAGACTCTTACTTATGTTTTATTACCCAACTTCCTGAAAGGGGGGGTTATGTTTTTCGAGTGTATGTATGTATGTAGATGTATATGTTCCCTGCTACAGCCTGAATGGCTTGATGGATTTTAACGTATGAGGTATCTCGTTAGATTCGACTTGATCCCGTGAGTGACATAGGAACCATTTTTACCCGCCAAAAAGAGGGGTTAAGTTTTTACGCCGTTATCGAGCCCATATAAAGAAACGAAAAATAGAGAGAAGAGTATGGACCAATATAATTGGGATGACAACAGCATCAGAAAAAAATATGAACTCTTGATCACTAATGTGCCCTCCTACTGAAACTTCGGAAAATCTTACACTTTTTGTTTTCCATCAAGTCTTCGATTTTTAATTCACCAAAATCACAAAATGAGTACATAAATGACGCTGCTAAACTATGAGTAAAATGTCGTTTTTGACAGATGATAAAAAGTAACTCAGATGACTAGCATTCGTCAACCCTATTCAGATTTTCAGGCTAGAAAACTTGTGAGAGTGTGGAGTAGGGCCTAACCTTCCCGAGTTTGGGGTGAGACTCCCAGCAGTAGTTCACAATATTTGCATTCAATAGTTTAGACAAAGTAAATATATTAGTACTAACATACAGTATGGACTCTCCCTGGCGCTCACTAGATTCTCTAGATTCCGACCTCACCCCTTCATCACTCAGATTGGTTATAGTTTGGTTCTCGAACGTACAGGATTTCGCCGTGATTGCCTTCGGGGTGTAGTTTAGGTAAAGATGACGGCGCTTACAGGAACCAGCCGAATGTATGTAGGTTGGGATCGCGAAAGCTCAGTGTCAGTGTCGCGAAACGATTGTCCTTGCGTATCTGATTGTATGTCCAATGTGCCCTGATACCTGCACTCGGAAGGAGAGATTTGACTTGTCGTCGACACGATAGACGAGTAAGACTTGCCCCGCCTAGGACACAAGGAAACGTACCGCTGCCCAGGAGCTGCGTCACAGTCTCAGCCTCACTGTACGTACCGGCGTGCAGCGGGAACGGTGAATGCGGCGACAGCTCGGCTGCGGGAGACCGCCGCATTGTCGGCTTGACCCAACTTGCGCCCAGTGGACATAGAGTTTGATTGTGAAGTTTTTCTTGTCCGGTCGCACACCAATGCTAGCCAGGCCCGTTCGTCACCAACTCATAAACGTCCCCACTGCTGGGGCGCGGATCTCTTCCTAAACTCGGGAAGGTTAGACCATATTCCACACACGGGAGCCAAGACCGGGTTGGTTGAGGTTGTAGGGCTAGTGGAGAGCCGCACTGTCAGTTTTTAAGTCGCATAGGCGTATTTAAAGGGGCGGTGGTCTGGAGCCCACCCCAGGCCACATCCCCCAACACTGCTCCTTTTCTATGACAACGGATGCTTGGAACAGCCTTAGCATCGTCCAACTCCGACATCGACCTGACCCCTCAGAGGGGCGCCCTCAATACCTATGAAATTCTCCCTGATTGCCTCTTAACGTAAGCCTAGCTTGCTCATCAGTTCACTTGAGACGATACTCCCTTGAGCTCCTGTATCCAACAGGGCTCGTACCTCATCGTCATCCGATCCCTTGACAATAATCCTGGCGCCTGACAAAAGTACCGTGACTGGCTGGGGGGCAAGACTGACGTGAAGGTGACAAGGATGGGCATCCCGTTACCTCAGATAAATCCAGTTGACCTGGGACGGGGTAGGGGTTCCAGGCCGGATAGTAGACCCCTCTACCTACCTGAGCCATCTCAGGGGGTCTGTAGTATGCCGTCGGTATACGAACAAACGGTGGGGGGCGTGAACATAGGCGGGGACGTTCAGCGAGTGGTGTAGACATGCGCGGGTTCACAATAGGCGAGTACTGTGTGTAAGACTTGTGGCCCAGCATGTATGGCCCTGGCCCTGCGTGTGTAGTTCCTGAGTCCCTGGCCTTTTGTGAACTGCTTCTGACCCTGCATACAACTCTGGCATCCGGTAGTAGGGTCCCGTTTTTAGCTTAACTTTTTCCAGTGGGGCGGATCCGTGAGGGCGCGTAATTTCCTCACAGTCTTGCACTATGGTGCAAGACTGTGAGGAAATTGCGGCGCTTCTGGACCCGTTCTGCACGGAAATCGTCGCATGCTGTCACTCCGTGACTTGTGGACTTACAGTAGGCGCAGGCCGGATCCTTAGCGGCGACGGCGGTGTAACGTTTGTTCGTCCGACGCGCTTCGTCTGACCTGTTACACAGCGCTCTGGGCGGCGAGATGGCTCCGGGGTAGCCGCGGGAAACCCGTCACCCGACACTCGGCCTCTAGGAAGGACCGCAGGTCTTCATATGAGGGCAGATGTTCCGCCGAATCCCCACCGAAAAGCTGTTCAAAACGTGCGACAATATCGCTCGGCGGCCTTCGAAGCATGGTGTGAACCAGTCAGTACATAATTGTAGAGGCTTACAGACACTGTGTAAATCTATTGTGGCGGCAACTGCAGTAACCCGCCACGAACCTTAACACAAGCGACGAGAGAACAAAAGAAATACAACATCTAGAACGCGCTATTAGAATTTCTTCAGCGCTGAGTATATATACAGGTACCAATCATCAACGATTGGTCCACGGCCGGACCCCAGGCAATCCAGGCATACCACCTCGCCTGACGGAGATATCTCCCTTTGCTCTCTTCGAGTCGGAACGCACCGTTCCTAAACTTTCATAAAATTATGATGCTAATTGTGCTCACTGACTGTAAAGTAGGCGTCGACTCGGCTTGGTAAGCCACCGCACCTGAGAGGCCAGGCCCCCCTGGAAAATATCTTTGAA
This sequence comes from Coleophora flavipennella, assembly GCA_947284805.1. Lineage (NCBI taxonomy): Eukaryota > Metazoa > Arthropoda > Insecta > Lepidoptera > Coleophoridae > Coleophora > Coleophora flavipennella. Next base: position 17,357,741 of record OX369273.1, on the reverse strand, counting down.
GACGCCGATGCCTATAAGGCAGCTGACACGGCTTAAAAACTAACATACAGTGAAAGCAACCTTGCAAAGCACGGAGACGTTCGAGTAAAGTGACATCAACAGTCAAACCCATCCAGGTAAAGAACGTGTTTCAGATCAGTTAACCTGCGTGTTCGACCCAATCACGCAAGTCGCACCGAGCTGCGACGCTTCCCACCAGGCCCAGCCGCCTGAAATGACGAGTATAATAATAATAATAATAGGACGTGAAGAATGGGTAGTTACTTGGTAGTCCTGTTGAAGCCGTTCATAAGGTGCACGAACTCGTGGTGCAGCAGATCCGCGTACTTGTTCTGCTTGAGCTGGAAGCTGACCAGGCCCTGCTGGTAGCGCTGGTTATGGCGCGCCACCTTGTGCTTGTTGTCCATGTAGATCTTCATGCGGAACCGGTCCTCGACTTCGCCGGGGTAGCTCTTGTTGTGCTCCATCTGTGCGGGAGTTCCATAGTCCAAGGTTCATTTGGTATAGGCACAAAGTAGATATGTAAAGTTGTGACTAACATCACACTTTCAGATGGTGTTTAGTGGTTACATTCACGAGACTGAACAGCTTAAAAACACCGTTCTGTATGTCTGATGAAATCTGCCTATCGACATGTCCTCTGCTAAATTAATTTAATTAGTTGACATGCTCTTTTTTAATTTTTTTACTTTTTTGGCTTCTATTTTATTATTATTTTTTATGTTTTTGTATTCTTATTTTTATATTTTAAATTGTTTTACTATCATATTAATTTTCCCTGACACTGGTATTTTTTACCAAGTCCTTAGACATAGTAATTACCTGGTAACCCTAAAATTTATTTCAAATGTACCCACTCATTGTGTAAATACATAGTCTGCCTGAAGATGGTGTTGGAAACCGGTCGCCGACAAATTATAAATGCAGTTTTATTTCTTTCATGTGGAATTAGTGTAAATATATACCAATATGTGTGCTCTTACGGTGAAGGAAAACATCGTGAGGAATCCTGCACACGCCTGCGGAGGAACTCGCAGGTTATGTGTGAAGTCGACCAACCTGCACTGGGCCCGCGTGGTCGACTAAGGCCCGATCGCCCTATTTCAGGGTAGGCTCGAGCCCCTCGGTGGGGACGTATATGAGCTGAAAATCATGTGTGACAAACTTAGTTTTGTAGTTAAAACAATATTCTCCCATTCATCAACTCTCATTCAATTGACAACGGTCAATTCTCCAACTGTAAATGTAATCGCAAAAAAATATTTTTTGTGATATAACTACAAATTCGCAATTGCCGGATTTTCCCTTTACTTGTGATATGAGACCTTGAAGGTAAATGGGAAGTACCTTAAAGGTTTAATTTGCTTGCGATTATCAAAACATGTGACATAATGGTTGCTAAATGGCCGTAGATTTTTATTGCTTTTATTTAGAAGCTGGATTTGACTTCAAGGGACCGTAAACCTTAGTATTTGATAGTAATTTCAACTTGTTACCTCCATGCGGTCTTGACAAAAATGGTCTTGACAGACAAAACAAACGAGGAAATGGTCTTTATAAGGGTTCCTTTTTTTAGATTTGGTACGCCAAAAATCACCTATAGGTGACACAGATTTGTATATTATTTTTAACCAAATTAAAAAAAAGAGGAGGTACTATGTTCCACTGTATGTATTTTTTTCGTTTTTTTATGTATGTTCACAGATTAGTCTGTCAATTGCACCGTCCAACCGTCCCTCCCACCTGATTGGGACCACCTATTGTCACCAAGTCAGGATCTGATACTTATGTAGGTACTCAGGTACTCATTTGTATATACCTATACATATATAAAATATTATACCTATTATGTTTATTACATGTATATATTTTGCTTTTAAGAAAAATTCAGATTTGGATCAAAAAGTTTTATGCCTAACAAATAAATAAAAAATACTAATTATTGTCCATAACTCCTAGATGCCAAAGAATTAGGACACCAACTTCAGCGGCATTATCAAGAAAGAAAAAAATTATAATTTACAAAATCCATTTCTCTGATTCTAAGCATGCTGCAAGGTCAACGATAACTCTCAAAGATGAGGCTATATACAGTGGTGGACATATAATTAGAAAAACTTCATATGAATTATGGAAGTATAAAATCAACTGGCCATAATATGAAAAATATGTAGATTCAATAACTAATAATCACGCAAGAGTATAGCCACACAGTTAAATTACTCATAATATATTTAAAAAAAAATACCTATTTAACCTTTGATCACAAAAAGAATTTAAACCTTATTTAGGTCTATTTTCAATTACTGGCCGCTTGGACGCCTAATTAGAAACACTTTAGAAAAGCATCCATGAATCGTTCCATTTTTGAAATTGAAAAAAAAATCTTCTTTCTTCGCCTTTTCTACCGCTTTGGCGGCAATTAAACATCAATTTCGAATTTTGTGGTTAATAAGTTTTGTTGAAAATGGGTAAAAATAAAAGTTGTGACGCGTCAACTAGGCAAATAATTGTTAATTTGCATTTCGATGAAAAGTGGACATATAAAACAATAGCTGACCATTTGAAATGTTCTGTAAAGAAAGTTTTTAATGCTATTGACCATTATAAAAGACACGGAACCATTGAAAATGTTCTGAGAAAGGCTCGACCGAGGAAAACATCGCCCAGAGAAGATATGCGAATCGTACGTGTTGCTAAACAAGACCCATTTAAAGGTTCCAACCAGATTAGAAATGAAGTTTTTTCGCCTGATGACCCTAGAAACGTCTCGTCAAAACTGGTACGCCGAAGATTAGTGGAAGCTAAATTGTTTGGGAGGGTTTCTCGAAAAGTACCGCTTCTTACCAAGCAACACCGAGAGAAGCGGTTGTTATTCGCGAAAAAATATGTTAACTGGACGGTACGAGAATGGAAAAATGTGTTATTCTCAGATGAAACAAAAATAAACATGGTAAATTCAGACGGAAAGCGCTATGTTAGACGTCCAATAAACCATGCTTTCGATTATAAATACACAAGGAGCATAGTCAAGCACGGCGGTGGAAATATCAAAGTATGGGGATGTTTTTCCGGATGTGGTGTTGGACCCGTTCGAAAGATTGAAGGTACAATGGATCAGTATCAGTACAAAACATCTTAGAGGAGACAATGATTCCCTACTCTGACGACCATTTGCCTGTAACCTGGATCTTTCAGCAAGACAATGACCCTAAACACACGGCCAACAGTGTCAAATATTTTCTTAGGGAACAGCATATTTCCGTTTAAGACTGGCCTGCAAATAGCCCGGATTTAAATCCTATAGAAAATCTGTGGTATATCGTTAAAAAAAAAGTCTCCAACAAACGCAACACTAGTCAAAATGAACTTTACGGATCTTTTGTCGAAGCATGGAACTCAATCCCACTCGAAGAATGTCTGAAATTGCTTGAATCAATGCCACGTCGTTGCAGAGCTGTCATTGACAACAAAGGCTACGCAACTAAATATTAATTATAACTATATTTAGTAGCCTGCGAATAATATCACGTAAATAATATAATTCTGATTACATATACTCATAAACTATTTAAATTTTCACGGTATTTTTCTGTTGTTTCTAATTAGTTGTCCATTATTGTTGATTCCTTAAAAGTTGTTTGGTTGTTTGTACGAAACTAATATTTAACCGGCAGTTGTTTAGTCGGATTTTTTGTGTTTTTCTAGTAAATTATAAGTCATTGAACATATTTTATGCTATTTGTGGTTTTATTTCTAAATTAAAAGTGTTACAGAAAAGTATATTGTATAATGTTAAGATCCGTTGGAAGTGTTTCTAATTATATGTCCACCACTGTATATAATGTTAAGTCTATACACTTCATTATTGCATATGGGACTGTTTGAAAGAAGGATTTTTTTTCAATAATTTTTGAAAAAGAATAGGAAAAATGAATATTTTTTCTCCCAAACTAACATAATTGACTCACAAAACTTCTACCATGCCTTTAGAAAGGCAAATCTTTAGGATTTTGTAATAAAAACTCCGCTTTCAAAAATCACGGTTTCTTAAACATATGTACATATAGCAAGGGCCACTATGGCTGCTTACCAAAACTGCATTGAGAAACCTACCTTGAAGGCGCTCCACTCCTCACGCACCAGCTCCACAAAGGAGACAGCAGTGGCGGCCGCAACTAGCACCAGCAATGCACACACACACTTCAGACCCATCTTACTGCTCTAATCTTTCTGTTACTCTGGAACAAATGTTAGATTAAAGCTGTTGACCTGGATCTTAGTACAATATAAAACCTTATAAATATCTACTTAATATTAAAAAAATAAAGCTATTAATCTGGATCCTAAAACAATATAAAACCCTATAAAATATCTACTTAATATTAAAGAACAAATTGAGTCTAGTAATTTAATAATCTGAGATTATCACAAACCAGTGATTCTTTAGTAATGAAGGTAGTCAAAAAAAGAAGATTTCAGATTCGGTTTTCAGGAAAATTAGTCCCATGACCGTAGGTGATTATATGCTCAGTGGTCCCATGAATGAGTAATATCAAGGGTTACCTGGATTGCACTTAAAAGGTCTGCCATACAAAAAAAATTCTGACTAAAAAAAAAATAAGTTCATAGGTAGATGACGGTAGAAGTTATAATTTGGTAAGAAAGAAACCTACTACCAAACATAACTGTTTTTTTTTGCTATTTAACTAAGAAGTAAGAACTTAATTATGTAGTATGTAATCATTTCCTGTTAATTTACTTTAGCCGAGTTCAAGGAAAAGTGCATTTATATAGTGATTAGTCAGAAGCCAGCCACCTGCTACGCTCAGATTACAGTGCAATGCAAGAAACAAACGGGAAACATAAAAATTTACCTGAAAATTTTAATTGTGTTCTGCGTGCCTAACAGTCATCTGTGAAATCGATTACGTGGCCTGACGAATATCATCAATTTTTACAAGGAAATGAATCAAATTACGCAGTCGGATAGGATAAAAGACATCGACGAACAAAGAAACGAAAAGAGGGAAAACGACATGTGATCCGTTTTTCGTGAATAAAAATCACTTTACGCAAATTTGAAAACTTACCTCAGAAAAAATATATTTTCGTTCAAAATTAAAACTTTACAACGAAAATAAAATCACTCAATGACGAGTAGATTTTGATGCAAAAAACGCGTCTTCTCCACAATAAAGCTTTGATGTTTATGAGTCAAAGTGAATTTAAATAATTATAAGTCACTATGTACGTTACGAGTAGGGATGCCTCGATACGCCTTTTTGCCGATACGATACCGATACCGATACTCTTATAAAAATATCGGTGATACTGATACTATTACTGATACGCTTATTGAATTCAAAAAGGAAGGTAGAATAAATAAAACACAACTATTTAATAGTATAAGTAATCAAAATTAACATTTATAAGATTTTTAACCTCCTCCTTTTTGGAAGTCGCTTGAAAAAACAAAGCATTCTTAAGTTTTGCGGGCAAAGGCGATTTCGCAAGTCTGTTTGATAAAGACCTGTGGTGGAAAATAGTTTCTCAGATGCGACAGATGCCTCGTTTGCAACGAAATAGATGGGACAACACGCGCGTTTACATTACATTTTTAAAGCGCGAAATTTGAAAAGTTTCGTTGAATCTGCCATAAAAATATCGCCGATACCGATATATCGGCAAACCCGAAGTATCGCCGATATATCGGTATCGGTATCGGATGCATCCCTAGTTACGAGTTGGTTATGGCAAAGTATATTATAGTGATATTATATTAGTACTAAATCACAGATCTACTATTGAATTAGTAGATCTGTGTACTAAATGGAGTGGTTAGTTCTGAGGTTTTGAGGCACAGATCTACTTTTTGAGGGTTGGTAATGAATGAATGAATGAATGACAGAGTATGTAGGTCACAGATCTAATGTAGGTATTATTATTTTTGATGTGTAACATCTTTGCTCTCGCTTTCCTGCAATTTGTGGGAGTGATTTCGTGAAATGGGACGGAAATGTGTCCCATTGTAACAGGAAGTCGCGTTTTTTCAGGCTTTAAAAGCGCGGAAAAGGCAAAGGTATCTATGACCATACAGCCTAGTCTGCCATATCTTTGCCGTCCTTTTACAGTATTTTGTCACATGTTACACATCATATTCGAGTACTGTAGGTCTCGCTCGATATTTTTTGTTTGCGCTTTTCAGGGCAAGCTAAGACTCATTGGTAATACTGCCTTGTTTATTTTAAATAGGTGTTTACACACACTTTTAAATAGTCAAAAAAACTTATTGAATATTACAAATAATGTCATGATTCAGATTACAGTTTCAGGTAATGGTATTTGTTATAGAATCAACAAAATATAAAATATACTTTGTCATTTACATAATCTATTATTTTATAATATCTTCTAGAGCACAAGCATTTTTTGACATTAGTCTTGAATTTATTATCTGATAAACTAGTTACATTTTCTGGAATTTTATTTTTGAATCTTATACACTGCCCCACAAATTACTTTTTAACCTTACTCAGTCTCGAAAAGGCTATATCTATTTACATTTCTTTAATTCAAATTATGCCTATAACTGTTTTTAAGAAAGAAATGCAAATTCTTACGAACGTACATGATGTTTTCATATATAAA